>OZ020303.1:85227057-85774657 GCA_963971305.1 Arcuatula senhousia
TAGTTATATCTCTGTTTAAAAAATATTATTATATGTTTAACATTTCTTTGATTAACTCATTTAATATTGTTTAAATGAGTTAATTATGTATTTATTTATATGCTAGCATTTTCTTTGCATGTTTAGATGTGCTTGGTCACATGACACCTGTCCTCATTAGCCTTAAGATCATTTTTAACTACCTAAACCACTGGTCACCACTCATTAATTTAACGAATTCAGAGCCGTAAAGTGAAAAACCTCTCTACAGACACAATTCTATATTCATTATAAGATTTTTTCAAAAAGAGACGCCATGTGACTTATGGCCTTAAAAGTTTACTATAGGTTTTTTTAATAAATGATAAAAAACACTCCTTGAGAATAAAATAACATGGTTTGCTTGTGTTTGAATAAAAAGTACATTCCCTTAAATCACGACTTTTTAGGTAGTTCGGATGTGTACGGAGAAGGCTTGTTATAGGTCATTCCGCTGTACGTAGGTGGCGCTCCGGACGGAGGAGGAGGATATACTGAGTTCTGTGGCGGAGGAAAGGCTGAATTCTGTGGAGCCGGGTATACTGCATTTGACTGAGGTTGTGGAGGGTACTGGTCGTACATGTTATAACTTAGTGGAGGATGAGCTAAAAAAAGAGATATAATCAAAAGAAGGACAAATGTTAATTCTAATACTGGTAACTGTTATAAATATATTTGACAATACTAAAAAAATCGTCTTGAAATAACGTAAAATAGGGACGTCTCTATACCTTCTTACATTATTTTCATGGGGATAGTTTAATTCTTATTGCTCTGTTCCCCCTTTTTAGTATGAAGATAAATTTTAAAAGACAATTTCGGCATAAGGTATCAGGTACAAAGTCATTTCCTGATGTCTTTTTTAGCAAGGTAAAAGGTAAGTGTGGCATAACGACTGTAAAGTTCCAATATTTTATTATATACATCTTATGTACATGGTAAATGTTCTAACTTAAACACTGCTAACTATTTGCCACTATCTGCCCTGATTCCCTGATTAATTCTACATATCAATTTCCCTAAATATATATAATTCCAATCTTCCTGATTTCATAATCACAGGTCAAACTTCAGACAAGGTTAACCCATGGTCATGATACATATCCTTGTGCTGATATAACCAGTTTGTAATTAACTGGTCACTTTGGCCCAAGGCACAAAACATACATGTAAAAATATCTTAATAAAATTTCAACCATAATGTCACATAAGTTCTTTGCATAATTTAAGTAAGTTATGTACCGTATGACGGGTTATTTTCGCTGAATTTTTGCCAATTGAAATCCAGGGATTCCGGAATCCTCCTAGGGCAAATTAGAATATCAGTTTCTCCTATGAACAATTGGAATTCTGATTTGCCCTAGATTTAATCCAGTGTTAATCGGAATTCTAATTAGTCCATAGAGATCAGATTTGCCGTAGGACGATTATTTTTCAATGGGATACAATTTGGATATTTTGATTTCCCCCTAGGACAAATTGGAATTGGAATTTATATAGGAACATTCTGGATCATCCTGGATTCCAATTTGCCCTGTAACATATGTTTCTGTATTGTGTCCAAATTTTTTGTAGAATTTACAATTTGTTGAAGCAAATATCGCGAAAATAACCTGCTATACGGTATGTTTATAGATTTGACATGTCTTTTTTTTATATCGTGGATGAGGCCCAGAAACAGGAAAACACAAGGTTCTTCCAAGCTTTTGTCGGTTTCGAGCAGAGCTCATATAAAATAGTTCTGTTAATTAATAAATAAGCATAAATAAATATAAAAATACATGTCAAAGTTTAATAATAAAAAATGAATAAAATGAATGAATAAAAAATAATAATAAATAAATAAATAAATACCAGGTTGATTCAGTGTACTCGTGCGTACAGGTGACACCACTGTTCCACCGGTCGAACGGATAGGTGACACCACTGTTCCTCCGGTCGAACGTATATATAGGTGACACCACAGTTCATCCGGTCGAACGGATAGGTGACACCACTGTTCCTCCGGTCGAACGGATAGGTGACACCACTGTTCCACCGGAACTTTTCCTTGTGAGTACAACTATTACCACCACAATGAGAATGAATATGACAATACCAAAAAATCCTCCTACAGTAGCGCCGACTATGACTCCCACATTCCTACAACATCAAAAGTCAGATTTATAAGACAATAAACCAAAATTAAGGAAGTCAAATGTATAAATTTAATGTAAGAAAAAAAAACAAGCATACAAACGTTCACTTGTTGAAAAAGCATTCCTTGAGTTTTTTATGAGAAATATCTGCTACACGCCGGTTTGTTCGTTATAGTAGCATGATAAAAACAGCTAGTTATACGGGTCGTTTCGTGCATTTTCGCCAAAGTTACTTCGTTGTGCACCAAAAAAACCCAACCCACGTTTCGGATACACTTTTAAATTGTTTAGTATTTTTTCTGTAATAATTTGATTTTAGATGTAACAAACTAAGTGATTGTCAGAATCACATTCACTTGTGCTTTTAAAGAAAGCCATGTTCATTAAGTACCATATTTTGCCTTAAATCTGGTTAAAAATTGAAAATGTTCTTTATTTGAACAGTTTTGGGGTTAAAAGTTGACTTTCAATTTAAGGTCACAAAGAGTTGCCGTCTTGCAAACTAAAAAAATATCAAAATATTGTGGACCATTGATATTTTAGCCTGCTGTGGGATACTCTCTGGTCGTGTTTTTCTCAATAATCTAGGGAAGAGTAGGGTATGGCTGCTTATATCATTTATCTACCCTCGCTGAATTCAGAGACTTTTGATGACGTCAAGCTTACTCTGGATAAAGAATCCGAGTTACAAAAGTTTCAACTGAACACCCGGATTTATTACTCAAGTTTCAGCAAAACGTCTAATTTTGAACCCCTCCTTTACCTAGGAATCTTTAGCCTCAATGTTTATTTATTTTATGACTGAAATTTCTATATTCAGAAAGGAGATTAACAATTAGTGATGAAATTAGCAAAACTTTGAACATATAATATATATTTGATTAATATCGCTATACCGACGGGTTCAGGACTTTGTCATCAGAAAACAATTGAGTCTTATCTGTTGGATATTTTTTTCAGATTTTTTTTTGTCACAAAGGCAGGAATTCATGCCCCATGATATCGCTTAACATAAGAAAGGTGCTCTTTTCCCGTTTCATATTTAATACACCATGGCCAATGCAAATTCAGTGTTATCTAATTTTATGTTACGCATTTTTAATATGTCATATTTTATTTTTAAAAGTGACTTTAATATATTTTGATGCCTATAGTTACTATGTTAACACTCCGAATCAAATTCTATCTTATTTACAGTGCATATTCTTTATCTCGTTCTAAAATAGAAGGTTGAAGTTTGGCGCGCCATAAAACCTGGATTAACCCATCATTTCTTTTGAAATGCCTGTACCAAGTCAGGAACATTGCGGTTTTCAATTTTTGCTGGGATGTTTTCCTTGTTTTTTTTCTCATGGACTGAGCTAAAGGCTTCGGTAACTTTAATGGGTTTCACGGTGGTGCCGACAAGCGAGACATTCTTTAAGTGTTCAAGCTAACTTGTTTCTCGATTGAGGGCACACAAAAAAAATGGTACCTAAAAGTAAATCAAAACCTTTTGTCATGCAATTGTGACGTCAACATTATTTTCATTAATTTTCTTGCTAATACGATTTTGAAAATTAAATCATATTAAGTTATGATTCGGTCTATTCGAAACTAACGCCCACGTTGTACACTCAAAAATAACCCACTACGATGTTTATTGCGTATGCATCGCGCGATTAATGATACATGTATTTCTTAATAGACCGAACCAAATTTAACACTCATCCCTCGGAAACTACTTACTTGTATGAATCGTTGCAGTAGTAGTCGTAATATACGTAGTTGTAAAAACAGTAATAATAAGCGGAAGTAGGAACAACTGAAATAAAATAAACAACCAAAGGCTCAAAGAAGAGTTAAACACTCATCTGTTATTTGTTATTTAAAATGCATTTTGTTTCGGATCCTCCATAAACAGGAATTTTCAAGCTCGTGGGATGGCGTTCATAGTGAAAATCAATTGATCATGAATAGCAAACTAGCGACATCAGTATGATTTATGAAATTTGACCGCGGAATCAACGTTACTTGCTAATACAGGATTATGTTTCTTCTGATTGCAGTCTTCACTTTAGAAAGCAACGCGATAGCTGCAACATGCGGGATCTGTTTACTAATAGACCTATTGCGAGTTCATTCATACCAGAAAATTCCGGATTTTAGAAAAATCATATGTCAAAGGACAACTGAGGTAAAATCTGATGTAACAACATGGGAGCAATGGAAGCATGATGTTCACTGATAAATTTCAAGACAATTTGGATGAAAATTAAATAAAAGTTCCTGTAAGTTACTATAGTAATTCGTCATGGTAAACATGGTAAAAGAAAAACAAAAAACGAAGATTTCCCATGGAGCTGAGAGAAAAGTACAACTTTCCCTTATTTCATTCAACTGACAGTAGGTACAAGTTTTTCAGTAAAATCAGGGTAAGGCCGCTTTTATAAAACTTGCAATCCGAGTATTGGCCGTTATCACCGCGACGTTTGTATTGCAAGAAGTAGATACTGCTTATCCTTCCAGAGCACTCAAGTTAGCATGGCTTATTGATGTTTGGTTGTTGTTGTTGTTGTGTATGTGTGTGTGGGGGTGTGCATTTTTGTGCTGTTTGATTACTCGAGTTGCTATCAATCGTGCTTGTTTTACCGGTGTGGTTAAATGTTCGACAGTAGGAGAGCGTTTAACTTTGTTTGCAAGACAGAGGCTCATTGCTCAGTCCACAGCCATCATGGGACAATTTACGTACCATTGAAAACAGAAGCTTTTTCCTTTTCCGTCTGTTCCCAATTGAATTTTGCTTCTTCTTTTTTTCTTTGTCAAGGAAAGTATAGAGGTCTTACCATTTTGTGATGAAATCCATAAGAATGAGTATAAAGCACATATTAAGTCGTACATAATTTTAAGAGTCAATATTCAGATGTTAACTTTTTAGACCAAATAACAACCCCTGTTTATACTTTTTTTGCAGTACTTATGAACCAGTGATATAGAACTAGGTTGTTTTATTGATTATAAAGTTATTTCGATCACCTACATTACAAATGCATTATGAAGGCATCCATTTATGAAAATTGTGCCCTATAAAAGAAGTGAACGAAATTTGTTGAACCGTTGTATTTACATCTGATTAAGAATACCCGTTTCTTAAACATCGATCTAAACATCATAGCCTTAATTTATTGAATTTCTATTCTTCAACATTTTGTACTGCAGGTTTGTTGCAATAGTTGTTTTGTGCAATCAGTGGAAACTACCGTTCCATTGTGTTAACCTGACAGTGAGGAAACTACCGTTCCATTGTGTTAACCTGACAGTGAGGAAACTACCGTTCCATTGTGTTAACCTGACAGTGAACTCACTACTCACTGTGTATGTAAACGCCAAGTGAATTTTCCAATGAATTTTCATAGCTTGTTAATGAAGAGTTTTAGGATACATTGATTTGGGTTATGTCATGTTTCATGCATATTTACTTTAAATTCATTATTCAATTATAGTTGTCCTTACATAAATATTTCAGGCTATATTGCGAAATTCTGACCGCAAAACACAGTATAGTGGTGCATCGTATTGGGAAAAAATGTCACGTTAAAGAACCCCCCCCCCCCCTGCAGGTCTGGGTAAGACACCATGCAGGTGGCTTTTTCCTCCTACCCATCACTAATTTTCCCTCTCCTTTCTAACTGGCCTTGTGTTCCCCTCCACTTCATCATCATTTCATGTTCATTGTTAGATCATCACTTCATGTTTATCTCCCTTAAATGGTCGAGGAGTAAAGCAACAATTAACTAAATTAAATATTCATTGGAAGAATGAATATGAAAAGTTATCATATTTGAAACTTTACAAAAATCCATACAATGAAAGGTAAATAGCTGAATGTTTATCATGTTTGAATACAGAGCTGTCAGTTCAACTTACAGCAAGCACACTGGCACACTAATTATAATCGAAGTGGAATCAATCACATGCTGATTTTTAAGAACTCCAAAGATTTATAAGATATTTTTTAATCTCGGTCATTTTCTGAGATTCATTCTTTGAAAAAAAAATCGATTTTCAACTTTGTACACCACATTGGAAGTGTCGTCGAAAAAAAAATTCTCGAAAAGGTTTTTTTTCAAATTCTTGGAACTGTTTTTTTTAGGTTATAATTCGCCATGATATCTTTTTTTTTCCAAATGATCATATAAAGATAAAATTTGTTACACTTTGGACCAAGTTTGCAGTATGTTTGATTTCCTTATTGACAACAATGTTTGTAACTTTCGGAGGAGAGATTTTTCAACAACAAATTGGCATTCCAATAGGCACACATTGTGCTACCCACCCAGCCGATTTGTTTATAAACTCTTACGAGATTAAATTAATTCAAGAACTCGTAAAGGACAAGAAGATGTATTATGTCTCACAACTGTGTTGTGCTTTGCGTAACCGGACCCTAAGATCACATCGGGAGAGGGGGTTTGGCGATATGTACCAAGTCAGGACCATTGCAATCTTTAATTTATCTGGTATATTTGTTGTTCTTGGATATATGAAATTGATCATCCCAACTTGATAGTTTTGTTGTTACCTTTAAATTATAGCTTAGATGTGTTCTTCAACATAAAAGTGTTGAGTGTTGATGTTGTAGCGAGCTAACCTCAGGAAATTAAAACTCCACCAGCAGCGCTAACCGTCACGGATATGTCAGAAATACAAATAACGAAAAAGTTCCAGACAAAACATTTTGCTATGCCTGACGCGCGTTCCGTCTGGTTGATTTAGACTCATCAGAGGAGCTCTACCCAAAATATTGAAAACGCCATTAATTATATCCAGATAATAAAGCGCATTAAATATTAAAACAAAAACTACTGAACATAAGACATAAGACATATTTATTTCCAATCATGGTCCCTCAAGGGGAAGGATCATTACAATGATTAATTATAAATAAATAACATGAATAGGCGAACAGTAAGTAAGTAAGTAAGTAAAACTTTATTTTGATTCGGCTTGATAAAAACAATACAACACAAGCTCTAAGGAGCTTTTAACCGAATATATAAAACGAATACATCAACAATAAAACGAACAAAAAAAAACATCATGCAAGAGACATAATTTATATCTAGTGACTGGGGAAAAATTGAAGAAAAACCCACATAACGTTAAAAGGACGGTTAAAAATTTGGAATTACTACACAAAACTTTACGAGACAATAAAAATATGTCAGAAAAGATATTATAATGAACTAAAAATTTAAAATTATTAAAAATCTATTAAATTCATTGGCACCAGTGAACTCCAATCGGGATTAAGGTATTTAAAAATCTATCTGCATACAGAACATCGACAATCCACAACGTTCCAGGACTAAATGAGACTTTTAAAGTGCGAAAAACTATTTTCAGTTCTAAAATGATTTGGAAGGCTGTTCCATAAAGTGGCAGCAGCAAATTTAAAAGATTTTTTCCCATAGGTAGTTGATTTAACATAAGGCACTTCTAAAACATTTGTATATCTAAAAACATATTAAGAGTTTTTCACATTAAGTAAATTTTGTAGGCATATAGGAGCAATTTTATTCACAATTTTGAAGGTTTCAAGAGCCATAGTCCGTATCCGTTTAACTTATATACACCCTCTTTTTAGGCTAGAGCATTACAAATAAATTCAACTTGTTAACACAGTTTTCAATTGCCTTAGCAATCAAAGCGCTAAAGCGTTAAAAGGCAGAGCTAAATCATCTAAGCACTAAAAATAAAGAACGATCTGTTTTTCACCAACTTGAATTATATCAATTTTGTTTGCTCCGTCCACTTAAACCCTGTAATTTGGTTCCGCCCACTTGATTATATAGAACGTATTGATAAAATTCAAGGTAAAAGGCCAACAATGCTTAAGTGTACATCAACTGGTGTATCGATATAAATTGTATGAAATGTAGTGCGCATCTATATCGTATTTATTATAGGGGTTTAAAGATGTACCTCTTAGTTGAGACAACCTGTATAACATTTAATACATTAAAACAATAATTATACACGATGAACATTCTATAATAGATCCTCTGGTAGGGAAATTGCCTGACCAATTTACCCTGTCTAGACGATAAAAAAACGCGAAAATCAGAAAGCTATATGACCACATAGGGCTCTGTCCAAAAATGACATCTATCAGATATTGCGTGTCTCCAAAAATGTTTGTCACCTTAAAATCTTCAATTCGTTTTAGTGTTTTATTCATGTGATTTATGTTCTTTATTCCTTAAGTGTGGTTTTGTCTAATCTAACTTTGAAATCAAATGTGGTAATTACATAAGCTAGGACTGGCACGAATTCGTCTATTGAAGACTCATCAGGCGCACTCTTAATATTAAATATTAAAAAATGCCATACAAACACTTTATAAATATGAATATCATAAAAGAATAAAAGCAAGATGTGACAAAAGGGAACTGAAATAAGATCAACTTATCAAATGTAGTGGGGTTAAGCTACTTTCCCTACTATAATCGTACTTTTAGATAAAACAGTAGCATGAGTAGATGGCACGATTTTTCTTTATTGTATATAAAATAACGAAAGTCTAATGATTTTCAAATAATAGGACTCATATCATTCCTAGCTTCACGACTTTTTAGGTAGTTCGGATGTGTACGGAGGAGGCTGGTTATAGGTCATCCCGCTGTACATAGGTGGTGCTCCGGGCGAAGGAGGAAATGCTGAGTTCTGTGGAGGAGGGTATACTGCATTCTGTGGAGGAGGATATACTGCATTCGGCTGAGGTGGTGGAGGGTACTGGTTGTACATGTTATAACTTGGTGGAGGATGAGCTGAAAAATAAATGAGATATTATTAAAGATTGGACAAATATTTTACATGTATGCTTGACCACTTACTAGTTATAGTTTAGTTTTCTTGTTCTGTGACCCTACTATTGTTATTCAAATAAATTATAAAAGAAGGAGAAACTTAGAAACAGGAGAAAACAATGGTCCTCTAAGTGACTTGATTTCACGTTATTGATTCCTGTTTGATTGTTAAATGTGTTTTGTTTGTCTTCTTGTAATGATTTTATGTATACCGATTTTGTCTTTGTCTCTTTGGAATTTAAAGACATTTGCTTACTTTTGCTTCTTGCAGCAAAAGTAACAGTCTTGTTAGATCGAATTAAAAAAGAACACATAGTACCAGTTGTTTCTTTAATCTAAGTCGTATGAACCATTTTGTAACTGGCACATTTTAGTATGTTGCTTTTGAATGTGTTCGTGCCTATTCCATGACTGTGTGTTGTGTTCTTTTGAATTTGGTCGTCGCCTCATTGAGTTGTGGTATGTCTATCTTATCTTAATCAGGGTTTTGTTTATATTCATTTTCTTTGGCCAATTGCAAACTTGCGGGAAGCAACCAAATTGAAGGCTGTCGGTTTTTTTTTCATTGAGGGTGTTTAGATTTCTGCTGATTAACGTAGGCTGCTATGTCACCAACACTTATTCCACATTACATATATAATGTCTGTTTACACTTGTCTCGCCTAGGTGTTTTAAATGCCATAAAACGACTAGTTTTCGGATTTTAACTAACATTGAAGGTTAATTAATTATAAATAAAAATGTGGATAAATAAATACCAGGTTGATTCATAGTCGTTTGAACAGGCGACACCACTGTTCCACCGGATGTGCGGATAGGAGACACAACTGTTCCACCAGAACTTTTCTTAGCACACAAGATACAGATTATTACCATGATGACAATAAGTATGACAAAACCAAAAAATCCACCTATAACAGCACCTATAATGACACCTACATCCCTACAACATCAAAACAAGAATATACGGTTGTTAAATTAACAAACAAACAAATTTAAATATTAAAACAAAACAAAACAAAAGATGGTCAAATGTATGAAAACATTTTAAAAAATAAACATACAAACTTTGTTGAAAGAGCATTTCCGAGATAAGAAGAAAAAATATCTGATACTTATTCTTTTAAATTTTGTCGCTGGTCGCAAGAAGAAAACAGTCAGTTATACAATAATCAGATATCGTGCTGTATTTTGTACATTCATGGTAAATTTATTTCGTTCTTGTACTTGTTCAAGATGTCTAATGTTCAATATTTTTTATTTTCAGAAGAAATTTAATCGAAACACCTGCACTGGAAAACTCGCTCCTTTCACATTTAAGAAGAGCTCCATTATGATAATAAGTTATAGTGGTTTTAAAACATATGAAAGAGTGTAGCTGATGGGTATTCAACATACATGTAGCAGATGCTATTTCAAATTGTTTAGCTACCATGGACCTTGCTCTTATCTTGTTTTAATTTTAGATGCATCAAATTAGAGTCCATAGACCAAATTTGCCATTTGACTTTGACGTCACCAATATATAAAGATTTTATACAATTATCTAATATGGTTTTAAAGATTAGATTATTATTAAACAATGACTGTCAAATTACTTCGGTCTATTCGAAACAACATTAATTCCGATGGTACACACTCTTAAATAACTTAACTGTGCGGATTATCGAGACAGTGTGGACTTCGAGATGGTCTATTGTCGGAATTTGTGATTTTTATTTCTTCATAGACCGACAAATATGACAATCATTCCTTGAAGATGCTACTCACGGAGTGTCATTGCAGAAGTAGTAGTAGTAAACGTAGTTGTAATAACAATAATTAAATGCTGTAGTAGGAACAACTGAAATAAAAAACAACATTTTACTAGAGGCTTCAAGAAGCCTTAAACACTCATCTGCTATTAAGTTATCCTTTTTTGTATAATTACTAGTTATGTCGCCTGCAACATAGGGATTACTTTGGCACCATCCGTCGTCTTGCGACGTCGTCGTCCTGCGTCGTCGTCCTGCGGCGTCACAAAAATTTTCGTCGCAGTTTTCCGGGCAACTACATGCCACAGTTTCAGCGTGTACAGCGATTTTATGCCGAAAAAATCGCTACTTCCTGTTGTTTACCGAATACTTACGTTTTTATGTATTATGACCATATATATGCAAAATTTTCGTCACCGTTTTCTAGGCAACTACATGCCACAGTTTCTTGATCTTTGGCATGTTCCTTCATACCATAGTACTATAAGGTGTAAAGCAAGTTTATGCCCAAAACATTGCTACTACCTGTTTACCTAATGTTTTATGACGCAGGCGACATACGTCTTCCATGGAAGAACGCCATTCTAGTTTTTAAAACGCATTTTATTTCGGGCTTAATGTGAAATTCTTCCCACAGAGGAAATTTCAAGAACTTTAGATGGCTTACATCTTTGAAACGAAAGCCGCAGATAAACATTAGAAACGTAATGAGATAAACATTAAATGACCACTTTGGTGTCGTCAATATTTATTTACGGACTATATTCGAAAGCAAAAGCAGAGCAGAGTATTGAGCATCTAAATTAACGAAGCTGAAAATTTGACTCTACTTTGCTTGACAGTCCCTGTGGTGATTTTATCGATCTTCGCACCTTATTGCAGACTGTTGTGATTCTGAGACCATCTATTGCGTTTTTTAATAATTTTGCATTGTTTTTAACATCAAGTCTGATTCTCAGCGGTTGTGCAAGAGTTTTTAGTTAATGCAATTGTGATTTTCTTTTTGGTTTTCAATATTTATATGAATATAGTTTTCTTATATTAAAATATATATTTATGGAAATCTTTTTCCCTTTTGACATTATAATTTCCATATCGTTATGCTATTCCTTTGCGAGCTTGAAGAGGAAAATAACCTGTTTTCCTTTTCGACATTAATTTTTCTTGCACGTTTTTTTTTCTCAAATATTTTCTTGCTTGAATCTGAATAGGAAAATAATAGCCCATATTCTCTCCCATGTTTATTTCCCTTTACGAATCTGAATAGTGAAATTACCCTTTCCCCTCTCGATATTCATTTTCCTTTTAGAATGAATTCCATGGCAAAAGGAGTGAGTGTCGTCAACCACGATCTAATAGCCAGAGCCCTACTTTAAAACAATTACCGATTTAGAAGAAGACTGAACTGTTTCTTTTCATATAACTTAAAATCACCCCAAGACGAAAAACATCGTAGACTAGGTAATTTTTTTTTCAGACTCAACTAAGATTCATTATTCTAGAGCCTGTGTGACCTTCGTGTTTCCTTAATTCATAGAGTCTCAAGTCTGTTGACATAAAAATTATAAACATAAAGTTATTACTCGGTTTTTTTTTTGTCTTCGTTCAAGAAATTTTACTGAAAGAAGCAAAGAGGCACAAATCGAAGTCAGACATCATGTGCTCGTAAATAAATAATCTCTCCGATAAGTACAAACTGTGTGTCAAGGTACTCAATTTAGCTAATTATATAGTCCTCCTTAACCAGATTTTACACTAAACAGGAACTGCTTACCTATACAGAGGACCTGAAGTCACTCTTGTAACGACTAGAGCCTTCGTCTACTGATTGCTGTGTTTTCCTCGTGTTGTTCTCTGGTTGACTGGCATTGCCGTTGTCATTTCGGACTTCCGGTATCTCTGCTTCTTACAACAAAGATAAAAAAAAAGATAACCTGTGTGATGCCCGATGTTATGGAAATGTTCATTTTAACATCGCATCAATGTGACATTTCATGTTCCTTCAAAATAGTTAGCTGTATAAATTACCCTTTTTTCGTTTTACATATTTTATAGAAAAGTATAAAGATCTTACCATTTTGTAATAATATCCACAAAATCGAGTATGAAATAGATCTTTCGTACATTATTTTAAGACTAGTATTCAGAAGTAAGCTTAAAAGACCCAATAGCAACCCCTATTTACTTTTTTCCACAGTACTTTTGAATTATTGATAGATGTATTGAATATAAATAATTTCAATAAGCTATTTTATATAGGTATTCATTTATGAAAATAGTGCCCTATAAATGAAGTGAAGTGTGCTGTTCCGTGATTTTAACATCATGTGATTTTGGCATTTACAATATGGCCACTTCTTTTAATTGAATCTAGACGTCATAGGATTTCATTCATTGGATATATATTCTTCAATTGTGCAATCGATGAAATGTGATTTGTTACTTGTATTATTTTTCATTTTTATTTATGGCCACTCTCGTTATGTACGGAATACCTGGAGGGACATTGCCAATTGCTAATGCCAAGTGGTAAATGCCTATGCCATTTCTAATGCCAAATGGTAAATGTCAATGCTATTGCCAATGCCAAGTGTTAATTTTCAATGCCATAGCTAATGCCAAGTGGTAAATGTCAATGCCATTGCTAATGCCAAGTGGTAAATGCCAATGCGGTTGATAATGCCAATTGTGAAAATCCAATGCTATTTGACAAGATAATGCCAATTGTGAAATTCCAATGCTATTTGACAAGACAATGCCAATTGTGAAATTGACAAAAGCTAATGTCAAGTCGTAAATGCCGCTATAGTCATTAAGTATCAAATGCCAACACCTTAGTTTTTAATTCACATTTTCCAATGTGATGTCGCGGTATGTTAACGCCCTCGTGACCTGAGTGAACGGCAGCAGTTTTGAGTGTCAGACGCCATAATGGAAGTAAGAAATTGTTGCAGTGTTCGTTGTGTCTGTGACACGAAATGCATTGAAGAACACGTAAAAAGATATTATGAAGAAACTTTGTTCATTATTACTGAAATAACCCTTGCCCTTGGGTTAAACCACGGTAGCTGGCGCTCGTAAGTATCAAAATATATCTACAGAGTCAAACCAGTATGCGTGTAGCACTGTTTTCCCTGTAACCCTTAAATATTGTACTCATATTAGAGGGGTAGACATGGTGTACCATCTCCCACCTCCTATCCCCTCTCCGTCACCTCCGTCCCCCTTTACCTCCATGTTCCCTCTCTCCCACTTCCCACCCACCACCCTCTCTCCCACCTCTCATCCCCTTTCTCCCGCCTCCCTTTTAAGCTGTCCACACCCTCTTATATGGGGATTTGTGATAATACAGACAGACACAGGTGTAAGTTTCAGTATAATCCAATAAAACCACAGCGTGCTACATTCTTCAAAAGGATGTCTACTCTTACTAGTCATATTCGACAAATATATATTGCCTTTAATCCATATCTGAAAAGCTAAACCAACAACGTTCTGGATTTCGGGCTAGGTGTCAAGCATTGGTTATATGCCGCGAGCAGTGCCAAATGGCCTCGTTGAAGGCTGCTGGCGGTTGTCCATTGTGGTTTTTCTAAATTGCTGTTTAATTGTGGGCTGTGTCGCGTACACTTATTCCACATCTCTTTATTTTCTATTGTCTGTATTCGCGGTTGCAGGCTAAAACTATAAATACAATGTAGGTAAATTTAACTTGAAAAGATGAAAATTAACCAATTGGTCAATAACCGCTGATGTTGAACCAGATGTCCCCTAGGTAATCGACAGCCTGGTCGTTCTGTACGTCTTAAGTAATTTCGAGATAAATTCTCAAATTATGAATTGTCCCAATCTAGAGAGTAATATACCCACTTCTCCTGCATACGGTGTTTATATTTCACAACTGATTCGAATATGCCAGAGCTTGCACACATTTCGCAGATTTTTTGTTCAGACACCGAGTTCTACATGACCGACTTTTGGGCCATGGTTATAAGAAAATACAGTTTTCTTACTTACCTTTTAAATTGAAGTAGAATAGTCTTTGTACATATGCACTTTAAAAAACTGGCTGATAATACTTGGTAAAACATAACTTTTATTCTGTATATTCTTTCAGGGAAAGACAAATCAAACGTATACTTCGTCGAATAGGTCTTGGGAGAAGGGGACAAGAAAGTTCTGAATATGACATAGTTCCTGCAGTTATTTACGAAATTGGCGGCAGCAGTCGCAGATTTGGAATACGTTTAATGCACCAAGTTCTTTGTATTAAGCACCAACTTACAGTGAGAAGGTAATTATAAACTTATACATTAAAAGATTTATCACCCTATAATTGCACCGTTGGTAAACTGTCTTAAGAATGCTCGTTATACTATTATTAAGAAAACAAGAGGCTCCTAGGAGCCTGAATTGCTCACCTGACTTTTCCATATCAAAATCATATCAAAACTTGTCATACCACTATTACTCTTTATACAAATTTTCATCAAAATCTGATCAAGTTGTGTTGATGGAAAATGGCGGCCATTTGGGAAATGGTCGACATTAAAAAAATTTTGACACTAAAATTGAACTTAGCATACCTCTATTATCTAGCTTATATACCCATCTTCATCAAAATTGGAGCAAGTTTAATTTTTGGCTGGATGAATTATCTCCCTTTTTTTCAAGATTTTGCTGAAAAAAATTGAATCGCACGCCCAATTGTCAAAATTTGTTTGCAGATGGTAGATCATTTTTGTATCCACTATACCATAACGAATTTACTCTATTCCAGCCGTTTTAAGTATATTTGCCAAATTTCAGAGAAAATGGTCATTTTAGACATTCTAAGGGAAATAACTGCGAAAACGGTTGGTCTGAAAACGTTGACCCTGTTACAAAATTTGTACATCTTGATGTGCTTAACATGATACTATTTAAATTCTCAAATATCTTGTATAGTATTCAAGATATTGAGCTTCAAAAGGGCAAAAATTCATCAAAAATCAAGAAAAAGGGCAACAACTCCTACACGCGTTCTTGAAAATTTCAGGGCCGGTAGATCTTGTCATGCTGCTCACTTTTACCCTGCCAGAATTTTGATATCTGTGACCGTTTTGCAAAAATAGCGGTTTTACCCCCTGTTCTATTTTTAGTAACAGCGGTCATGTTTTTCATCAGATCAATTTAAAATGAGGATCGTTTGTAGCCCAACATGTCATATTTTAGCTCTACAAGTCTCCATAGGTTTGAAGTTGTCAGATAACCCCTTATAGGGGTTTACAGCTCCTATAATAACTTTTTTCATGTTTTTGCCTATAGAATGAAAACTATAAAACCAGAAAAGCGCTTCACACGCAATGATTTTTCGCTTTTTTGTAATTAATTAAAATCATGTCAATATGTTGATCGTGTCTTTCTGGCACATATTCCATATTCTTTAGTATGTAATATAGAAGATAGAGAAAAACTGGTGCTGACTTAAATGTTTAGCTCATTTAGCTTTACAAAAGTCTCCATAGGCTAAAGGGGTTACGGCCCCTATAATAATGTTATTTTGTGATTGTGGCTTACAGAATGAAACTTAAGTAGACAGAGATTAGCTTTTGTTTGCTTAAATGTTCAGCTCAAATAGCTCTACAAAAGTCTTCATAAGGCCAAAGTTGTCAGGTGACCCCTTATAGGGTTACGACCCCTTAAAGGTGCAAAATATTTTTTTGCCATTAGAATGAAAACTATTGCAGATAGGGAAAACTGTTGCTTGCTAAACATTAATCTCTAATAGCTCTTCAAGTCTTCATGGCGTTGACATCAAGACCAGGTGAGCGATTCAGGCATCTGGGAGCCTCTTGTTTAAGGTTTGGGATTCCTTAAGCTAGAGTCTGCAAGGTCAGTTATTAGTTTTCAAACTTTTTACAAGCTCTATAGATGTCTTTGAGTGAGAGGGTGATGTTATTATTAAGAAATTCATTTATTTTCAAATTGTAAATATTTATAAATTTCAGATGTATCGTCCCAAATATATGCCATTTTAAATTTGCTAACAGAACAATCAACGTTTGTATTTTCTTATAGACAGACCGTCAGAGATGTGATGGAAATGATTTCGCCCGGAACAATGGCCCGAAATAAAAGAAGGAGATTAAAGAGGAGGGAGTATAATGATAGTGGTCCAAATCATGTCGTGCACATTGATAGCTATGATAAGCTTGCTACATTTGGATTTTTCATACGTGGAGCTATAGATGGGTGGAGTAGAAAAGTACTTTGGCTGGACGTTGGGGGTACAAATAAAGACCCCAGAGTTGTAGCTCATTACTTTTTAGATTATGTTTAATCTATTGGTGGCATTCCAATGACAATGACAATAAGAATGGAAAGAGGAACAGAGAATGGTCTTCTTGCGGACATTCAAGCCTTATTGATGCAGAGTACTCAAAATCAGCATTATCCGTCATACATTTTCGGTCGAAGCGTGGCAAATCAAAGAATTGAAAAGTTCTGGCAATTTTGCTACCAAGAATTTGCGTTATTCTGGATTGATTTGTTTATGGAAATGGAAATGTGTGGTCTATACAACCCAGCAGAATGGAGACATAGGATATTATTACAGTTCTGCTTTACACCTGTAATAAGATGTGAATTCATTCATTTAAGCCATACTTGGAATAACCATAAAGTGCGCAAAATGAAAAATGCTTTATGTCCATCTGGTATTCCAGAGTCTTTATACAGCATGCCGGAACTTTACTTCTGCAATGACAAAAAATTATTGTTTCAGATGATCTAATCAATGTCTGCAGGGAAGCCAGTTGCAGTATACCTCAGTATGAGTATGGGTGTCATGATGAATTTGCAGAATTATTGTTGGAGTTAATGTTGCATTTTCGCCTGAAAATGCCGCTTGGCTGGTGGGACAGTTTAGACTTGTACGGACAACTGCTTATTCATTTGGAGCAATTCTAATAAATCAATACAATATATATTGCGATACTAGTAAATACAAAATTTTCTGTTTCATATTTTCAATTTAATAAATACCACCCAAGGTATGTCCCCCACCACAAAATAACCGTTGGGTTCAATAAGACAATGTGGATGGGTTTCCTCGGAAGTTCACAACCTCTGAATCCTCCTGATCCATTGACACTCTGAGTTCGAGTTCCAAACCCTCTTCCTGACAAAAAAAAAAAACAATTACCATAAATTCGACCAAAACAGACATCAGCTCTAATCAAGATTCCTGGCTCAGGACAGGCACATTTCAAATAGATTTTTTTTTTGCCCAATACACCCCTTATTGATAATCAATAACAAAACACAAACCAAAGTTAAAGTTAACTGCACACCTTAGAGTGACCCTCTAGTCTATGAAATGTGAAGTTTTATCGAGATTGAAAAAAAGGCATCTTTATGAAATAGGGAGGACAAGCTCAATGTCTACGAGGAGCGGAATCAGTGTAAAATCAACTAGTATTGACTGTGTTGGGGCTACCAACCGTTACAAAAATATCTCACAAGCGTACCCATATAGTCACTCTAACATAAAATTGACACAGTAATCAATTTCAGTATCTGTTATTATTACCAACATAGGTTGATCTTAGTCATAATTTGGTGTCCCATTTCGATATTGTTTTTTGGTTGATTGCTCAATGTTCTTCATGATTTGGATATGTTTGGCTTTCAAAATATTTTGGTAAAGCACCTCTGATGAGTCTTTAATTATTATTATAGACGACACGTGCGTCAGGCGTAGTAAAATTTATTGTCTGGAACTTTGTTTTTATTTTTATGATTAAAACCACTGGATGCAGAACGTAAATAACTCGAAAACCGTAAATATCGCTTCATTTTTTTTTTCGTATTACCGTATTAAAGAGTACCTTTTGCTCTATCAGCCTACAAAATTCAGAACCTTGTGCAGTCAGGTAACCGAGATTGAATGTCCTATATTTTGATCTTTCTTTCCCGTTTCCATTGAAACGGCGGCCATTTTGAAAATTTCAAATATGGTATGATCATCTACTAATCTTAATCTATAATTTCCCCCTACCATATTTATTGATTTACTCAAAATATCTGTCTTTCTGTAAAAAGAAACGGAAAAAATATTGAATTCTGACAATTTCGAGTAGGGAGTTTTAAATCCTCACAACACACTGATCTTGTATAGTGTAGAATTCATATCCGGGCGATGAAGTTTTAAAACATTAATAGAATGATTATGAGATGCAATGAGAATTATTGGACTTAAAGGGATGGGGGAAATAGTCCGTCTCTCTCCTTTTAAGATGGCTATGGATGGGGGCTTTTTTTTTCATAAGCTCCATAATTCGTTTGTTAAATGTTCTACAATTATAATAAATGTTCAGCCAAAACACCATTCTGTCATTCAAAGGATTGCCTTGAATATTGATTCCATCCTCATATATTCAAACATGGTAAATCATACAAGCGAAATTGAAGATTGCAATGGTCCCGACTTTGTACAGGCATTTTAAAAGAAATGGTGGGTTGGATTTTAAGACACCAAACCTTCCTCTTCCTTTGCGATCTTACTACTCGGTAAAAAAATATGTAACAAAATGTATAACACGGTTGAGATACATAATGAGGATAAAGAGAAGCAAAGTTAAGAGACACCAATGGGGCATTCTGAAGCCAATGCCCAGAAGATCGAAGGCAAAAACAGGTCAACACAAAACGGAACAAGAACGAACAAACAAGAGACACAAAACACACAAATATCATTGGACAACGCGAACTCAAGTCGTGACGAGAGTTATATGATCAGTCATAAACTTATTGAAACAATTACGAATCATTTCAACTGACATAGTATCGACAGAAAAAAACTTTTCAAGAGACCGCAAGAGGCCTATGTTCCTATCCAGTGAGGGTAACGGGGCCGAACAGGTTTGCAGAAGCGCTAATTAAGCTGTAAAAGTCCACTTAAGAGCGCTCAGAAACATCATGTCGGGTCAACCCACTTTGCCAACAAAACCACCGTCTTTGGGATTGGTTGAATTTGTAGCCCTGAAATCGAAAGATGCGAAATCATGAGGCCATAATGCGAAAAACCTTATCGCAAATCATATATAGGTACTAGTGCACCGTGACCGTGGTGAGGTGGGTATGTTAATTTCCAGATTAAGCAAATTAAAAATCGTCTCTTTTGTCACATGGAGCATAAATTGAAAAATCCGGCTAGTAAACGAAGACAGAACATCAACAATATATCTAAAAGTGAGATTATCTTCTTGGTCTTATAACCCGTCCGATTTAACTATGGACTTTCGATTGAAGCGTGCAAACACAACAATAAAAATTTACGTCGTCATGAACAAGCCAATCGGTAACAAAAACCGCAAAACGTCACAGTAAGAAAAACCAACATCAGCCGACTATTCATCAATATCCAATCAGATTTAATGTTTACACGACCCATTCATTTAATCAATGTATTTTTATGTAATCAAATATAACGATTTGTGGTTTTTGTTAACGTTTGGCTTTGTTCATGACGACGTAAATTTTCATTGTTGTGTTTGCACACTTCACTTTACGCTACAATCGAAAATCCATAGTTAAATCGGACGGGCTGTAACGAGTTACTGAAGAAATTCAGCATCGTAAGAGTACAAAACAAGTCGGAGAGGTTAGGGGCACAATTTGTGCTTTCTTTACAACACCAAGTTTACATGTGACTGATTCACGAGTTGTATTGCCAGGAAAAGCCCATGATTACACCGAACAAGTAACTGAACGGCTTTTGACATGAAACATTTTTAAGCTCCATTAATGCAATTCTCTAGACAACATTGAACATGTCAATGAGGTAACGCCTTGGTATATGCAACGCTTCTGGTACTAAATAAAATGTGGGGGGGACTCAGTATGGCGGAAAAATAAGTATATGTGTACACATACTGATATTTCCCCCGCCGGAAATCCTAGTATATACTCATTTTTCCCCGGGGGAAACTAGTATAAACTCATATTTCCGGGGGGAAATCTCAGTATATACTCATTTTTCCGGGGGGCAATTCTAGTATGGGGGAAAAACTAGTATGTAACACCGGCACCATTAGAAACAAAAATTCCTTGGTTATTTTTACTAATTTTTTATAAATTTATGAGTACTTTTAGTTTCTGAGATAAAAAAATGTTCATAAAACCTTAACATTGCTATTAAAGGTATTGAAAATTGTCAAAGTCACTCAAATGAAAAATTAAGGTCAAGGTCAAAAGATGGGGATGCGACTGTGCTAAGCTACTACTGGGCATATGCATACCAAGTTTCATTAACCTATGATTTGTAGTTCTGGAGATATGGAGTTACTCATAAAACCTTAACATTGCTGTAATATGTATTGAAAATTGTCTAAGTCACTCAACAGGAAAATCAAGATAAGGTCAAAAGATGGTGATGCAACTGTAATACGCTACTACTAGGGCATATGCATACCAAGTTTCTTTAGCCTCCGACTTATAGTTCTGGAGAAGTTGCTTTGCTCATAAAACCTTAACATTTCTATTATATGCATTGAAGTTGTCAAAGTCACTCGACCAGACAATCAAGGTCAAGGTCAAAAGATGGGGATGCAACTGTGCTAAGCTACTACTGGGGCATATGCATACCAAAGTTTAGTTTACCTTGTCCAAAAAATGTCTTACAAAAACGTTAGGCTGTAAAAAGATCTAAGTTCACAGAGTCACTGGAGCATGAAAACGGGGTCAGGGTCACTCAGCTTGGTGACAGTTGCATAGACCATAACCTTAACTGTCTGTATGCTTAATATCAGATGCCTAGCTATTATACTTTTCAAGCAATTAATTGTCCACAAAAGTCTTACAAAAAAGTTTTCAGCCTGTACAAAGATCTATGTTTACAGAGTCACTGGAGCATGGAAATGGGGCCAGGGTCACACGGCACGGTAGCAGTTGCGTAGACCATAACCTCAAATGTCTATATATCCAATATCAAATACCAAGCTATCATACTTTTTAAGCAAATCATTGTCCACAAAAGTCTTACAAAAAAGTTTTCAGTCTGTAAAAAGATCTAAGTTCATAGAGTCACTGGAGCATGAAAATTGCGTCATGGTCACACGGCATGGAGTCAGTTGCGTAGACCATAACCTGAACTGTCTGTATATCAAATATCAGATGCCTAGCTATTATGCTTTTCAAGCAATTCATCGTCCACAAAAGTCTTACAAAAACGTTTTCAGCCTTTTTTATCTGTTACATAATTAGGGCCCAAAAGGGGCAAAACATTCAAATATTTATTTGTTCTTATAATAACTTTGGTCCTAGTTGAGCCAATTGCTATTTCATATCCTTTTGAAAAAAAAAATAAAATGTGAACAGAAAGTCCACCAAAAGCTGCATGTGTCATAAACCTTTGTCAGTCCACCATGGGCTGCATGTGTCCAGAGCAATTGACTATCCATATTTGGCCTAAAATGTACAGGGTTCAACATGTTGCGGTCGTATCATGCTGCGCTCGGCGAAGCCTTTTATTAGTAAGATGGCTTTAAACAAGAAAATAAACCTTAATTATAATTTGTAATATTCACAGCTTTAAATTTCTGATCAACGTACATTTTTGTACGACATATAAAGTAAAACAAATCTAACGAAATCTTGGATTTTTATTAAATATTCTTTTATTTTTAACAGCTTAATTTAAATTAAACGTAAATTAAAGGTTAGTCGTAAAGAATTGAATTTACGAAAATTTTTGACCTGTATAGCTTTATTTCATTTATAGTATTGTTTCATTAAAATCTACGATTTTCATCTAGCTCTGTCTTTTACAAATGCCGTCAGACGACAGACCTGTCTGACAAAACAGACTTCGGTCTGGCATTTGTGTTTTTCTTCCAGACCGAATGTCTGGCATTGATCCGTAAATTATCTTTATATTGCAATTTATGGTCTGACAAAAAGTTATTCGGTCAGATAAAACTTGCACAACTGTCAGACCGAATGTCAGACAAATACTGGAACAATTTGGCACTGTCTGCTAGCTGGATGCGGGGACGGCGAGTCTCTAGAGGCTATGCGTCCCCGCCATACCTGTTAATTTCCTCACAAGCAGTTCATTAGGGAGAATCTTCCATGCACATTGCAGTTTCCAATGAGGGAGATTTTAATTTAAACACACAATTTACTAAGTACACTGAAAATGCTTAAAATCTTGTATTTTTGGCTAAAAAATCTCCCACGTGCACATGAGTAATCTTTTTACATATATGTGGGAGATATCAAACTTTTCATCAACTTTGTGGAAGACTCACACCTAATGTGGGAGGTTTAACAGGTATGGTCCCCTCATTCTGGGACGGGGAGACACTGCCTTTAATGAAAGGTAAGATTTATAAAACATGTTATCATAGTAATGATCTATACTTATTCAATTATAATGTATTTTCAACATTTTTTTACCAAAGGAAGTCTTAGAATTTCCAGACGTGCATTCTATTGTTTTAGAGGAGGACGGTACTGCTTTAACATCCGACGATGTTTTGGCGTCGTTTGACAAAGCCACCGTGATGGCGTTGAACAATAATCAATGCTATACTCCAAGTTCCAAGTCAAAAGACATGAAAGAGGCATCATGTAACCAGGAGTCTGTGCCTGTGGATTATGTCTGTGCAAGACTGGAGCTAATTCGGAAAAAAAGACTACATGTACGTGGGAAATTGCCAGATTTAAGGTTAAAACTTATTAGGCTACATATGACCTGTATGAGAATTTCCTTTTTATTGAATGGCGGGAAAACAACAACGGACAATTAGCAGTTGGCCATTCACAATTGGCATTTGACAAATAGCATTGGCGCTTTATAAAAAGCATTGGCACTTCACAAAAAATATCACTGGCATTTGAAAATTGGCATCGGCATTTTTCAAAAATTGGAATTTCACAATTGGCATTATCAATCGCATTGGCATTTACTACTTGGCATTATCAATCGCATTGGCATTTATCACTTGGCATTAGCAATGGCATTGACATTTACCACTTGGCATTAGCAATGGCATTGACATTTAACACTTGGCATTAGCAATGGCATAGGCATTTACCATTTGGCATTAGCAATTGGCAATGTCCCTCCAGGTATTCCGTACGTTATGTGTTATACAGTAAATTTTCACGTGTTTGTTGTGTAAGCTCTTGTATGAGTTAGAAATCATGTCACCTGTTACTTGTTGCAAAAAGCGACTTATGGGGGTCACTTGGCATTATTCCTCGTCTTTTTGGTATAAACTGTATTACTGGCGTATGTTTCATTGACCACAGTCAAAACTGGAGTGATGTACAGACAAAAAAAGAGAGCTTTAAGATCGATGAAATGAAAATACTTCATCCAAATCAAATTAATGATAAGATATATAGTAGTGCAGTGACTTAGAGTGTCAATTTCAAATTTTAATCAACCACCCTGACACACAGCTGAATCATACCTCTTTGGATAGCTTAACTCTTACCCCATTCATTTTGAGTGGTCGTAAAGGTTACAAATGGTGCAAAAGTTAGTGATCAGAGGTCAAAGATCAAATTGTCAGCATTTAAATTTTCGTAAAATTTCAACGTTTATGTCCATATTTTATTAAAGGCTTGTGATTGTTTTTAAATTTTTGAATTTTAAGATACTTTAAGCAAATACCAAACGATCAGAGTAAATAATTAGGGGCCATAACTCTGTTACTGCTTGAATTATGCCCCTTTTCCTTCTAGGTGCGTTTTTTCAAATTTCTATGTTTATTCCGGAATTTCTGAATAATTATACGACTATTTTCATATTTACTAATTGCAAACTATTTTTCAAAGTGTATACACACTTTTGACAACTTATAACAAGGATTTTATCAAAATTTATGAAGACCATTACATTTATAAAATACCCATGCCATGGCCTGACAACGTGTAAATTTCTATCATCTTTACCAATCACCGTTTTGTAGCTTTTCTTATACTTACAATACGTCAAATCTAACAAGAATAATATTAACTAAAACAAGTAGACATGTATAAAAGTCACATAAGTTATTTTACACTCCTCCCCAAATTACTGCACTAGTAAACAATGGTCGACTTTACTATATACCAATGGTGTCCATTATATGTACAATATAACAAAATGTAAGTGTTATTGGAGTTTTTTTTTCAAAAGGACAAAATTGTAACCAGCACTGTTAACCTGATCAGCATCCAAAGGAAATCGCAAACCAAACCAGCTCTGAAAAAAGTACAACGCAGAAGAGACCAAGATCCATTTTTTTCAGTGAAGGGTATACGGTTTGATCAACTATCCCATGCAGATTCATAATTGAAGACCGATCGATCATATCAAAGGAGCAGAGGAACCAATGTGGCATCCGAATGTCAAAAGTCTGAATGGGCAGAGACAAAACTGACCAGTAAACATCAACAAGAACGGGACAAAAACAGACAACATGTAAAACACAAAATAACTGAATATCTATCAACAACACGAACTCCAGATGAAATAAGAGTGAACTCAGGTGATCCGGAAGAGTAAGCAGTTCCTGCTTGCTATAGCACACCCGTCGCGTTGCAACAGTCAATTCAGCGTGTCAAATCCGGTAAAGGAAGACAAAACTAAACACTATGACAAATCAACATCTGCACTCATATGAGAGATCGAAATCACATATTTGTCTATAAATGCATGTCTTCCGTAAGATTTCTTGAGTGAAGATAGCAACCGAGGAGCTATAGATGGTTCGTAGCTTTTAGATCTTATGCACGTACCGGCAATTCAAACAAAAACTGAGACACAACCCTGTGAAAATGCAGTTTCTTTCAAAAGCAGTGGACTTGAGCTAAGTTATTATAGCACTTAACCAAACAAAACAAACACACTTAAACGAAGTCGCCTGGTTTCATAAGTGTGGAACAAAAAACATACGATACTGCCAAAAGTTCAGCTACTCATATAAGTCTAATAAATGCTTTAAGATCGGATCTGGACACGCTAGGATTTGAACCTGGGGGATACCATTTTCGTTAAAGACTTTAGATCCTGAAACAGGACCATCAACTCTTGGTTTAGATCTATCGATACAAGCTCAATCAGTATGACAGCTAGTGAGAAGAAACAATAGAAGTTTATAAAATGTGAAATAGGTGTTCAGAAATACATAATTTATCAGTCTTACGTTCATGCTATGACAGTTAGCAATAGTCTATGTGTACGATTGCTCGTTAAACCCTCTTCACTATCTATGATTTTTTAACTGTTGTTGATATAACTATTATTTATATAACTAATTAAAGTAGAAATGGGGCACAAACGCCCCGCGCTAGGCCCTAAACGAGGAGTAGAAGTTCAAAAAGTCCGGCCGAAAGTCGCTTGGGACGTAGTTTGTGATACTGACCTATCCTATCAAGTTTCATTATCATTCTCATGTACGGTCTATGGAAAAGCTTGATGGAAATTTTTCATAAATTTCCATATCGACCCAGTCCCAACAAGAAAGTGGTCAGGTCTGAAAGTCGTTTAAGGCACACAGTTTGTCATACTTAACGGCGACCCTGCCAAATTTCAAATCATTATCAAATACGGTTTCTGGGGAAAGCTTGACAGAAATTTGTAAGGACGGACATGAGCATACTTTAATGCCTCTCGCTAGAAATGTCGTGGGGAGTCATCAAACTTGTTATTGTAACGAATAGAGTCTTTGTGCTAATATATATCTTAAACTTGGAATCAGGTTTTTCTTGCGAACCTTGATTTACGGTTGGTATACTACAAAAAAACAGTCTACCGACTTTTCTCGTTTCATAGTTGTACTCTGTTAGATATAATAACAAAATATATTTACTGTACACTCGAGGTGTATCAGATTGGAACACACACAGAGACGATATATCTTTGTTTAGCTTAATGACTGTTTCCGAAATAAAATACTTCTTCCTTTAATTTTATGCACAGGTGGGAAACGTCTGGTGGAAATGAAATATATTTTAAACAATGTTACTAAACTATCATTTGATTAAAACTAAAACACAGCTCCAGACGACAGATTTGACACCGCGACCGTCTTTTTGCTCCTTTTTCTTTGATAACTTGTTGAACTGCTGACTTTATAACAGACGGTATGATGCAATGTTCATGCACGTTTCAAAGAATTACTTTTCTGTCATGACCTTTTTCGGAAGATAAACAGTTTTTCTTTTAGAATTTAATACATGTACTTTTACATTTTTTTTTGTTGGAATCAAAATGCAATAATTTGGAAAACAATGTTGTTTCCGTTTATTAATAGATTGTGTCGCGTACACCCGCGCGTACACTTATTCCACATCTCATTTTCTTCTATTACTAGTATCAATTTCAATTTAAGTGTCATCATTCAGTCGAAAACTTGCAAGTAAATTGGTAAAAACGTTTTCAATATATTACAAGACGAGCTAATAAATTTTTGAAGACATTCATAGCGCCACATTCTGAACTAAAATATCGGACCGTTGCAGTTTGTTGTTAAATAGTTTGGTCATTAGATATTTTGAAAAACTTATAAAATATTATAATTTACATTCAAAAACTATTTTCAAGAGAATCTGCTTTATTACATTTTGCTCAAAATAATGATTTGCTGTCAGCAAAGTGGATTTTCTGTGGGTTTAAGACGATTTAAATGTGTACAAAATAAATAAATTTATAATTTTTGAATCGTACCGGTCATGATAAGTTATCGAAATCCGGAAACAAGTTTTGACAGATTTGAACCATCGTTAATTTTCAAACATATTTTTAAAAGAAGAACACATAAATAGATAAAAATAAGCCTCATGTTTTACAATGATCATATCCTAATTGTTGAATACAAAAAATACAGACATTAACCTAACTTAATTGCGATATTACAACTGAAATACACCTAAATTCTGTTATTTGTTTATGCTTTTTTAAATTTGAAAAATATTTAAAACATTACAATATAAACGTTTCATTAAGGAAGTTTTGGAATTCTGAAATATATGTCTACCTAAATCACTAACAAGTTTTAACCCTGTTTAGCCCTCTTAAAAGTAATTGTAAACCAAAGTCAACACATAAATTTCCCCCAAACCAGAAGGCCCCCCTTTTTCTTCATAAAAAACAAAACTGCACCATGGGAAATCTTTACGACCGGGCAAAAAAGTTGCCTTAAGGTATACTCTAAACAATAAAACAAAAGTTAGCCGTGTGTCCACCCGGTTGATTAAACTCCGAAAATAAGCACGTTTTTTGAAATTGTCACTGCACTATAGTCATTGTAGGTCTTCCTCAACTTAGTTTTTTTTTTTATATTTTCAGTGATTATGCATGTAAATATTCAATTTTTGATTCCAAATTATTTTATTTTGGTTATCGTCTGTCCAGGGACAATTTTCATTTCTAATTCATTTTGTCATAATTTTTTGTGTGTTCATCTTCCGGACTTGTTGCTTTGTGCTGCCCGATGTTAAAGTTATTGAAAATTTAAAGAAGTTAAATTGTAGTTTATACATGTAAGAAGTAATCTAGTAACCTTTATGTCCCCCTTTTTTCCCATGATATGGGAGACCCCAAATGGTGCCCCAATGGGTATGATAACACTGACCAATCAAATTGTAAGACGAGAAGACGCCAAAATTCACAAAGAAAGAAAGGACAGTTGCGCGTTTTCCAGCATCCAGTAAAGACCAAAATTTTAATTCTACCGTTTTCAACTTATAATACGTTTATATTTCTTATTATTTATTTACTTCGCTTTGTTTTACAAGGAACATTGCACAGCACGTTTAGTTTATATACTGTTCCTGATTTTGTGACCGTTTTCCGATCAAAGGATTTATATTTTGGACATATACACTAACGTATTATATTTACGTTCATTCGTTTTTGTATGCGGTAAGGATAGACTTTATCTTGTTTTCTTTCTCAAGAAGAATATTGAATAATTTCAGTCAACCGTTAGTTTCATTCAAAAAAAAAAAAAAAACTTTATTATCAAGAACATCAGGCAGCATGGGCCCGACACGGTCAGACAAGAGAAATCCACGTTCTCAATACGATCCCCAATTGTTAGAAAATTGGACAGTCGAGCGCTTGAAACAGGAGTGTCGCAGGAAAAATATTCGTTTTCCTGCTAATGCACGCAGAATGGCGTTGGTACGGCTGTTAAAAACACCAGCACAAAGTATTTCGGAGAGCAATGCCATGTCCATATTAGGAGATGTGTGCGCGGTGGACGTCGATACAGAGGGATCAAGTATCACGCATGCGCAGTACGACGGGAATAGTGCGCGATCCCATGATTCAACATCGCCTACACCGGATGTAAACAATGATCAGCTGGATCGTCAAAATAGAACTTTGATCGATGTAGTGTCGAGTCTAACTTCGACAGTCCAGGCTCTACAATCAAACATGAAAAACCTGACACATACTGTGAACGGACTCGTTGGCGAAAGAAGAATTAATGGAAATAATGCTCCTCAAGCATCAGCCATTGACAGTCGGAGAATGGAATCGAACGTTCTACAAGATCGTCCTGGGACCGGCATCGGAGATGTGATCGGCGGCGAGTTCAACTTAGAAACAGCGTATCGATCTTTTAACAACACCATGCCGTCAGCAGCAGCAGGTAGCGAAGCACAACTGAGTAGGATGTCTACGGTTGTAAGAACAACCCATGGGTTTTCTGCAGAATCACTGCCGTTCGTTGAGTCCATCTCCCCCCAACTACGGAAGAGCATAGTGGCAGGTAATGATATTAATTTAGCTGCCTTATTAGTTCCGTATTATACGGGTTCGGGTATTAATGAGGCATACAGCTCCGTGAATAATGATGAAAAAGCTCCTAAACACGATTCTAGGATAAACAGGAATTTATCAATTGGAGAATTTATCCAAGCTTTTGGAATTTATAAGAATGTAATGTGTGAGGTTTTTCCACATAGGAGAAAGGAGCTGGATGCCTACGAAAGAGATGTCATTGACATGGCATACAGGTATCCAGGCCAAGGGTATTACGAATACCACAAAAAGTTTGCGGCAGAGGCTGCGGCTCATCTTAAATTTAACAATGTGGTCATTGATTGGTCAATTCGAAATAATCGTCTTTTTTGTAATATTTTTTCAAGTGCTAGGCCTATTGTCTGTAGCAATTGTAATAGCCCATTTCACAATACTATAAGTTGCAACCAAAGAATGTACAACTCGCAATATTTTAATAAGAGTAGAGGAAGTGAGCAAGACTTGTATGGAAGGGAGAGAGTGTTTCACATGGGTCGAGAGGTTTGTAATAATTTTAATGGGATGAAAGGTTGTTCAAATGTCAGATGTAGAAATGCACATGTGTGCTTGATTTGTAAAGGTGACCATTCCAAAATGTTATGTTCAAAAAACGAGATGCAGGCCCCACACAAAACTGGGGCCATGAGTCAGAGAAAAATGTAATAGTGGGAAATGATTTTAATTTTCAAAGTGTCTATACACCGGTCAATATAGAACGACTAGAACATGAATTGCAAAATTTTCCAGATCTAGAATTCAAAAAATATCTTTTAGATGGTCTTAAACATGGTTTTCATACAGGCATAAGTGAATTGCCATCTAATAATTTCATTTGTAAAAACTTAAGATCAGCAACTGTACAGCCGGAAAGTGTTTCTTGTTTAGTAAATGAAGAATTAAGAAAAGGTTTTTTATTAGGTCCTTTTGATGATATTCCTTTTGACTCATTTAGAATAAACCCTATCGGTGTTGCAGAAGGGAAATATAGTAAAAAGAAAAGATTAATTGTTGATTTATCAGCACCACATGAAGATCCAGACAATTTAAGTCTTAATGAGCTGATTGATAAATGAAATTTTTCACTTAATTATGTAACAATAGATGATGCAATCAGTATTATTAAAAAACTGGGTCCTAAAGCTTGGCTTATAAAAACAGATATCACAGATGCTTTCAAAATAATCCCTATCAAGAAAGAACTTTGGCCTTATCATGGAATAAAGTGGGATTACAAATATTATTTTTTTACTAAATTAGTGTTTGGTTCTAGATCTAGTCCTAAGATTTTTGATGCTTTGTCTTCTGCTGTTTGTTGGATTGCTAAGAATAACTATAATATAGAATATATTTTACATTTATTAGATGATTTTTTAGTTATTCTTCCTGAAACGGCGTATGCTCAAGATGTAATGAATGATTTGCTGAATATTTTTCATAATCTGAATATTCCATTGTCTGTTAAAAAGACCGAAGGTCCATGCCATGTTTTAGAATATCTCGGCATTTATCTTGATACACAAAAGATGGAAGCACGTCTTCCTTTAGAGAAAATAGTAAGGATTCAGCAAATTATTGAATCATTTTCTCAAAGAAAATCTTGTACTAAGAGAGAACTACTTAGTCTTTTAGGTCACTTAAATTTTGCTTGTCGAGTTATTCTACCTGGCAGATCTTTTGTTTCTCATTTGATAAAATTGTCAACAACTGTTCATAAATTGTCACATTACGTACATTTAAAATCATGCAAACCAGATCTGGTTATGTGGTCTAGGTTTTTAAAAGAATGGAATGGAGTCTCATTTTTTATCAATGACAACATTGTTAAGGCAGCTGATATGCAATTGTTTACTGATGCGACTAATACTTCGTTTGGAGGATTTTATTTGAATCAGTGGTTTCAGGGTGATTTTCCACCAGAAATTTTGCAAGAGCAAACATCTATGGCATTCTTTCACGGGGTCAGATCGGAAAGTAAAGAGGCTGTTGTATTATGCTTTTTTCGCGTATCAAAGTTGTATTATGCTAAATTATAAGCGTATAAACTGCTTCTTTCACTAAAAGGTCAGGAATTAGAACGTAATTTTAATAATAATCTAGATGTTGAGAGCTGTTGTTGCTGATATTTAAGAATCGAAGACTTTGAGGTAAGTTCTGAGATGCCTATTCGAAGAAAAAATCTTTCCGGAAAGTGGACAAATTTCCCAAATAAGCCTGGAACTGATGAGTAATGAGTGATTCGTGTCAAAGTACCAGTACCCCTATTTTCAAACAGCAAATTCTAGCCCAAGTTCGGCCAATAATGCTTATTCTTGCATATAAGCAGCGTTTAGGCGTTATTAAGAAAAAAACACAAATCATGTATCGCATCTGAAAAGCAAGGTAGTTCAAATTAGATTGTTTAACGACATTTTCTATTATAAGCCAACTTTGCATAAGTTATGTTTTGCTAAGACTATTGTGAGTATGTTATGCTTCATTATTGTAATATACAAACAGAAAATTATATGGGTGTATCATTGATTTCCCATTTTAAAAATTGTAATGATTTGGGGTTAAAGTACTCGATAAATAGAAGAAACACAACTGCTTTAGCTCACAAATATATAACGCCATTGGCCAAAATTATGCACCAGATCAAATTAAAAAAAAAGTACACATCTAACTTCTGTCAGGAAAATTGTGAAATAATTCATGAAAAGCGATAGAAACGTCAAATGGTATATATTGTATATAATAAAGGTAATAATCAAAATACCGAAGTTTGAGGTCCAAGAGAAAAGACAAAACAAGGAAGACATACCCCCAAAAAGTTGAAGATCTCAATGGTCCTGAATCGGTATAGACATTTCAAAAGAAATAGTTTAAACCAGGTATTACTGCTTCAAACCTCCCTTTTAACGATATATGTAGATAACCAGTATTGTAAGGGACGCTCAAAAGAATTTGCGGACATGGAAGACAACACATACGTTTTCACTGTAGTTATTTAGTGTAAACTTGTATAATTTATCTCTTCAATATTTATTTTGACAAGATTTATGAGCTCTTCTTCTGGTGCCTCTGAAACGATGTCAGCTAGAAGAAAACCTTCCCACACACTTGGCAGATATATCTTGGCTCTCCGTGCTTTTTTAGTCCATGTGATACTGTCATCATTTGGCGTCCGTCGTCGTCGTCTGTCGGCGTATGTCGTCTGTTAATAATTTTATAAAAATCTTCTCCTCTGAAACTACTGATCAGAATTTAATGATCCTTAGGATGGCCTGCACCAAACGTGTGTTTCGATTTTTGATTCGTAAAAAAACATGGCTGCCGTTACTAAAAATAGACCAGGGGTCAAACTACTGTCTTTGATCTGTAAATCAAAAAGTATAAGAGATCATAGTTGAAATCTGATGCCACCCTACTGCTTCAGCATCAAAAGTCCTACAAAAGTCTCCATTTGGTCGAAGTTGTCAGATGATCCCTTATAGAGGTTACAGTCCCTTAAAGGTGATAAATAGCGTATTTTCATGTCTTTGGCTTATAGCATGAAAACTATTGCAGATAGAGAAAAGCTGTTGCTTGCTTTAATGTTCAGCTCATTTAGCTCTACAAAAGCATTCATAGGGTTGAAGTTGTCAGATAACCCCTTATAGGGAATACAGCCCCTAAATTAACATGTTTTCATGTTTGTGGCTTATATAATGAAAACTATAGCTGATAAAGGAAAGTGGTTGCTTGTTTAGTTCATTAAGCTATTAACAAAAGTCTCTATAACGTCAAAGTTGTCAGTCGGTCCTTTAAATAACATTTTGCACGGTTTGGCCTGCAGAATGAAAACTTTTGCTGAAAGAGAAAAGCTGTTGCTTGCTTAAATGTTCAGCTTATTAAGCTCTACAAAGTTTTTCACAGGGTTGACATCAAGACCGGGTGAGCAATTCAGGCTTCTGGGAGTCTCTTGTTTCGTGTTGCAACAAATGACTCTTCTTAGAGAAGAATTTGTGACATGTGCCACACTTGAACAGGGAGGGTTTCTTTTCCTTGTCACAATTCTGATGGTGACTTCTTAGCTAGCTGTATCTGTGCCTTAATTCACATTGAAATGGAGCTTAACCGCCATCATGGCTTTCTAAATTGGCGGTTACATTTTGCTACTCATAAAAACCTCTACCGCATACATCGCAAATATGAGTTGGCTTTTCTGTGTGGCGTTTAACATGAAGTTTTAGTGCCCCCTTTGACTGCAGTACCTTATGACATCTATCACATTTATGTCCGGGGTGTTTATGAGTACCTTATGACATCTATCACATTTATGTCCGGGGTGTATGAGTACCTTAAGACATCTATCACATTTATGTCCGGGGTGTTTATGGGCATCAGCTTTATGCTTCGCTAACTGGTACTTTCTAGCAAAATATATACTACATGCCTGGCAAGTGTTGCAGCTCCTTGGGATCATGAGATTTTTTGTGCCTTTGGAGGCTGCTTTTGTGTTTGAAACCCCCACAAATCAATCCAGTTTCATTTTAAAATTTGGTTTGCGCATTTATCTGCATCATATCACAAAGAATTTCATGAAAATTAATTTATAGGTGCGGATAAGAAGGGGGTTACCCTCCTTGTCATCTAATAGTTCAATTTAAGTCTATATTTGCATAGGGAAACCAAGAGTAAATCCAATCAAATTCTTATCAAATAGGAAGTGTAGTAGATCTATGTCACTAAGATTGTGTTAAAGTTTCATAAAAAAAAAACATTGAAGGGTTGTGGATAAGAGACGAGTAAGCTGGCAACCGGCTCCCTTCTGTTCAGATAAGGTTTTTTCTTCAGATACTAGCGGGACATGGACAGACATCCCACTACATTTCACGCAAGGGTATAACCATTCGCCTTAAACTTTGCTGTAACGTAAAATATTTTATTTGTTCATTTTAATTTATATGGCATAAATGTCTTATAAACGTCAAAATTGTGCCGAGGAATAATTTTGTATTGGCTTTCTACTGCATACATTTTGAGCTTTTTTGCACTACACATACGATGTTTAAAGCATTACATAACTTTATGTTGGTTAACAAACGCAAAATACAACAATATTGTTCTTATCAATAAAGTTAAAGCTTTATTTACGTAAACATAATGTTTTACTTGAAATGTATCACTCAAGCAAAACATACCATATAATAAAAGTTAAGAATATAGTATATATGCCTATTTAAGTTTGAAAACAGACTTACTTAAATCATTTTGAACGATCTTAGTCGGTTGTTGAAAACTGTGACGCGTTTCAACAAATTACCAGTGACTGTACAATTTCAAATAAGTATAGGTATTATACCAAAATATCTCTTTCTTACAATGGGCCAAATGATATTTGGATAAGTTTAAGCATTTGTGAGTTTATAACGGTTTAATAAAGTTGTCGTGTAAAAGATAGCATAATTCACGCGTATCATCAACTAAACTTAACCGGAAGTCGTAGAATTGAGCTTAATACAACAACCTCTTTACTTTCCGATCTGACCCCGTGTCTTTGAACTATATCCTATTGTAATGGCATGCGTGTTGTGGGGGAGAAGTTGGACAAGGAAAAGAATATTATTCAATTGTGACAACTTAGCAACAGTGGAGATAATAAATAAAGGGAGATCTAAAATTGGCAGTATTATGAAATTGATGCGTAAATTGACTTATCATTCAGCTAAACACAGCTATATTGTTCATGCAAGACATCTTCCATCTTCAGAAAATTCTATAGCAGATTCTATTTCTCGTTATCAGGAAAGGAAGTTCAGATCTCTGGCTCCGCTAGCAAATCGGACACCAACACCCTGTATTCCAGCTGCAGAGTTGATGATGGATTGAGTGATCAGTTAAATAACCTTTATGATGCTTCTTTAAGCAAAAGTACTCTTAAGATTTATACTTCTGCTATGAAGTGTTTTAGAAAATTTTTAAGTTTAAGTGGTTTTAACAAATTTAATGAGAATTTTCCTATTTTTGAAGATAAGCATTTGTTATATTTTGTTACTTATTGTCAACATACTCTCAACCTCAAGTATGACACAATTAACCTATACTTGGCAGGTATCCGGTATTTTTATATAAGGTACCATGGTATTGATGTTATGTTAAATAATGTACAGTTGCCAATTATATTACGGGGAATTAAAAAATCTCAAGTTAATGTTAAAAAAGAAAGATTTCCTGTTACTGCTAATATCCTAATGGAACTTTGTACATTGCTGAAATCGCAAATTTTTACTAAATTTACTAGTTTAATGTTGTTAAGTGCCTTCACTATGGCTTTTGCAGGTTTTCTAAGATGTGGAGAATTTACAGTTAAAAATGCATCTGAGAGAAAAAATATCCTTCGTATAAAAAATATTTGTCTTGATAAAAATTTAGAATTTTATCAGTTACTATTACCTACTTCTAAATGTGATCCATTTCACAAAGGTGTTCAAATCACAATTTTTGAGAATAATTTTCAAGCTGTAAAGCTAATGAAGCAATACATAGAATTAAGAATACAAATTGGGGCTTCGGAAGACTCTCCACTTTTTATAGAAAATGAGTTCAGTGTTAATCCTTTAAGTAGAGATAGATTTATATATTTCTTGAAAGAGTTATTAACCAAACTTGGTTACGATGAGAATAAATTCAGTGGTCATTCATTCAGAATAGGTGCAGCCACATCAGCTGCTGCAAATGGGGTTCAAGATCATTTGATTCAAGCTTTAGGTAGATGGTCTTCAGATTGTTATGTAAGATATATACGAACAGATTTAAATTCAATCAAGACTGCTCAACAAGAAATGTGTACATATTCAACTATTTGAAAAGGGTACAGACTAAGGTTCTTTATATTTTTGTGCTAGATTTATGTTGAGTTATTAATACATGTACATAGGTGTGTCACAGGTGTGGGTGGTACAGGTATGTGTGGATACACACTTGTACTTATATACATATAGATATATTATTTTATGTTTTTTTTTAAACATTAATTGATGTATTATATTCTTGGGGGCTTCACTCGCTTCAACCTTATTTTGCTCGTTCATTTGGCCTGCATATTTATCATACTGATAAATTATTTTCCCCCAATTCAATAATTCATCAAACATGTCAAATTTAGTTCACAATCATATAACATATAACCTGAGATGCTCTTCCTCAGACGGTTCACAATATCAGATAACCTGAGATGTTCTTCCTCAGACGGTTCACAATCAGATAACCTGAGATGTTCTTCCTCAGACAGCTAGTCACAATCATACTTGAGATGTTCTTCCTCAATCAACATACAAGGCGATGCTCTTCCGCTTTTCTGAACTAATTTATTTTTGTAGGTATGTATGTGTACATGTACCTGTCCAGCTTATCGAATATCTTGTGACGTTCTTCCACAAGTTCCATTTAGTCCTGTGACGATCTTCCACAGAATTACACATTTATAAGGCCAATTAACTAGCTTAAGTGTTTTCACAAATACAGGTACATGTGCATGTAGTAGGTCATTTAGTTGAAGCGGGTAGCCCCTAAGAGCCAAAAGTTATAATTTTATTTGGGTATGAAATTTTTTTTTTTATATGTATGAAACAATGTTAACTATTTTATATATTGATCAATTGTATATATATTGTTTTTTATTGGTTTTATATGTATCTTAATATTTTAATAGGAAATATTAATAAAAATATTTCTATTATTTTTCTTTATATCAGAAATTCTGCAGGCTCTCAGCAGTAGGATTTGATTACATAATAGGTGGCATCTTATACATAGTTTATCTAAGTAAACAGAATTTATGAAACTTGTACCATACAGTACACATAATACATGCAACTGTCATCAGAATTTATGAAACTTGTACAATAACAGTATATATGCAACTGTCATCAGATTTAATGAAACTTATACAATAACAGTATAAATGCAATAGTCATAAGAATTTATGAAACTTATACAGTAACAGTATACATATGGCTGTTAATAGAATTTATGAAACGTGCATGGGTGCGAGGCATAGCTACAAATAGAGACAAATTAAAGCAAGAAACCTACTATGCACAAATATGAAAATGGATAAATGAAAATTTAAAGAAGTTAAATTGTAGTTTATACATGTAAGAAGTAATCTAGTAACCTTTATGTCCCCCTTTTTTCCCATGATATGGGAGACCCCAAATGGTGCCCCAATGGGTATGATAACACTGACCAATCAAATTGTAAGACGAGAAGACGCCAAAATTCACAAAGAAAGAAAGGACAGTTGCGCGTTTTCCAGCATCCAGTAAAGACCAAAATTTTAATTCCCCACCCTCCATCCCCAGTCTACACCTGTTCAATATGGTGTATGTATTAAAATATTGGGCTACCCGTTTCTGCATATTTATCATACTGATAAATTATTTTCCCCCAATTCAATAATTCATCAAACATGTCAAATTTAGTTCACAATCATATAACATATAACCTGAGATGCTCTTCCTCAGACGGTTCACAATATCAGATAACCTGAGATGTTCTTCCTCAGACGGTTCACAATCAGATAACCTGAGATGTTCTTCCTCAGACAGCTAGTCACAATCATACTTGAGATGTTCTTCCTCAATCAACATACAAGGCGATGCTCTTCCGCTTTTCTGAACTAATTTATTTTTGTAGGTATGTATGTGTACATGTACCTGTCCAGCTTATCGAATATCTTGTGACGTTCTTCCACAAGTTCCATTTAGTCCTGTGACGATCTTCCACAGAATTACACATTTATAAGGCCAATTAACTAGCTTAAGTGTTTTCACAAATACAGGTACATGTGCATGTAGTAGGTCATTTAGTTGAAGCGGGTAGCCCCTAAGAGCCAAAAGTTATAATTTTATTTGGGTATGAAATTTTTTTTTTTTATATGTATGAAACAATGTTAACTATTTTATATATTGATCAATTGTATATATATTGTTTTTTATTGGTTTTATATGTATCTTAATATTTTAATAGGAAATATTAATAAAAAATATTTCTATTATTTTTCTTTATATCAGAAATTCTGCAGGCTCTCAGCAGTAGGATTTGATTACATAATAGGTGGCATCTTATACATAGTTTATCTAAGTAAACAGAATTTATGAAACTTGTACCATACAGTACACATAATACATGCAACTGTCATCAGAATTTATGAAACTTGTACAATAACAGTATATATGCAACTGTCATCAGATTTAATGAAACTTATACAATAACAGTATAAATGCAATAGTCATAAGAATTTATGAAACTTATACAGTAACAGTATACATATGGCTGTTAATAGAATTTATGAAACGTGCATGGGTGCGAGGCATAGCTACAAATAGAGACAAATTAAAGCAAGAAACCTACTATGCACAAATATGAAAATGGATAAATGCTGATTTAATTAGTTTTGCTTCGAAAACATTCTTTATATTTTGTTCATAATTATTCATTTCATTTCATTTCATTATCATATGATTTCTAATTAGTGATGTTGTTGTGCACCATTTTAGAAGTTTATTTATCATTTTTGTTTGCACAGTATCGTTAACGTTTTTGTTTTCGATCCGACATCCCGTAGATTGATACGTTAATTGGCTTCTTCTTTTAAATGTTTATTATCAATATAGATATATCTACCTGATCTGGAATATAGGGGTATTTGTTTCTTAAATGAAAAATACAAGACCAAAAACGGGTATAAAACGGTTAATTTGGTTAAGCTGTATATCAATATTTCAAGGGGAAACCTCTCATCAGCAGCTTGAATCAACACATTAGAAGATAAAAAAACAACATTATTGAATAAAACAGGGAAGAAAATTTTTGAAATGCTTGTGTTTTGATGCTATTATTTGTACGACACAAACCTGGCCACAATTATGTAGTTACGTTTATTGATTGACTGATTGTTGTTTGCTTTGTGTCCTGTCGGCGATCTTTTAGCCATCATCAGGACAAAAACAAATTAGAATATATAGATAAAATTGGATATAAAACTTAGTCAAAAGACCGAGGATAAAACAAAAGGGAACAAATTAATAGATAAAACTTAACAGTAAAAGTCGTGCAATAAAAAACTAAAGACAAAAACAAATTAGAGAAAAAGAAAACCAGTAAAAATGTTAAGAATTTAATTAATTGAAAAGATCAAAAAAAAAGGAGAAAAAACGCCAACAACTTTGAATACAATTTAACTTCTTTTAAAAAATGATGGTGACATCGTTTGGGATATCCGCTGAACAAATCATGCATAGATGCGCTGTTGAAATACTTCACACGTATCGGAGCATGCAACATCAACACAGTCAAGGAGAACATTCTTCAAAGAATACCGGGAGTCACAAGGGATACACGTTGGGGCCCCCTTCTCCTTTGTCAATTAAAATGCATCAGAAAAAAACACAGTTTATCTTTGTTAAAACGTAGAACACCTATATAAAACGGATAGCTTGTGAAACGAAGGAACATAAGTCTTCAACATGTTTGGCAGAGAGTCAAACTACGACCAGCATTTTGAGTCCAATGTCAAAGTGCGACTATATGATTATTGCTTCTCCTGTCGACTGCTGCTGAGAATATTCAGACCAGTTTACTCACATTTAAATGACTTCATCGATACGAATAACCCTTTTATTCAAAAACCATTGTTATCATGAACAAAAAAAAAATAATAATACGTAAAATTCCTAAAATGGAACTTAGAGTCGTTTAATAGGTGAAGAACTTCTCTACAAATGAGTAACCATGCTAAAGTGTCTTTTATACTTTCTAATTAAGCCTCTTTCGTGTTTTTTTCTTAAAAAAGTTTTACTTTAAGTTTTATTTTTAGTAAATGACACAAAATACTCCTCATAAACAATATAACACGTTAAAATGACCAAAGTGTGGTGATGCTCAGAGTTAAAATAGTGTGGTAAACAGGGTTATTCGTCCCTTCAATCACGTCTTCTTAGGTGTTCCGGCAGTATACGGAGGAGGCTGGTTATAGGTCATCCCGCTGTACATAGGTGGTGCGCCGGACGGAGGTGGAAATGCTGAGTTCTGTGGAGGAGGGAAGGCTGAATTCTGTGGCGGGGGATATGCTGAATTCTGTGGAGGAGGATATGCTGAATTCTGTGGAGGGGGGTATACTGCATTCGGTTGAGGTGGTGGAGGGTACTGGTTGTACATGTTATAATTTGGTGGCGGGTGAGCTGAAAATCGAAGATAGATGATTGAAAAAGAACAAATGTTCTAATACTTGTAACTTTTTGTACACTACAAGCATTCGGAGCTAATGTCGACATTAATTGCATATCCATATGAAATGTCTTTGACTTCTGGAGGTTATTTACTTTGATAGTGTATTTTTAAATGCTTTCTAACCCTATTGGTTTCTTTTTGCACTAAAATGTATATTTCTAAGGCAATTCATCTCTATTCGAAATTTCAATTAAGAATCAAATCCCCATTCGTGTAATTATCTGAATTTTCAACTTGTCGAGGCACCAGTTGTTAGTTGAGTTTACAGGGAAAAGTTTATAAGCACATTTTGAAACTGAAGCAATCATTTTCTGATTGTTTTGGTTTTTTGAAAATGTTCGTGTACCGACCGGGTGTACCGATGATATAGTGCTATATATGCTTTTCAAACATTAAACCTTGATAATAAATAAATATATAAAATTAATACCAGGTTGATTAACAGTATGTACTGTGGTCGTACGCACAGGTGTTACTGTTGTTCCACCGGACCCTTTCTTTGCGACTGCGGCACAAATTAAGAAGATACAGACACAAAGTATGGCTAAGCCAACGAGCCCACCAATCACAGCTCCAGCAATGACGCCCCCGCTCCTATAATATTAAAACAATCTAAGCACTATGTTCCAGCATGCATGGGTCTTAAGCTTGATAATAGAAAATAATGAGATGTGGAATAAGTGTACGCGACACAGCCCACAATTAAGCGGCAATTTACAAAAACCACAATGAACAATCGCCAGCAGCCTTCAACGAGGCCATTTTGCACTGCTCGCGGTTGTGCAATTGGCCCATGGTTTAAATTAAATGCATATAATTCGAATCCAGTCCTGAAATAGTCACAGATAGACCCTTCTTAAACAAGGACAGAAAACATAAAAAAAGACAAGTACAAACGAAAGCTTTGTCAAAGATTCCTGGCTTAGGACAAGCACATATAATATGTGGCGGGATTGATATGAAAGACGAATACCAACTGGAATAGAAGAAAGATATGTGGAATATGCGTATACTACACAACCTTATTTCATATATTTCCCAAGGTAAGTAACTTTCTTAATAACAATGTGAATTATTGAAGCTGTTTCAAGCAATGTGAAAATTATTCAACTAATTAATCCAAGCTACTTTTAAAATTTCACACTGTTTGGTTGTTTTGGTCTGAATCTTCATATTTGTTGCTTTTTTTTTTGGTCATTAAACTTGTGTAAATAGAGTTTTCTTTTAAAACTTTTACACGCGATACACGAGATAAATGTATCAGATACAGGTTCACTACTTTACAGTATGAATCATAATTGGAATAAAAGAAGAAGTAGTAGTACAATATAGTAGGAATGACAATATATAATGTCAAAGGCTACCTCCCACGGGTGTGGTCTATCATGGGTGTTCTATACCTCCCACGGGTGTGGTCTATCACGGGTGTTCTATACCTCCCACGGGTGTGGTCTATCATGGGTGTTCTATACCTCCCACGGGTGTGGTCTATCACGGGTGTTCTATACCTCCCACGGGTGTGGTCTATCATGGGTGTTCTATACCTCCCACGGGTGTGGTCTATCACGGGTGTTCTATACCTCCCACGGGTGTGGTCTATCACGGGGGTTCTATACCTTACTCGGGTGTGGTTTATCACGGGGGTTCTATACCTCCCACGGGTGTGGTCTATCATGGGTGTTCTATACCTCCCACGGGTGTGGTCTATCACGGGTGTTCTATACCTCCCACGGGTGTGGTCTATCACGGGGGCTCTATACCTCCCACGGGTGTGGTCTATCACGGGTGTTCTATACCTCCCACGGGTGTGGTCTATCACGGGTGTTCTATACCTCCCACGGGTGTGGTCTATCACGGGTGTTCTATACCTCCCACGGGTTTGGTCTATCAGGGGGTTCTATACCTCCCACGGGTGTGGTCTATCACGGGTGTTCTATACCTCCCACGGGTGTGGTCTATCACGGGTGTTCTATACCTCCCACGGGTGTGGTCTATCACGGGTGTTCTATACCTCCCACGGGTGTGGTCTATCATGGGTGTTCTATACCTCCCACGGGTGTGGTCTATCACGGGGGTTCTATACCTCCCACGGGTGTGGTCTATCATGGGTGTTCTATACCTCCCACGGGTGTGGTCTATCACGGGTGTTCTATACCTCCCACGGGTGTTGTCTATCACGAGGGTTCTAAACTTACCACAGGTGTAGTCTATCACGGGTGTTCTATACCTCCCACGGGTATGGTCTATCACGGGGGTTCTATACCTCCCACGGGTGTGGTCTATCATGGATGTTCTATACCTCCCACGGGTGTGGTCTATCACGGGGGTTCTATACCTCCCACGGGTGTGGTCTATCATGGGTGTTCTATACCTCCCACGGGTGTGGTTTATCATTTCCACGGGTGTAGTCTATCATGGGTGTTCTATACCTCCCACGGGTGTGGTCTATCACGGGGGTTCTATACCTCCCACGGGTGTGGTCTATCATGGGTGTTCTATACCTCCCACGGGTGTGGTCTATCATGGGTGTTCTATACCTCCCACGGGTGTGGTCTATCACGGGGGTTCTATACCTCCCACGGGTGTGGTCTATCATGGGTGTTCTATACCTCCCACGGGTGTGGTCTATCACGGGTGTTCTAAACTTACCACAGGTGTAGTCTATCACGGGTGTTCTATACCTCCCACGGGTGTGGTCTATCATGGGTGTTCTATACCTCCCACGGGTGTGGTCTATCACGGGGGTTCTAAACCTCCCACGGGTGTGGTCTATCATGGGTGTTCTATACCTCCCACGGGTGTGGTCTATCACGGGGGTTCTATACCTCCCACGGGTGTGGTCTATCATTGGTGTTCTATACCTCCCACGGGTGTGGTCTATCACGGGAGTTCTAAACCTCCCACGGGTGTGGTCTATCATGGGTGTTCTATACCTCCCACGGGTGTGGTCTATCATGGGTGTTCTATACCTCCCACGGGTGTGGTCTATCATTGGTGTTCTATACCTCCCACGGGTGTGGTCTATCACGGGGGTTCTATACCTCCCACGGGTGTGGTCTATCACGGGTGTTCTATACCTCCCACGGGTGTGGTCTATCACGGGGGTTCTATACCTTACTCGGGTGTGGTCTATCACGGGGGTTCTATACCTCCCACGGGTGTGGTCTATCACGGGTGTTCTATACCTCCCACGGGTGTGGTCTATCATGGGTGTTCTATACCTCCCACGGGTGTGGTCTATCATGGGTGTTCTATACCTCCCACGGGTGTGGTCTATCACGGGGGCTCTATACCTCCCACGGGTGTGGTCTATCACGGGTGTTCTATACCTCCCACGGGTGTGGTCTATCACGGGTGTTCTATACCTCCCACGGGTGTGGTCTATCACGGGGGTTCTTAACCTCCCACGGGTGTGGTCTATCACGGGGGTTCTTAACCTCCCACGGGTGTGGTCTATCACGGGGGCTCTATACCTCCCACGGGTTTGGTCTATCAGGGGGTTCTATACCTCCCACGGGTGTGGTCTATCACGGGTGTTCTATACCTCCCACGGGTGTGGTCTATCACGGGGGTTCTATACCTTACTCGGGTGTGGTCTATCACGGGTGTTCTATACCTCCCACGGGTGTGGTCTATCATGGGTGTTCTATACCTCCCACGGGTGTGGTCTATCACGGGGGTTCTATACCTCCCACAGGTGTAGTCTATCACGGGGGTTCTATACCTTACTGGGGTGTGGTCTATCAGGGGGTTATATTCCTCCTACAGGTGTGGTCTATCACGGGTGTTCTATACCTTCCACGGGTGTAGTCTATCACGGGGGTTCCAGACTTACCAGCTACCTACCACGAATGTTCTATACCTCCCACGGGTTTGGTCTATCACGGGTGTTCTATACCTCCCACGGGTGTGGTCTATCATGGGAGTTCTATTACTCCCACGGGTGTGGTCTATCATGGGTGTTCTATACCTCCCACGGGTGTGGTCTATCACGGGTGTTCTATACCTCCCACGGGTGTGGTCTATCACGGGTGTTCTATACCTCCCACGGGTGTGGTCTATCACGGGTGTTCTATACCTCCCACGGGTGTGGTCTATCACGGGGGCTCTATACCTCCCACGGGTGTGGTCTATCACGGGGGTTCTATACCTCCCACGGGTGTGGTCTATCACGGGTGTTCTATACCTCCCACGGGTGTGGTCTATCATGGGTGTTCTATACCTCCCACGGGTGTGGTCTATCACGGGGGTTCTATACCTCCCACGGGTGTGGTCTATCATGGGTGTTCTATACCTCCCACGGGTGTGGTCTATCACGGGTGTTCTATACCTCCCACGGGTGTGGTCTATCACGGGTGTTCTATACCTCCCACGGGTGTGGTCTATCATGGGTGTTCTAAACCTCCCACGGGTGTGGTCTATCACGGGGGTTCTATACCTCCCACGGGTGTGGTCTATCATGGGTGTTCTATACCTCCCACGGGTGTGGTCTATCACGAGGGTTCTAAACTTACCACAGGTGTGGTCTATCACGGGGATTCTATACCTCCCACGGTTGTGGTCTATCACGGGGATTCTATACCTCCCACGGATGTGGTCTATCACGGGGGTTCTATACCTCCCACGGGTGTGGTCTATCACGGGTGTTCTATACCTCCCACGGGTGTGGTCTATCATGGGGGTTCTATACCTCCCACGGGTGTGGTCTATCACGTGGATTCTATACCTCCCACGGATGTGGTCTATCACGGGGGTTCTATACCTCCCACGGGTGTGGTCTATCACGGGTGTTCTATACCTCCCACGGGTGTGGTCTATCACGAGGGTTCTAAACTTACCACAGGTGTGGTCTATCACGGGGGTTCTATACCTCCCACGGGTATGGTCTATCACGGGGGTTCTATACCTCCCACGGGTGTGGTCTATCATGGGGATTCTATACCTCCCACGGGTTTGGTCTATCACGAGGGTTCTAAACTTACCACGGGTGTGGTCTATCACGGGGATTCTATACCTCCCACGGGTGTGGTCTATCACGGGGATTCTATACCTCCCACGGGTGTGGTCTATCACGGGGGCTCTATACCTCCCACGGGTGTGGTCTATCACGGGGGTTCTATACCTCCCACGGTTATGGTCTATCACGGGGGTTCTATAAACCTACCACGGGTGTGGTCTATCACGTACGGGGGTTCTAAACTTACCACGGGTGTGGTCTATCACGGGGATTCTAAACTTACCACGGGTGTGGTCTATCACGGGAGTTCTATACCTCCCACGGTTGTGGTCTATCACGGGAGTTCTAAACTTACCACGGGTGCTAAACTTACCACGGGTGTGGTCTATCACGGGGATTCTAAACTTACCACGGGTGTGGTCTATCACGGGAGTTCTATACCTCCCACGGTTGTGGTCTATCACGGGAGTTCTAAACTTACCACGGGTGCTAAACTTACCACGGGTGTGGTCTATCACGGGAGTTCTATACCTCCCACGGTTGTGGTCTATCACGGGAGTTTTAAACTTACCACGGGTGCTAAACTTACCACGGGTGTGGTCTATCACGGGAGTTCTAAACTTACCGCGGGTGTGGTCTATCACGGGAGTTCTAAACTTACCGCGGGTGTGGTCTATCACGGGGATTCTATATCTCCCACGGATGTGGTCTATCACGGGGGTTCTAAACTTACCAGCTACCTACCACTGGTTAGCTGGTTCTAAACTTACCACGGGTGTGGTCTATCACGGGGGTATATACTTAACACGGGTGTGGTCTATTACGGGGGTTCTAAACTTACCAGTATGAATCATAACTGCAGTAATAGTAATAAGAGTAATAGTAGGAGTAACAATAAGCTGCTGTAGTCGGTACAACTGTAATAGAAAAACCAAAACTTTATTATTACTTTATTACAGTCTCCAAGGTATTTGTAGTCGGTACAACTGTAATAGAAAAACCAAAACTTTTTTATTACTTTATAACAGGCTCCATGGTATTTGTAGTCGGTACATCTGAAGTAGAAAAACAAAACTTTATTACAGGCTCAAAGGTATTTGTAGTCGGTACATCTGAAGTAGAAAAACAAAACTTTATTACAGGCTCAAAGGTATTTGTAGTCGGTACATCTGAAGTAGAAAAACAAAACTTTATTACAGGCTCAAAGGTATTTGTAGTCGGTACATCTGAAGTAGAAAAACAAAACTTAACTATTAGTCTATTACTTTATTACATGCCCCACGGTATAGGGTTGTAACGATTCCAGTTTCCCAGGACCCGATACACATCATGATATTTATCTTTGCTACTTTTAATTTCGAAACTCCAAGTTCTAATTTTAAAGACTTATAGTCAGTGGTAAACAGCCGAAAACAATTAAAGTAATTTGATTATTACCACTTTCAGAATATCTGATTCAGTTCTTTTCGTGAATTTAAGGGTGTCAGCAAAAAAAAAAACCGATAAATTTCAAGGGAAATTAAAAATCGCCTCAGAAGCGTCGGTGTAGGAATCTTTTTTTGGAAGATACAGGTGGAAATCTGAATTCTAACTAGTTTCGATTTGCGTGTATACGTTATCAATTAAAAGTCATCAAGGCTGTGCTCATTCGAAATTTATGAATTGTACGTACGTCAAATTATTGAATAGTCGTACTCATGGAACCTTCCCCCATTGGCACCAATTGTAGATAAATTGTAAATGCGGAGATCCACTACGGCTTTCCATACGACATAAAATTAGGGTTATGAAAAATCCTTAACATGTTAGTAAAAATCTTTAGACTATATTCGCCTATATAAAGTAAAAATTACTTGGCTCGATACGCGTGTTCCTTGGAGTGATAATTATTTTCTAATTACATTTTGTTAGAGTCAATGTACCACACGAAAAAAATAAATTTGTAAGAGTCACGCTGTTTTTGAATAGCACATTGAAACTAAAAAAAAATACTGATTGAGGGGATCAAATTCCTGTGATAAATCCGACATTGTTCTGCTGACAATAAAACTTTTTTATTCATTCTCCTCTTATTCTATGTAAAGGTAAACAGTTCTTACCATTTAGTGATAATATTCCCAAGATTGAGTATAAAACATATCCCTCGTACATTATTTTAAGATTTTGATTAAAGTCAATATTCAAGTGTAAACTAAAGTCCCGTTGATAGCAACCTCTATTTACTTTTTCCGCATTATTTGTCAATCAGTGTCATTGAATATAAGTAATTTCAATGGGCTATATTATGAAGGTATTCATTTATGAAAATTGTACCTTATAAAAGAGGTGAAGTTCGCTGTACCGTGGTATTTATAATGCCCACTTCTTTAAATTCAATGCAGACGTCATCATGTACATATAATAGATTCACTGGAAGAAGCAGGGGTACACATGGGACATCCAAATGCCAAAAGTCCGAAAGGGTATAGACAGAACCAGTAAACTACAACGAGAACAGCACGAAGAAACAGACGAAAAAACAAAAAAACCACACACACACACAAAAATACAGAAGCAACTGATAGACGATAAAGAGATGTGGAATAAGTGTACGCGATACAACCAACATTAAAGAAACGGCAATTTAAACAAGAGGCTCCTAAGAGCCTGAATCGCTCACCTGAACTACACAGGTACATATATTTGTAGATATTATTGTGCTTATTTAACCATATGCTATTTAAATTTCTGAAATATCTTGATTAGTTTTCAAGATATCGGGCTTAATAAGTGTAAATTTGGCAAAAATTAGGAAAAAGAACAACAACTCCCGCATCAGCAGTCAGATCTTTTCGAAAATTTCAGGACAGGTAGGTCTTAATATGCTGATCACTTTTTATTCTTGCAAAATTTTGATATCTGAAACCATTTTTGAGTTATTAGCAAAAAATACAATTTACCCCTTTGTTCTATTTTTAGCCATGGCGGCCATGTTTTTTACAAATAAAAAATCTGAACGATAGAGTTGTGCGGCATATAAGCTATTAAACAAGTGTGCCATGTTAAGATGCAGTTGGTTTTACCTTGTCAAACAAGTTAATCTTTGAAATTCAGGGGAAAAGTAATGAAAAATGGTAAATTTTGTTGTTTAAAGGACAATAACTCCTAAAAGAAATGGTCCTACAGCTTTGACCTAAATACATGAAATGTAGATCTTGATGTGCTTAATCATAGAATCAGAAATTTTATTGGAATAAAATCCAGACAATTGGATTGTTACCACAACTTATATACAAGTACATACATAAAAACAGCACAATAATATGACAATGTTAAATTGGTGATACATAAAAATATAAGAAGGTTCACATATAGATTATAGTCTGACCATTTAAATATCCGCTTGCCTCCTACCAAGAAAGTTGAAATTGTGATTGAGCTTTGCATCCCCTTGAGATTTAGAAATTTGATTTTTTTTTTTATTTAAGATTGCTTCGCTAGTTCACATCTCTTATTGTACATTTTACTAATTCCATTTATAATAACATGACAAATATCGTATTCATTACAGGTAAATATGTAGTTAAATTTACATTGAGAGTTCATGTTTTTAAAAGAAGGGACTATAGAACTTATTTCATTAAACAAAGACAACCTATATAAAGATAACTGAGAACATACTATGACAAAGTGGAATTCATCTTCAATTTCTATTTGGCATAAGGGACATATTCTATTTTCTAACTTTGTTTTATTGAATCTACCAGTTTCAATAGCTAATTTACTATTGCTTATTCGAAGTTTTGAGTATATATTTGTATCAGCCTTGTTGAAATTAAATAATAAATATTTTTCTGTTTTAAAATCAGTTTTTAATTGTCGATAAGTTCTTAATTTGTTTCTATGCATTGATGATTCATCTTTATAAATTGATTCTTTCCAGAAATGATTGAAATTTTCATTTAATTTCATTGAAATTGCTTTGAGTAATCTTTTCTTGGAAAAGGTGCCCTGATTTTCCCAAACATGAGAAAAATTCAATTTACTTAATAATAATTTTATTTTATTTTGAAAACCATCAGTCAACTGTGAGCTTGATTTGTATGCTTCACCCAGTAGTTTTTCTTTTGATTTTAGAATATGTAACCAGAACCCAACTGAGGATTTTAAAGCTTGTATACTAATAGGATACATGCCTAGTTCTGAGAGAACAGCCAAATTTACAGCTGCTTTATTTACTCCGAGGAGATATTTAGCAAATTTTATTTGAACTTTGACTGACTGCATTGACAAGTATTTTATCTGTTTTAATAATATTTAGGCACCATATTTCACTACAGTAGAGAAGTATAGGTGAAACACATGATTCAAATAATTTAAGATGCGCAGAAACATTAATTTTGTCAGAGATCAACATCTTTTTAATGCAAAATATTGCTTTTGAAGCCTTTTTGCATAAAAGATTAATTGCTTCAGAGAATACACCTGAAGGTTTGAAAACTATTCCTAAATATTTGTATTCCATGCATTGTTCAATAGCTATATTTCTGAAGTTAAAAATGTTATTACATATTTTTCTTCCAGATTTATTGAAGACCATTATTTTGGTTTTGCTTAGATTAACAGTAAGATTCCATTTTTCACAGTAACCATCTAGCTTATTGAGACAGTTTTGAAGTCCATTAGGAGATTCTGATATTAATACTAGATCATCAGCATACATCAAACATGATAATTGAGTATTATTGACATCTACTGGCTGACAATCTGATTTAAAAAGTTTAGATAGATCATTTAAATATAATGAAAAAAGTGCAGGACTTAAAATGCATCCTTGTTTTACTCCTACTTGTGATAAGAAAGAGTCAGTTATTCCATCTGAGATCTTAACAGAGAATAAAACTTCTTTGTACATTGATTTCAAGATATCTAGAAAAGGTCCTTTAATATTATAAGTAAACAATTTATAAAACAAAGCTTTTCTGTTTATAGTATCAAACGCCTTTTTAAAGTCAATAAAACAAGCATATATTCTTTTGGAGGATTTAAAGGCTTTATCAATAATTGTTTTTAATGTGAAAATATGGTCACTTGTCCTACATCCTTTTTTGAAGCCAATTTGTTCTGGGCAAATTATGTTGTTATTTTCTAAGTATTTTTCAAGCCTGTTGTATAAAACTCTGGAAAAAAACTTTCCTAGACAACAAGAGAGAGCAATGCCTCTATAATTTGAGGGATCTGTAAAGCACCCACCTTTAAAAATAGGTTTGATAAAGTTTTCTTTCCATGGATTGGGATAAATACCTGTTTTAAAAATTAAATTAAATAGTTTCACATATATATTAACATTCATAGAACATGATATCTTCAACATTTCATTTAATATCCCATCTGAACCACAAGATTTTCTATTTTTCAGAGATTTCATAGCAAGCAACACTTCTTCTTTTGTTATATTATCATTAAGAACCAAATTACAACAGTTTTGAAAGTCTGGGCTAACATAATTGTCACTTTTATTGCCTTTATTAAAGTCTTGCCCTGTGTTCATAAGTTCCTTAAAGTAGTCAAACCACTCTTCAGGTAAAATATTAGAGCTTGGGTCACTAGTATCTTTTTTACTTATTGATTTAACAGTATTCCAAAATTCTTCAGCATTAGTTTGATCACAGTCTAATATTTTATTTAACATTTTATGTCTGAATTGTCTGTATTTTTTTCTTACAAGCCTGTTTAAATCTTTTTTGTTGGTTAAGACTTTTTGACGCAAATCTTTGTTCCATGGTTCATCACAAAGTTTTCTGCTTAAATGTTTTAAATTTCTGTATTTTGTTTCACATTCATTATCATAATATGGTCTTTTGATTTTTCTAAATTTAACTCTTTTTTTGGTATTATTTCCCTTAATCATATGCAACTTAAATTTTTGAAATATCTTATATTGTTTTCAAGATACAGGGCTAAATAAGTGAAAAAAATTGAAAAAATCCAGAAAAAGGACAATAACTCCTATGTCGATTGTTGGATCTTCTTGAATATTTCAAAGCAGGTAGATCTTGAGATGCTGATCACTTTTGTCTCCCATCAGAATTTAGATATCTGTAACTATTTTTGAGTAATTAGCAAAAAACTGCAATTTACCCCTACGTTCTATTTTTAGCCATGGCGGCCATATTTTTTGACGAATCAAAAATCTGAACGACAGAATTGTAGTATTTATGCTATTCAACAACTGTGCCAAGTTTGGTTGAAGTTGGATGTATGGTGTCAGACAAGTAAATATATGAAATTCAGGGGAAAAGTAATGAAAAATGGTAAATTTTGATGCTTTTTAAAAGGGCCATAACTCCTAAAAGAAATGGTTCTACAGCTTGGACCTTATACGTGAAATGTAGATCTTGATGTGCTTAATCATATGCAATTTGAATTTTTTTAAATATCTTGTACAGTTTTCAAGATATAGGGCTAAATAAGTGCAAAATTTTGAAAAAATCTAGAAAAAGGGCAATAACTCCTACATCGGTTGTTGGATCTTCTTGAAAAATTCTGGGCAGGTAGATCTTGATGTGCTGATTACTTTTAACCCAAGCCAGAATTTTGATATCTGGTACTGTTTTTGAGTTATTAGCAAAAAACTGCAATTTACCCCTATGTTCTATTTTTAGCCATGGCGGCCATGTTTTTTTACGAATCAAAAATCCGAACGATAGTTTTGTACACATAATGCTACTAAACAGCTGTACCAAGTTTGGTTGCAATTGGACTTATGGTGTCGGACAAGTTAAAGTTTGAAAAATTGTTAAGAGACGACGACGACAGACGACGACGACGACGACTTACGCCAAGTGATGGTATAAGCTCCCATGGACCTTCGGTCCAGGTGAGCTAAAAATCACAATGGAAAACAGCCAACAGTCTTCAACATGACCAAAGGTCATTGTTCGCCGTCTTGCATTGGCCCAAGACTAAAAATACAATACATAAGATTCAAACAAATCCCTTGAATATCAAAGAAAGACCCATTTCTGGACATAAAACAAAAAAACAGATAGTAGACAAGGACAAACAAAAGCTTTGACAAGGATTCCTGGCTTAGGGCAGGCACATATAAAATGTGGCGGGGTTAAAATAGTTTTTCTGGGCCCAACCTTCCCCCTTTTGTTTATCTTGTACAAAGCACAAAAATTGACACACTTTAAAAATCAAGTCGATAAAAGTTCAATTCACCAAGAGAGAACCTGAGACAAGAGTACTATACGAGAACAACGAAACGTAAAGGAACTCGCTTGAGAACACTCGCAGTTACTGAAAGCTAGCTAAGAAGCATTTATCGACTGATGTAAAAAATCAAACATATCGATTCTAAAATCCAACATAACACTTCAAACAACTAATGATTTAGTATTATATCATCATACAAAACCGACATATTTGATCGCTGTAATGCTTCGAAACAATACAATAGTCAAAAAGTAAAATATTTATGTTTTAGAGTTACTATCTCAACCAAATAACACCAAATTTAAAGATTTTACTATAACTTCCAACTTGTATCCTTTCTTTAATAAGTTTTTAAGCCAAATTACCATGTCAAGAGGATTGTTTTTGAATTTAAGTGCCTTATAAACTACATTTCCATAGAATTCGGGAGGTGATATTCCTTTCACAATAAAAAAACGACGTGTACAGTTGAATACCGATCAACAACGCGAACTCAGTTCATAACGACATTGAACTCAGGTGCATAGGAAGAGTAAGCAGTCCCTACTGCTAAAGCAAACCCGCTGCAAATTGTCAATTTAGCGTCTCAAATTTGATAAAAGATTCCTGTGACAAACCAACATCTGCATTCATCTGAGAGATAGTTATCCCATATTTGTTTATATGAGCGCATAATGTCGTCCATAAAATGTCTTGAGTGTAGAAAACTTAACCTTGAGTTAGCATTTTTTTGTCAGACATGACGTTCTGCCAAGGTAATCGATGTAAGCCCGACAAGCACTTTGTTATACGTTATATTTATATACGTCATGTACGTAAACTCCATAAGATGGGGCGGACGGAATGTTCCTACATAAAAACGGAATGTTGGCAATTGAAAAGTTGAAGTCATAACGTTTGTCATAGAGCTTTGTTGAAAGTTTTCCTTGTGAGTCTATTTCGAGATGTAGACCTAAATATGAAGCAGACTTCCTAGAATTTATTATGTCCTTTGTCGCAAGTTCCTGAGGATATATGAGATGGAAAAAATCACCAAATCGAGAATTGTTTAGTGAAAAGACATCATCAATATAACTAAAAGTCAGATTAATAGAAAAAGCCAGTCTACGATCTGCTTTGTCTAGAAATACGAAATTACAACAAAGTTCCAGACAATATTTTTTGCTACGCCTGACGGGCGTTTCGTCTATCCATTAGAGGCGCTCTACCAAATGAAAATTCCAAACACTAAATGTATTTGAAGAGCATAGTACAATAATACAAAAAGATGCTAAACTAATAACCAAATTATGACCAAGACCAACCTATGTCTTTGGTAGGAATGACCTTAGGGCTTTGACAATTTTGAAATTTAAACGGCTTCTCTATGGCGTTTAGATTCTATACATAATCATAAACATTTTTTTAAACGCCCCAAAAAATCTAAACACGTGTTTTGGTTTTAAACACAATCTTGAACACGTTAATGGCTTAACATGTTTTTAAAAGATTTTAAATACAAATCACCATTTTTACAGTGTAATTTATAGTTTTGATGGGTTTTGCTCCCCTCCATCAATAAATTGTTAGAATATTATAAATATTCTACCAGTTTTCCAATTGTAGAATTCCAAGTTTTCTACTCCTAGCTTGTCTGATGAAGGTTAACCCAGAAAAGCGCTTCACACGCAGCGAAATTTGGCTGTTGTACATTTATCATGTGGATCGTGTCTTTCTGGCACATATGCCATGTTCTTTCGTTTTTATACGACCGCAAAATTTTTGCGATCGTATAATTTTATGGCGATGTCGTCGTCGTCATCGTCGTCGTCGTCGTTGTCGTCGTCTGGGGACATTTGGTTTCCATGATAACTTGAGTAAATATTGACCAATTGTTATGAAATTTTGATATGATGTTTCTAACCACTAGAGGAAGGTTCCTATTGTATTTGGGGTTGGTGGCCCCTACCGTTTTTGAAAAAAGGGCCAAAAGGGGCTAAAACGGGTGTATTGACAAAACTATTGTAGAATGTTTATTACTCATTTGATTTTTAAAATTCTTTTTTTATTGAATTCCTCATTAAATTCTGTCAACAAAATGTGTCAATGGTTTTGATGTATATTGAACCGTTACATTGCTACAGGGGGCCAAAAAGGGGCCACTCCCATAAAATCAACTTTTTTATTTATGGTCCGATTTTCAAAATCTTTTTTTCATTGGAATCCTTGTGAAAATCCCTGGCTGCATTTTACAATCAGATTTGCAATATCTCTTACCGTTTTCGAGAAATTAGGGGTCAAAGGGGCCAAAAACACCAATTTTATAAGTTTGTCAAGGCAAATAGTTTTATACTTAAAATTAAGTTGTAGTTATTACATGTATATAAATAAGGCTTTTTGTATTAGATGTTGATGTAAATATATATGTGTCAAAAATGCATTTTTAAGTCCACCACAGGATGCATGTATCAAAAAGCTTTGTAAGTCCACCATGGGCTTCATGTGACCAAAGCAATGGACTATCCATATTAGGCCTCCAATGTACAGGGTTAAACTTGTTGCGGTCGTATCATGCTGCGCTCGGCGTAGCTTTTTATTAATATAAGGGTCAATATGCGATCCGAAAAAAATACACTGTGTTTTTGGAAATATTTTGATGCCAAAGCGGGCTAATTTTTTTACTCCACCAACAGCGCTAACCATCACACGGATGTTAGAAATAAAATCACAACAAAATTCCAGACAAAAAATATTGTCACGCCTCTATACAAGACTCATCAAAGGCACTTACCAAAAGTTGAATATGCCAAACGCATGAGGAGCATAGAACAATAATACCAAAAATGCAAAACAAGAAACTAAATTATGACTAAGACCAACCTATATCTGTGGTAGGAATAACCTTAGGGTTTTGCCAATTTTGAAATTTAAATGAATAATATAAAGCTTTGATGTGATCTTCAAAGCGAGCTAACTAGCCACAGGGAATTAAAACTCCATCAGCAGGGCTAACCATCGAGGGTCTTACTGCGTGATTGTAAAAAGTCTGATTCATATGGAAGAAAAATCAACCAAGAAAGCAAAGGTGCATACTAAGTGCCAATCAGAATCCCTATTGTTTGTTGAAAATCATGTCCACTAAACTGAACAAATTGTGTTGTCTATAAGAAAGTTGAGGATGTCGATTATTTTGTCTTCTGTGATTTTGTACTTTTTGACTCATTGATGGCAAAGAAGGTCTTCAAGTTGGTATAATCGATAACCAGATATTTGTACCTGCGTTTTCCATTCTTTTTATAATTGAAAAAAAAGATATTATTCGGTGCACAAGAAATTATTTGTTATGTAAAGTGTGGACTGTTTTAGAAACATTACCGTTGCTGAAAATGGAGGTTGCCGTAGTGATCATCTAGGCCTTTATAGAATTGATTCTTTTTTAAAATCAATGAACTCACAGCTTTTACCCATTCTGATAAACGCCACTTTCTTTATCTTGTTATTTCTTAGCCCAATTTCCTGCATAGTCTTTAACTGAATCAATAATTGTTTTAAAATTGATACGTCTTGGCTCACCATTTTTAGTCTCCAAAACATCGCGAAGTTAGTTTTTCCATCTTTGCAATCTTTAATAATGCAAGACAACAAGCAGTGACCACTGATCACATTAAGACTGATGGCTGTCTTCCATGGTGGATTTTTTAAATTGCCACTTGTTTGTTGTGTCACATATACACTTATTTCACATCTCCTTATAGTTATTCTGTTATAACTCTTATACAACTTTTTGACTGTAGTACATTACTACAAATGTATCATGAACACTTATTTCTGATATCTAATGATATATAGTATAGTTCTTTGCAGAAGTTTTATAAGTACATCAGAGATTATTACAATTTATCTGCTGTTTGCAAATAATTTATTAATAACAAATAATATTTGATAACATAAATCAAACTATAAAGAAATAACATGAACTATGGACCTTATATAGATATTATCTGGCTGTACATAAAAAGGGGGGTCACAATAAATAATATGGTCCCAATGAAGCTTAATGATGAAATGATTAAATCTCTAGCCACAGACACACATCAAACTTAAATTCAAATATGATATCTTAAAGAATATATACATGCTTGTTAAAATTACAATGTTGTTTTGAATACAGGATTACTTTTGATTCAGTAAATATCAGGCATATCTTGTTATATGCTACACTTCTTATGTAGAAAGCTATTATTTTATCATGTACAAAGCTACTGTTGCTTCATATGAATGGGCCACAACTTACAGCAATAAAGTTAAGTTATAGAATTTTACTGTTACAAACAACAAGTTATTCTACTAGCAAACACACAGACTTTTCCTTACTATATTTGCTAAAAATTGGTCACATGACAAATATCTTGCCATGAATTGGTCACATGACAAATATCTTACTACAAATTGGTCACATGAAGTACAAATTATAATAATTTCTGCACATACACACTCATACATAAAACATTGAAATACAATCATTGTTGGATTATAATATTAATGAATGCTATATAAAAATCTTGACAAAAAAAGAACACATTTTCCTAATCTCAAGTTCTAGACAATATTTGATTAACTGTTATTGGAATGGCCCATGATTTCCTTTTTTTATTTTGAGACTTTCAGCACTGGTTAAAGCCCAAACAATAGCTTTCATTTGAGCACTTTAAAAAGTTGATGTCTTTTTGACATTAATTGTTGAGTGATATCAACTTATCTCATGCAAATGAAACCAACATTACAAAATACCTCTAAGTTTATACTTCAATAATAACCTTAATTATCAACAAGGTTTGGGTTGTGTATCAGCTGTAAAGATGTACTAAAGAGAAATAACAAGTCTGACAGACTAAGAACAATGTAATACACAATGAAATGAGAAAATGTCATGGGGATTATGTCAATTAATACAATTATGACAGTGGTGCACTGAATAAGCTTATGGCTGTTAACGTTAACACATATCCTGGATTAATTAACACAAAAACTTGTGATCATAACTATAAGGTAGATAAAGTGACCAAACATAAACCTGAATAAGAGAGAACAATAAAATACAAAATGTAACAAGTCCATGAGTTAACCATGAGCAGAGCTAAAACAAAGGTTATGATCAGCAAGTCAATAAAATCCTACAGATAATCAATCTACCAAATGTTGGAGTAATCTGTCGAGCCATTATGGATGAGCATTGTATTGATATCTTCTAGTTCTCAAGAAACAATTAATAGTGAGGTTTTTACACAAGGGAACTACAGTAAGCTTTATAAAAGGACAACATCAATGGAAGGGTTAGCCCTGAGACAACACAGCTAGAAGAAATACTTAGCACCAGTTAATACTACACTATAATACAACATCTAAACAGGAAGGGTGGTGGAGAGAGCCTTGAGAAAGTTCTGTTCTGTCATGAAAGTCTGTCAAAATAAAGGGAATATGTTACAGGTGCTGAGGTCTGAATTACATTAACTGGCCATTTCAATGTTATGGTTTTTGTACAAAATGATTAAAATTCCTATGTTTTTCAATATTGATTAGAACAACTTATCATTCAACTTAAGCTGTGAAGAATAGACAAATAAATTTTGGCTCTGAATGTAGATGTATAATTTAGTGAATTACATTTGTTGGTAAATAAAACTAAGATTCCTCTGCTCAATTTACCATATACTCATATATATAACATAAAAAATAAGGACGATGTACCTGTTAGAGCAAATGAAGTTTTATGACAGCAAAATGTTAAAATATGACACACGATTTACATCCTTACAAAACATTATTTCACAAAACAATATCAGACAAGGGTATTACAAGAAACAAAGAGAAAGTAATATTTTCATATCCTGTGAACCAGGAAATTTTCGTGACAGTTTTAATTTTCGTGATTTTCATGTTGACTTTGCTAGGGCAAAAAATTAACTGCGCAATTATATTTATCTGTCATTGTACTCTGTAGACAATAACATTGCAGCACGAATTAATAAGTGCGCGAACTGAAATGCGAAAAAAAGACGGCACGAAAATTTCCCAGTTTACAGTAACCCAAAATGAAATTTGTTCTTTTTTCCTAAAATACTTTGTAAAATTCAAAAGGTAATGTTACATACATCATATGAGTGATTATGAAATTCACAGGATAAAAATAAAATGTCTAATAAAATTTCCTTTGGTCCAGTACAATATTGGATTATTTTTTTTACAAATTCAAAAGAAATGTGCTTTAATTGGAAGCCCGGTCTGGTAAAGCTAAACCAATTGAGTGTACACTGTTATAGCAGACATACAAGGCTGTCCTTTGTAACTCATCAATTTCTAATGCAACAGCCTTATGATAATTAATAGTAAGACCAAAAATGAGTTGTCAGAAACAACAAGTAAATCTGTGAGTAGTGATACCCCCGCTCCCCAAACTTAGCCATGCATACAAGTTTAAATACTCGGTAAACAGGAAGTAGTTGACCTAGGAACATAAAATCACTATACACCATATGGGATTATAGGATAAAGTTGTATACAAAATATCAGAACTCTATCTCATGTAGTTGCTTGGGAAACTGTGACGGAAATTTTGCATTTATGTCTATTATGTGTTAAAACCTAAGTATTCGGTAAACAGGAAGTAGACAACCTAGGAGCATAAAATTGGTATACACCATATGGTACTTTAGGATAAAGCTGTATACAAAATATCAAACCTCTATCTCATGTAGTTGCTTGGGAAACTGTGACGGAAATTTTGCATTTATGTCTATTATGTGTAAAAACCTAAGTATTCGGTAAACAGGAAGTAGACTACGTAGGAACATAAAATCGGTATACACCATATGGGACTATAGGATAAAGCTGTATACAAAATATCAAACCTCTATCTCATGTAGTTGCTTGGGAAACTGTGACGAAAATTTTGCATTTATGTCTAACGAAAATTTTGCATTTATGTCTATTATGTGTTAAAACCTAAGTATTTGGCCAACAGGAAGTAGACTAGCTAGGAACATAAAATCGATATACACCATATGGGACTATAAGATAAAGCTGTATAAAAAATATCAGACCTCTATCTCATGTAGTTGCTTGGGAAACTGTGACGAAAATTTTGCATTTATGTCTATTATGTGTTAAAACCTAAGTATTCGGTAAACAGGAAGTAGACTAGCTAGGAACATAAAATCGATATACACCATATGGGACTATATGATAAAGCTGTATACAAAATATCAGAACTCTATTTCATGTAGTTGCTTAGAAAACTGTGACGGAAGTTTTGTTACGGACGGACGGACGAACGAACGGACGGACAGACAAGGGTAAAACAGTATACCCCCCTCTTCTTCAAAGCGGGGGTATAATTAAGTATAAGATGCAGACCTAACATAGAATGTGAATCCAAAGGGTCACTCATTATTGAAGTACAAATATCATTACAGCTCTGAATGTGTGAATAACTGAAGGTATCTGACGACAAAATCAGACAGGCCATGTGACCTGACACTGTCACGGTATATTACATCGTAGAACACATTTCTATAGTCTAGAGAATTGATCACGATCCTCTGTGTGTCATTTGACCTGAGCGTTCTTCTGAAGGATTCTGGACTGGATTTTTGACAGTTCTGATTGGTTTGTTTCTTCTTTTATTATCTTCATGGGATTTTCTTGCTATAAATAGAATACAATACATATCTAGATAACTAACAAGAATATGTTCCCATGACAAAATGCCCCATCTCACATTTTGCCGGAACAGAACAACAGACAGACGAACGAATGGACACAAACACTATATGCCCTCTACTTTTGTAGTTCAGGCATTAAAACATTTTAAAGAGGCACCCAACTCGAGAAAAAATGGCTCACATGAAACAAGTGTTTTAAAATGTTATGCGACAGTCTTATTATTTCTACATGGAACAAACTTCAGTGGTTAAATACAATGAAAAGGAAATGTTTAAACTGCTTTACAGTCAGTTGAAATATTATAATGCATAGTGTTTACTGTATAATGGCACCAACTCATACTAGACATTAGACATTATTTTATTTAGCCAATCAAGGACCTTTGCAGGCTATGACAATTAACATTTATGATTTAAAACAGTACATAACAGACATTAGCATCTAATTGTTATACAAAATATATAATGCATACGTGTGTGTTTGTGTGGAACAAGCATGGTTGCCTATATGAAATTAAGAATAAGAATAGATGTACAGTATGTTAATGATATAGATATCCATGGAGATATTCATCTCTCAGCTATGGACGCCAAGGGACGGTGCTTAAGGAAACACTTTTATTTCTTTAAACAAATAGTGTTCCTCCTCGTGTCCAAAGCAGAGAGACAAACTCTTAATTAGATATCAAATTATTTGTCTAAGTGCTATAGACACCAAGGGGCGGTGCTTAAGGAGATACTTTATAAAATATAGAATGATTAAAAATAGTACTATTCCTCATGTCTAAAGCAAAGAAACAAAACATAAGTGTATCCCCTTTTTTGTTGATGAGAAGACAGGTGAGAGTCAAACAGCATGTGTTAAGATATAAATCTCATTTGCAATTCTTATTAATAAAACTGCAAAGGTTATGTAATACAGCTTTATCTTCACAGGTCATTAACCAAAAGAATTTTTCGTTATTATTTAAGTTAATAAAGTTATGACATACTTGGTGATGGACAATTTTTTGTGTGCTTGATTCACAAAAAAATAATTCTTTTTTTTCTGCTGAAATTGCTTATTATTATCCTAAGATTTAAAATTTTTTATATAAAAAATTGTTCAGTCCCTAAGGTACTCGGTGAGGGAAAGGTTTCAATGTCTCAAAAATTTTAGTGGACCTTTATAGACTGATAGCTTTAAAGCAGTAGTTTTAGACATAGACTTTTGGCAAATAGTTCCATACCTCTTTCAATTTGGTGGCCTGGAGTTCCAGTTTACATTCCAGACTGGATCTTTTCTTTTCAGCCTTCTGTTTCTCCTCCCATTCTTGTTTTCTTAGTTTTTCTTTCTTCTGTTCAAACACTTTAGTCAATTCTGGTTTTTCTAGCACATTCTTACCCCTAAAAACATAGAGTTAGAGTTTATATTGCAAACATGGAAAAGAAATATTGATTCAAATGTAATGAAGTGTAAAAATAGTTAAGACTTTTTATATAAATAAACTATTAAAAAGTTCATATAAGCATTAGTAGTAATAATGTAATAATGAAATGCTTTTGGTTTGTTAAACAAAGTCAGTGGTACACTTTTTATCATACTTTTACACTTTACCTGAATTTGCTAATTGGTGAATTTTTAATGTCAAACAAATATTAGGTGAATCACACATTGTACAATGTGCAATGACAAAAATTCAAAAGTGATGCAGATTTGGATTTAGCACCTGTATAATTTGTGAATATATTGTTCATTTTAAATACAAAAACTCCAAAGTATACAGTCATTATCATATTATTTTAATTTGTGTGTGTGTGTGTATAATAAATTTAAACTTCAGTCCATTCATCCCTTTAATTAAAACTAAAAATATAAAGAAAATCAGGCTGACTCTAAAACATTTGCAAAGAAAAGTTACCTGTGTCCCTTGCCAAAAAAAAGAAAGAAAAGTAAAGCTTGCAGAATATAATAATTAATGAAGTTTCCAAATAAAACAGTTTTTTTTCCAGTTACCAAGTAAAACTTGAACTAAGGATCCATTCATTACTAGTGACAATATCAGGTGACCCACAAAACTCTGGTGTTTTATATTTTAAAGCCACACACAACTGGTTATTATAAAATATAAATAAATTGTCACACATGAACTGACCAATGATCAATAATAGTAAGATGTCATTGTCAATTTTTCTGATAAATTATCGAGTGATTTTTTAAAATATTTTATTTCATCATTTAACCCTTCAAAACTTGTTTCAAAATGTTATATTATATCCACATCTAAAAAGGAAGCCCTATAACCAAATAAGTACAAATGGGATTTGTAAAAATTATTTCCAGTAAACTACTATTGATCACTGGTCAGATTTTCATTGTTTTACAAACCTATTCATCCATCTATAGATTGAAAATTGTCAAAATATTCATCCTTTCCACACAAAAATTCAAAAATTATTCTTAACAAAGTAAGAAGTAATAAGATATGAAGACATAAGAGGGCAGGATATTTTTTCTGGCTGAGTTGGGCCTGTAAGCATTAAAAAACAAGCAGTAAATGATAATAGAGGTATGAAATCAATATACATCATATGATTTTATAAGATAAAGCAATACACAAAACATCAGCTTAATTCTGTGTTATTTCATTGCTGACAACAATGTGTGCAAATTGTTAAAGATAAATACAAATCAAATAACAAAAGAACGTGGATAAAACAATATGCTTTGCCCTTATTCCTTGAAGCAGAAATATGAAAAGTACTTTTAGCATCAGATTTAATTGAGAGAGAATAAAAGATGTTAACCTGTTCCTCAGCTCCTTAGAATTGCTACCAAAATTGCATGACTATTTTCTAGTATCAAATTAAATTATCATGTTACAAGAGCATGGTTCAAGGTCCCCTGTCTGGTAAATCTTGTGACCTTGACCTTTGATCATACATGTATGAACCCAAAATCAAAAGGCTTCTCCTTTTATTACCTCATAAGCTTTTATGTGTAATATGATGCAGGTTAAACCTGTGACGCTCCCGAAGTTTGAACGTATCCTTAAATATTTTACAAGCTAAAATAAGTTTTTAAATGTTAATTGGGCAATTAATTGAAAAAAAATCTTATTCGAAACTAAAAACAAAGTAGCTTTTCTGGTGGGTCCTTTGTGCGCTTAATGACGTCAGGAATTTTCAAAGAAAAAAGCGTTAAAAAGACGCAGAAAGTCCAGGAAACCGCGCGTGATTTACCGGACGTTGAAGGAAAATTGAGCCCATAGTACAACTAGAATATTGACATTTCTACCATTATCGCTCCCTTTGGGAGCGTATAAATTTTATGAAATTGTATCAAGAATTTCAAAAGAAATGTTACAGAAACCAATTTCACTTTAAAATTTCTATAAGTTTTTTTTCAATGGTGACCTTGACATTTGACCTTTAAACCCTAAAATCAAACTGACTCCCTCGTCACCACATTATCCAGGGGCGTAGCTTGCCTCTTATATTTAGTGAGGCAATTTGCCGAGCAGCGAGGCGAAAATTTTTTTGGGGGGCGTGGGTCTGGGGGGGTAGCCCCCTCCAGAAATTTTTCTTCTATTAGAACGCCAGAGACGCGTTTTCCTGGCTTTAATTTAAGAAAATCATGAGGTAAAACTTTTGAAAAAATGGTATTTATATGATCCGCTTGGCAATTTAAAAAAAAAAATTATTGCAATATTTCAATGGACTTGCATAAAAATTGACTATACAAATCTTCAAATGACAGTGCGTGAATGACCATGTAAAATTTCAGCTCTGCACTTATTTTCTAACTTTTGTGTTTGTGTTGACAGACAGACGGACAAAATCAAGAGAATGCTAATTTATTCACTTTATTTAGATGTAATATTTTCTAAAAGTTTAGTACTGTTGTGACCATGACTTTTAAACTTTGTAACCATGTATAAAACAGAAGTGTGACATTTAAAATTGAAGAGGCCCCAGCCTACGTTTTTTTTTTAAACGTTCTCTTTTGGAAATGGAAATATCCCGGTGTATGTATAAGCAGGCTAGACCTGTGAGCATGTCGTCTTTCATGATGGAAAGGCTCCAGTGTTTAAGTCGTCTCATTGCCGAAAACGACTTTTCGCATGGGACGGACCCTACTGGCATCGTGAGCAAAAGTCGAAAAATTACAATATAGACTTTTGGGTAATAATCTGAGGAGAGAACCTGGGACAAAGACAACAAGAAAACAAACGAGACATAGAGGAACTCTCTTGAGTCAATTTTAGACCACTGTAAAACTGTAAGCGAAATTTTACCCTATTGGCCGTATGGGAGAAAAAAATAACAAACTCTATGCGGACAAAGTCGGAATGTTCCCGTTTGTGAAAAATCTAAGTTTATAAATGTATTTGTACTTAACGGAAGTGTAAAATTGGCTTTGCGAATCTTCAAATTAATGGTATTGATTTTTTAGTTTTAGTGTCCACACGAAATTGTGGTCCTGGACGGACAGGCAGACAAACCGACAGACTATCCCTACTTCATATAATTTATGTTAGTTTTAGCGTTTAATTGGACGGACAGACAGACAAACCGAAAAGGCCAATACTATAGGACACCTCATTTTCTAAGAATTTATGAGAAAAGAGTTACAAAAACGTGTTACGGGTCAACAACCGAAAAGGAGGGGAATTATTTCAATGGGAAGGCAGGAAATTTGCTTTTTTTCATTTTTGTATTATAAATACAGGATGAGACCCCATTCTAACGATATCCGTCAGCCAAAACATGAAAGGAGTATGTTCAGAAAGGGCCAAAAACGGCCCTAAATTTCAAATTCGAGACCTCTACTAAATAATGCTGCTAGAATGGTCATGTTCTCTATACTTTATAAAATGTCATAAATTGTTCGTGAATTGTTTACTCTTGTGAACAACAGGGACCTTAAAAGTTAGTGAATTTCTGTAAAAATCGCTATTTTTGACATATTTAGCCTCTTTTTCTGCAAAAAATGATGAATACAATGTTGGCCGCATATTCTGACCAAAATTATTTTTTGGTTAAAATATTCGCTTTTAAGTAATAAATAAATAAACAAAAATCTATGTTGGTCAGAGCATGCGGCCACTTTTGATTTTGGCACAATAGTGGTGAAAAGGGGTGAAAAATCGACAAAAATGAAGATTTTCTTATTTTTTCTAATATTTAGGGTGTCATCTAAGGAAACAGCACAATTTTATCATTAGAAAACTATAATATTTGTTAAATATAGGTATTCTGCGGGTTATTTCCAAAGCATTCATTTACATTTCTTAAACATGAAAAATCAGCCAAATTACAGGGCTGATTATGGGCCTTTGTGAACATACTCCTTTACCTTCGGTGGCACTGGCTTCCCCCGTCGATTCAGTAGTTTCGACCTCGTACTCTGACGGAGATTTTGAAGTGTGACTGTTATTAGTACATTACTACCTGTTGTACCCCTGAACATTGTAGTTAGCTTTAGTTGGCTTTTTTTCAAACTTTGGGTTTTCCCCGTGTTTCAAACTTTTCTTACGCTTATATATGACATTTTAATACTAGGGACGACGGTCACGGATATATGTGAGATTCTCCGGTAAACTGCAATGTCCACCAACCCACATTGGTTATTTTCGTGTGTCTCTCTCTCTTTCTCTCTCTTTTTTTCTCACATTTTATTTTTTTTTTAATTTTCATTTAGTGAGGCATTTGCCTCATTGCCTCAATGGAAGCTACGCTACTGTTATCTTTAATGTACAATGTATGTAAGTTTCAGGAAATTGTATCAAGGTGTTCATAAGTTATGCTGTAGAAACTAATTTCACTTAGAAATTTCTTTGTGTTTCACTTATGACATTGATATTTGACCTACATGTATTGACCTAAAAATTTTTAAGCTCCATAACTTACACTTTATAGTTTTGTAACAATTCTTTATGTAATGCCATTCTTTCTCTGGATTCCACACATGGATTTGAAAGTTTTCGTGGTTTTATAAGTTCAGAATTCTCCATGTCCGGGTTAGATAAACGTTTTTCTGTCTCTGATGGTGCTCTGGTTCTAATAATGACTGGTTCCCCATTTCCATGGTTTACTGGTCCCACTGAATCTACCTCATCTGCATCATTGTAGTCTGGTTCCGGTTCTGGAATGTTGTACTGGTCCTCTGTAAGATAGACACAGGTTTAAAAACATGTGTAGTGTTTGAGATTATTATGAATATCAATTACAGTTAAAAGAAATGATGTTGTATCATATTGAATTTCAAAATTCAATCTTTAAGTGGTAAATCGTTTTACCATCATCATGATCATAAACTGTAACTTACAACTTTTTTAAATACATTAACTTAAATTTCAGCCAAGAACTAACAGATAATTAAAAAATATATATTATATTTACATTATTGAATAAATGCTTTAAAAATACAAGAGTTAACACTAAAGTATGTCTCGCCTGCCGGCACCATCAGAAACAATTATTCTTTCTTACTTCCACTATATTTTGAATTTACATGGATTTTCAGTTTCTGAGATCAAAAGATGTATATAGAACTTACACATTGCAAATATATGCAATAAAAATAATCAAAGTCACTCAACCGGAAAATCAAGGTCAAGGTCAAAAGATGGGGATGCAACTGTGCTAAGCTACTACTGGGGCATATGTATACCAAGTTTCATCAACCTAAGACCTATAGTTCTTGAGATATGGAGGTGCTCGCAAAACTTTTCCATTGCTATTATATGTATTGAAAATTGTCAAAGTCACTCAACCGGAAAATCAAGGTCAAGGTCAAAAGATGGGGATGCAAATGTGGTAAGCTACTACTGGGGCATATGCATACCTAGTTTCATCAACCTAGGACCTATAGTTCTTGAGATATGGAGGTGCTCGCAAAACTTTTCCATTGCTATTATATGTATTGAAAATTGTCAAAGTCACTCAACCGGAAAATCAAGGTCAAGGTCAAAAGATGGGGATGCAACTGAGCTAAGCTACTACTGGGGCATATGCATACCAAGTTTCATCAACCTAGGACCTATAGTTCTTGAGATATGGAGGTGCTCGCAAAACTTTTTCATTGCTATTATATGTATTGAAAAATGTCAAAGTCAATCAACCAGAAAATCAAGGTCAAGGTCAAAAGATGGGGATGCAACTGTGCTAAGCTACTACTGGGGCATATGCATACCAAGTTTCATCAACCCAGGACCTATAGTTCTTGAGATATGGAGGTGCTCATAAAACTTTTCCAAAAAGTTAACGCCGCCGTCGCCGCGGCCGGTAAAGTAACACCTATGTCCCGCTCTGCTTCGCAGGCGAGACAATACAAAACCTAGATAGAAATAGCCTAGCATGGTTTTAGTTGCATTTAGATAGCTATTTGTAACAGATACATCAATAACATGAAAAGGTGAAAGATCATTTCTATATATTTGTCCTGTCTTAATAAAGGGTCGATTAAATGCAAACCATAAAATTCCATTTCCAACAAGTAACGAATTTAGCTCTGATTTCTATCATGAATTTGTTTGAACCAAAAGTCCATACATCTGCAAATATGCATTCTATTCCTGTTCCACAAAACCAATACATATGAATTTTAGAACTTTCACAGAAGCACTTGAACCAAATCCAGTCCAGTGAGTTTTCTTTACTGGACTATGATGGTATGTGTTTTTTGGGGGGTATTTGATGTTTTTAAACAAAAATCTCCTGGATTCTTGCTATTGTAAATTTTTTTATTATTATTTATAAGAAAGTACATCTAGTAGGAGAGGTGTTTATAAATTTCTATAAATTAAATGTGCTCTGAAGAAGAGTTAGAATTATGATGAAATATGATAAATGGTCACTTGATGAGCATGAAGCAGAATTTATATGGAAAAGCAACAATGGTTTGTTAGAATATAAATGTTGCTATAAAGCAATTAACACATGGGAGTTCTCTTTAAAAAGTTTCTTGTAAATCTAACTACTGGAACAGATGAGATAAGTGCAGGAGAATGATTTGTGTGTTGAAAGATTACTACATATGAAGGAAGATCGAGCCTAGTACGTAATTCTTTCAGGAGGAAATCTTATTTATATACTGTCAATGGGGCAATAGGGGTTTATTTTTGCATATTTAGAGTCATCAATATTATCCATGAAAATTAAACCATAAGCAAAATAATTTCTTGTCAAATGCCAATGGCAGTTAAAAGATCCGACGATTCATGAAAATTGGGGTTCTCCCAGGAAACCCACTCTTGGGTCTCAAGGCCTGTCCCAGGGTCCCTTTAAGGCATATCTTATTGAGGTCACAGGTTGTTTTCAAAAGTTTTTCAAGGTAGGCAGCTGTTATCAAATGGAGGTCCAAAATTGCCTGATAAAGGACTCCTGGTCACATGTCATTTGATCTTCTGATGGGTCCCAAAATCAAACACAACCAATGCGACTTATTTCAAACAAAAAACATGAATATTGAACCATAAAGATATATGTTTACCATTAAAAGTATATGCTACATTGGCATGTGTATCTTTTAAATTTCAATCAACTATCTAAATGGTCTAAAAATGTATTAAAGAATGATACTTGTAAAACAAAATCATAATAATTTTTATCCAAGAATGCTTAATATTATTACTTTAACAAACAAGAATTGTGTTCATAAACATATTGCCTATCTCACACATTCTGGACCAACCAATGAATGGACCAGCAGCCATATTCATAAAAGTTCGTAGACGTAAAGTCAGACCTAACTAACAAAGAAAACATCGGGAGGTACGACTAAAGTTACGTTTACGAACTTTTGTGAATAGGTGTCCAGATTACTATATGCCCCCTACTCTCATAAATGGGGCATAAAAACAAACTTTGAGACCACATTTCATTTATATTAGAGATAACACTAGTAATTAAACTTTCATCTGTTCTATATGGAACACTTCATAAGAATTTCTCTAAATTATCTCCCTTAAAATGTTTGGTTTTCTTAAAAGTAAATATGGTATTAAAGTTTCAATTACTATTTTTAAACACTACATATTTTTGTGGCTCGATCTTCCTTCAAGAGTTTACAACACAGGATCACATCAATACCTATCAACTTAATGTTGTTAATTACGCTGCCGAAATTTGAAGCAAAAGAGAAATATTTATCATAATTATTGCTGTCGATGTCCTCATAGTCTGGTACGGGTGTCTGCTCGTCTAGAAAGCAAATAAACATGCAGGTCATAACTAAATAGGGTGTGTTGCCACTAGCTTGTATATGGGATGTGCAATCAAAAATTGCTCAGACTTTATGTGAAGTCAAAAAATTATTTTTTTGTGATTTTTTTTTCATTACAATTTATATCTGTGAAAATAATATAGTCATGATGGAAACTATAATAAAAAGAAATCTTAAAAGAAAAAGAAAAAAAATATGTTTATCTTTTGCTCTTGTAACATAAGAATCAAAACATAACATTATAAATAAATAAATATAAAGAATACAGATTTGAAGAGCATCATTCAATGAAACAAGCAGCAATTAATACATGTAGTTTAAAATAATTTGACTTGAGCGCTGTTTTATTTTTGATTTCTATTTTAAAAATAACTCAACTGATATTCAAAGTTTTCCAGCATTGAATTATTTTAAAAACACAAATTGATAAACAAAAGAATCAGAGTTTAGGGTTTTCATTTGCTCATGTTTCAAGGTAGGGTGCTAGGTGCAGTGTTCATTGTCATACCTGGCGAGGAACTCTGCATCTTTGAGAATTCTTCTCTTTGGCTCTGAAAAAGAGAAAATTACTATCAGTGGAAATGTACATGGGTAATTAGTGATAATACATGAACAAAGTGCTGCTAGACACTGGGGGATTGCATTTGTGAAGAAATTTTAATATTATTTTGGTCAAGTAGAACCCCGTATTTCTAAACAGAAAAAGAGCAGTCTCTTCAACTTAGAACTACCCCTTTACTTCTTCAAAAAGTAGGTTTTACACTAGGTTTGAAATATTTATGTTTATACATGTACCTTATAGAAATGATGTATTACAGCTTGATAAAAGCTGCAGATTGTATGGATTAACCCCTGCACGATACATCTATTATGTACTTGACTGTTAAAATGAAAAGCTGATTTCGAAATGTTTTTGATGTAGCTTATTTATAATAAGGCACATAATTAATAATGTACATTTATGTATAGCTGTTGTACATACACTATATAAATAATGTACATTTCTGTAAAGCTGTTGTACAACACTATGTATAAAAGGTTTTAATAACAGGATATCAGTAATCATGTTACATTAGTCTATATTGTACATAAATAGGAAATACTTCAGTGTTGTCAGACCTTTCATCTCAAAAACTCTCTCAAATTTATTTCTCTATTCACAAACTTGACAAAGCTCAATTTTCAGTACCAGGTTTTGAATGTGTAAAATATGAGCTGTAAATTGACCAGACTCAGATACATGTATGTCTTCTGCTGATATTAGACACATGTATGTCTTCTGCTGATATTAGATACATGTATGTCTTCTGCTGATATTAGATACATGTATGTCTTCTGCTGATATTAGATACATGTATGTCTTCTGCTGATATTAGACACATGTATGTCTTCTGCTGATATTAGATACATGTATGTCTTCTGCTGATATTAGATACATGTATGTCTTCTGCTGATATTAGATACATGTATGTCTTCTGCTGATATTAGACACATGTATGTCTTCTGCTGATATTAGATACATGTATGTCTTCTGCTGATATTAGATACATGTATGTCTTCTGCTGATATTAGACACATGTATGTCTTCTGCTGATATTAGATACATGTATGTCTTCTGCTGATATTAGACACATGTATGTCTTCTGCTGATATTAGATACATGTATGTCTTCTGCTGATATTAGATACATGTATGTCTTCTGCTGATATTAGATACATGTATGTCTTCTGCTGATATTAGATACATGTATGTCTTCTGCTGATATTAGATGCATGTATGTCTTCTGCTGATATTAGATACATGTATGTCTTCTGCTGATATTAGATACATGTATGTCTTCTGCTGATATTAGATACATGTATGTCTTCTGCTGATATTAGATACATGTATGTCTTCTGCTGATATTAGATGCATGTATGTCTTCTGCTGATATTAGATACATGTATGTCTTCTGCTGATATTAGATGCATGTATGTCTTCTGCTGATATTAGATACATGTATGTCTTCTGCTGATATTAGATGCATGTATGTCTTCTGCTGATATTAGATACATGTATGTCTTCTGCTGATATTAGATGCATGTATGTCTTCTGCTGATATTCTTTGACTTGATTCAGGTTTCTCCCAGTCATTGTTTTGTAGTGTTCCAATACATATACTAGTATTTCTATAAATGAGGTTCAGGATCAAATTGAAAGTTTGCAGGGTTGTTCTGTTTGACAATTTCAAACATTTTCAATACATTCATACATGTACATGTATTAATGCCTTATATGCAAAATGTGTAAGCATGACCATTTTAGGATGTTTAACATGAAAAATTGCAATATTTCAAAAGTAGTAATGCTTTATTAATACTTTACATGGCGTTATGTATGTAGTAGCAGGGTTAACACTGTTAAGTTTTACACCATTTCCTTCATACCTGGTGGAAATCGTGACCGTAAAACAACCGTAACTAGTGTCAGGAATTAGAATGAAGAGCCATAAACTCACCACGACATTAATTCATCTATAATAATGGGCATAAAAAGAAGATACACAATTATTAGCAGTGATTTACAGAAGTATAACATAGTCCACCACTATTGGAAACCCAAACTAAGATATATAATGAAAAGCGGCTGTCAAATTCTGTCAGTTACATTATATGTTTAAATGTACAACAAGAGTTGACACTGAAGTATGTCTTGCCTGGTGGCACCATCACAGATCTCATTGAAGGTCTAGCAGGGCCTTCAGAAAAGTTAAGGACAAGGTCATGTGACAGGTGACATAATGCCATTAAACCATCACAAAGACTAAATGAAATGTCTGATGTGTTCTAGATACCACATTTATTGAGAAACAATGAAAAAAGTGACATTCACAAAGTCATTCAACTATGAAAATAGGGTCATGGTCACATTACTTGGTGATGTCAGATGTGTATACCATAATCCCCAAATGCCTAGCTGTAATATTATACTTTTCACTTAACTATACTTTCCACCCAAAAATCACAAATTTCACAGAGTCATTATACCATGAAAATTATGTCAAGGCCACAGGACATGGTGTAGTTTGCATAGACAATAAATCCAAGTGTCTGTATAACATATATCAGATGCCTTGCAATTATACTTTTCACTTAATTCATTTTCCACAAAAGTCTTACAAAGGGTTTTTGGCCCGAAAAAACATCTACATGTAAGTTCACAAAGTTGCTGAACCATGAAATTGGGGTCAGGGTCAAATGGCATGGGGCAGTTTTGTATACCATAACCCCAACTGTCTGAATACCAAATATCAGATGCCTAGCTATCATACAATTTCCACAAAAGTCTTACAAAAAAGTTTACGCTACTGTCGCCACAGCCAGAAGGTAATACCAATTTCTCGCCTTCAGCAACTAAAGTCGCGGGCAAGACAAAAATTGGAAATGTCAACCTCTTTCCATTATTAGCTTCAGATAGATAGCTACATGTAGATGAGACAATTCAAGAAAATGAAAAAAAATTTCCAGCCCCAGTGTTGAAACATTAATGCCAGTCCCTCAACATAAGATTAGTTGTGATTACCAAATTCAGCCAAACATGAAAATGTAAACATCAACAGTAGAGAGACCGTACTTACCTGGTAACAATATATTTGTGAAAAAATCAAATTGTTTAGAATTTACTCCATTTGGAAACCACTGTCCATTCAACAAATATGTGTACTCAACATGTACTCCCCTAAAAGAGACTCTCCCATCAACAAATACTTGTACTGTACATCCCCTAATCTGATTGTAACAGGAAATCCCTGATATAACATGAGGATTAACCAGAAACCACTTGTCCTCGCTGTTTCCTCATAGATTATAAGTTTATTACTTGTCATAAATATAGACTTTAAAGCCAAGCAAAAGAAAACAATGAGCTGTGCATTTGAAATTTAAGTTTATTTAAAATAGTTACAACGAAGTTTGAGAATTTATCTGTGAGCAATATAGCTCATGGAGGGATTATAAACTCTAGCCTTATTTTAATATAGAACATGTAGAAGGGACACATCTACATTTTAATCAAGGTATAGATTTTTACACAAAGCAAAATGAAATATTCAAGAAAAGGTATATTTAAAGAAATGTCAACCACTGAACAATAGCATTTTTTTCAAAAATATATATCTTTTTTTGCATAAGCATTTTCATAACTAAACATTTGAATCCTTGAACTAAGGATAGCTTGTTTGCTTACTAAAAATCTTATTATTGATCACCTGTAATTTGTCAAAGGTAAACTAACACCTGATCCCAGAAACATTTAGGTGTCATTCAACCTCATAACAGTTGTGATACATTGCTTTAGAAGATGATAAAGATATAACATTTCAAAATTATTTCCAATCCATTTCTTAAAAACATTATGAGATTCTTGTACATATGTAGTTTTGTTGTACCCTTTTATTAAATTAATTGCAACCAGGCCCAAATGCAGGAATTTAGATTAGAGGGGGCGCAGGTACTTATTGTATGAAAATTTTTGGCCTTTTTTGATGGATTTCATGGTAAAAAAATCAATTTTTTCCACATTTAAGGGGAGCCCTTGCGGGGTGCGCCCTCGCCTGAATCCGCACCTGGCAACACAAAGAACAGTTTTCACTATAAATATAGGTCTTCTTTTCTTCCCAGATTTTGATCCACTTTACTTAACTTTAGAACATCTATTTACATGTAATTGAGGTTTTACCACTGATAAAAAAGTTTTTATTACTTAACACTCAGTTGACTGGCACCAAAATCAAAAGCATTTGATAAAGTTCAAGTAAAAAAGTCTTTGAAGGTTAAGAAATAGCATGAAGATGTCTATCAATTATAGGATTTTTCTACAAGAGCATCTTTAAGGAGATCTTCTAATATGTTAAGGTACAATCATGTTAAAAAATTCAACCTCTGTAAGGGCTTTGTGGAAAGTAAAAACCTGGATTGTCTGACATTTTTAAATTGGTTTTGAATCATACGCATTATATTTTTTATCAAGGGCTTAATGCAAAACAGTAAGAAGCAACCACTGGTCACACTATGAAGGCTGCTGGATGTTTTCATTGTGGATTTTCAAAATTGTTGTTTATATTGTGAGTTACTTACAGTTTTGTGTATACTTATTCCACATCTCATTATCAATTAAGCTTCTCTTTTGATAGATAACATGACACAGTGATGAACAAAATGAACTTTACAAATTGATAACATGCTGAAAGGGACATAACTCTAATAATCTTGTTGTATCAGATAAGCTAAAATTCAATCTTACTGTTCTGATCCTCAACAAGTAAATTTTATGCATTTCTTTTAAAACCATATTTGCAAGCCAGTTTCATTACAAAATTGTTGTAATCGATTAAAGATTGGTTTTAGAAAATAAATGTTGCATCAGGTTTTACATGACTGATTTATTCAGGACTACATGTACATGTACTTGTAAATCAGACCTAACACTGCCTCTCAGAGGGCTCGGGTCCACAAGAGATTTAGGTACAATATCTAATATATGTGTGCATGCATATAAAATAATAAAGCATTTTAATTGATTTGTGATGCAAAGATACATACATGTACATAGACATCCAGTTAGTCTATTATTCCTAATTCATGGTGGTATTTACCAATTATCATCATAAATGGATATTGAATTGTTATGTTAGACATCTGTTTATGATGTTACAGTTGAGTGATCGGTAGGAATGTTACGAGTACCTGAATGATCAACAGGTAGAAACATTCATCAATTAAAGTTTATAATTACTGTCACTTTAATTCTACCTGTCTTAAATTTAAAGTCATTTCAATACAACAAGGGTTATTATTCTCTTTTAAAACTCCTGACTTTAATAATATGCTACATGTTCCTCTGTATTGCTAGCAAAGCAGTCTGAGTAGGGTTTCAACTGTATTGCTTTAACGATGCTCATGCAAGACCCACACCAGTTTTTGTGGAAAATTTACAAAATTAAAAGGTATTTCTATCTTTCAATAGCCTGAATATATTGTAAGCTTTAAAATAGTGCATCATTCATATAAAAATTAATGTAAAAATTAATGGAAAACAATACTGTTATTCTCATAAAAAGTTCCATGCACAAATAACTTTGTCACAAACTATGAAATCTTTGACCCAGAAATTATAACAATTAAGCTTTTAAAGATTTAAAAGCGATTATCACAAATTGTTCAAAATCTAAATTAATTACTGCCAAAACATTTTGTTGACTTGAGCCAGACTATCAATATTACAATCAGGTTTACAAAAAGATGCAAGAAATAACTGACCTAGTAAATATTGACATTCAATGGATCCAGTGATTGGATATCAATGAGAATTTGACAGCTGTTGGACACAAATCAGAACATACATGTTTGACATATTTGTTTATAATGGGCGTGCTCAGGACTAGCTTCAATTCTTATCCTATTTGTTAATTCTGGATTAGGAAATATTAAAACAAAGTATAGACTTAAAACCATAAATTTCAGTGGCGGATCCAGAGGGGGGGTTTTGGGGGACTGAACCCTCCCTTTCCTCCGAAATTTTTACATTTTTGTGTAGATTTTCAGCAAAATTGATCTGGAACACCCCCCCCCCCCCCCTTTGGCCCACAGAACCCAGTATGTGGAGCCCCCCCCCTTTCGAAAATTTCTGGATCCGCCCCTGAATTTAACAATTTTTAAAGTGTGCGTGTCATTTTTGGACAATTTAACTAGCAAACAAGGCATACATCCCTGGGTGTTAAGGGATAGTCAGAAATAAGGGTTCATTAATATATGGAGAATTTTAACAAATCTTGCTAAAATGGCTCATTAGAGGATTAAATACAAACTGGCTTAATAGGTTAAGGCATGTCCATGATTCTAGTTAAGTTAAGTACAATGGACAAAACTTATAAGTCTTCATTCATATGCTGACAGTTATATAGTGCTGTTTTGCTTATCAAAGATGCCGAGTCCAATTCTGTCATGCAGACCTTAATCTAATGTAGGGAGTCAAATTCTTCAGCCTCTCTGTAAATTGTCTCTCTGTTCTTTATATGTTTATTTACATCTCTACAACTGTCTCAGTACTAAGGCTGTTTATTTACACATGTAAGTAAGATTCCTGAAGTACTATAAAACTGTGAGAGTCATCTAAACAGTGTCAATACAGTAAACAGCATCTAAGGAATCACTTTACATACTGATAAAACAGCTTACTTAACTTATCAGTAGTTCACCTGAGGCCCTGAAATCCCCTAACATATAAACTTGTAGAATTCTAGATGTCTGAACAAACTAAAGTCAAGTACCAAAGGTTTATTGTTCTAAATAAAGTGAGTGAATCAAGGACCTTTCTGTTTTCACAACCAATGACCCCTCACTAAAAAGAAATCAAATCAAAATGTTGTAAATTATGCAGGAAGGGAGATAACTCTTTCAAAATCAAAGTAAAAATCAAATTTTGTCTTTTTAGTTTATAACACAGAATACACATCTTATTCAATAACTGAAATATTCTATATAATTTTGTTTAAGAAAAAAAATTTGCTTATTTAATTTTTGCTATATATTTGTGACTGAATATTAATGAAATTTTACAATGTAAACCTGCAGGTTACAAACAACCCTTAAAACAAATGACTAAAGCATTATCTCTTACATGTACATCTCTAGGTCAATGATCATAAAAAATCGTTGTTTGATTTCCAAAGATTTAATCAAAACACGATTTGAATGTAAATTGAAAGGAAGGGACGTGAACACCTCAAGGCGTCCATGTTTGACAATTTGTAACGATGTTTAGATAGCGTCTTAATTGTCACATTATAAAGTGTCCTGAAGCAGGTAGAAGTTGTAGCTTCATACAGATGTTTACTGTTAGCTCCTGGTACATACTGATATTAAATCAAACCATTAATACAAAGTCAATCAAATATTTGAAATTGTTTACTGCTAACTGACAAAAGGTTAAACACGAAACACTAAAAGCAATAATATTCAATCACCATCATATCACCCTATAAGAACATCAGTAACATAGATTATATGTATATATACATACATGTGTAGAGCTGAATAGAATACTCACAATTTTTCTTTTGATTTCTGATGCTATTAATTGAAAATCTTTCATCATTCCAACTGTCTTTGTTTATAATCTTTTAAAAGTCAGATTCCAAGTTTAGCAAAACAACCACTTAATTCCTTTTTGTTTCAAAATTTAAAAGTCAGCAACTTAAAAAGTTACATGAATAGAGAGAGATTAATCCAACAAAGTGAATGGTCAATCCAATAGACTTCCAGTCTTTAAGACAGAAAAGAGAACTGGATGCCCAAATGACTTGACATAAAAGCAAGAGACCAGTTCATTGCACCAGATTGCAGGCCATTACAGTCGATGACCTACAAACCAAGTAAGGGCTCCATAAAACCATGTCGAACCTGACAACTACAACACGTTGTCACCAACTACATCGTGATTGATGGTTCTACCGACATCGTTCCATAATTATAATATCCTCATTATGGTAAACAAATATGTTAACAATGGCATCATTTAGATACAACAAATTAGTCGTCTTGTTTAATACTGTATAAGGACATTGAACAACATCTTATTATCATAAACAAATTGAACACTGAAGGGATTCTTCTCTCTGGGGACAAAAATTGCATACATGTAAATCCATAGAGGTTTTGGAAAAATTTTATTAATCCAACAAAAACATGTATGTTATATTGTACATACATGTACATATTATAAAGATGTACATCATAATATTTTAATTAATTACATTATGGTACAATGAACTTCACTTCATTTTATTATGTTTTTATCAATTAAAAATGAATATAAAATCTTTATACAACAGATAAGTACTTTTTAATACTTTGCAGGAACAACATCAAGAAAAAGCAATGCCACGTGCAATTGACATGCATACAAAAACCTGTCTTCTAACAGAAAAGAAAATTGTTGCTTTAACTTTAGTGGATTTGAATTCTCTTTTAAGAGAAGGGTAGATATCCCATGGAACAGTCAAGACTCAAAGAGATTTCAATGGAATGTCAGACAGAACTTACAAGTTTTAATGTCAGACAGAACTTACAAGTTTTAATGTCAGACAGAACTTACAAGTTTTAATGTCAGACATAACTTACAAGTTTTAATGTCAGACAGACAGAACTTACAAGGTTTAATGTCAGACAGAACTTACAAGTTTTAATGTCAGACAGAACTTACAAGTTTTAATGTCAGACAGAACTTACAAGTTTTAATGTCAGACAGAACTTACAAGTTTTAATGTCAGACATAACTTACAAGTTTTAATGTCAGACAGACAGAACTTACAAGGTTTAATGTCAGACAGAACTTACAAGTTTTAATGTCAGACAGAACTTACAAGTTTTAATGTCAGACAGAACTTACAAGGTTTAATGTCAGACAGAACTTACAAGTTTTAATGTCAGACAGAACTTACAAGTTTTAATGTCAGACAGAACTTACAAGTTTTAATGTCAGACAGAACTTACAAGTTTTAATGTCAGACAGAACTTACAAGTTTTAATGTCAGACAGAACTTACAAGTTTTAATGTCAGACAGACAGAACTTATAAGTTATAATGTCAGACAGAACTTACAAGTTTTAATGTCAGACAGAACTTACAAGTTTTTTAATGTCAGACAGAACTTGCAAGTTTTTTAATGTCAGACAGAACTTAAAAGGTTTAATGTCAGACAGAACTTACAAGTTTTAATGTCAGACTGAACTTACAAGTTTTAATGTCAGACAGACAGAACTTACAAGTTTTAATGTCAGACTGAACTTACAAGTTTTAATGTCAGACAGACAGAACTTACAAGGTTTAATGTCAGACAGAACTTACAAGGTTTAATGTCAGACAGAACTTACAAGTTTTAATGTCAGACAGAACTTACCAGTTTTAATGTCAGACAGAACTTACCAGTTTTAATGTCAGACAGAACTTACAAGTTTTAATGTCAGACAGAACTTACAAGTTTAAATGTCAGACAGACAGAACTTACAAGTTTTAATGTCAGACAGACAGAACTTACCAGTTTTAATGTCAGACAGAACTTACAAGTTTTAATGTCAGACAGACAGAACTTACAAGTTTTAATGTCAGACAGACAGAACTTACAAGTTTTAATGTCAGACAGACAGAACTTACCAGTTTTAATGTCAGACAGAACTTACAAGTTTTAATGTCAGACAGACAGAACTTACAAGTTTTAATGTCAGACAGAACTTACAAGTTTTAATGACAGACAGAACTTACAAGTTTTAATGTCAGACAGAACTTACCAGTTTTAATGTCAGACAGAACTTACAAGTTTTAATGTCAGACAGAACTTACAAGTTTTAATGTCAGACAGAACTTACAAGTTTTAATGACAGACAGAACTTACAAGTTTTAATGTCAGACAGAACTTACCAGTTTTAATGTCAGACAGAACTTACAAGTTTTAATGTCAGACAGAACTTACAAGTTTTAATGTCAGACAGAACTTACCAGTTTTAATGTCAGACAGAACTTACCAGTTTTAATGTCAGACAGAACTTACAAGTTTTAATGTCAGACAGAACTTACAAGTTTTAATGTCAGACATAACTTACCAGTTTTAATGTCAGACAGAACTTACAAGTTTTAATGTCAGACAGAACTTACAAGTTTTAATGTCAGACATAACTTACCAGTTTTAATGTCAGACAGAACTTACAAGTTTTAATGTCAGACAGACAGAACTTACAAGGTTTAATGTCAGACAGACAGAACTTACAAGTTTTAATGTCAGTCAGTACTTACAAGTTTTAATGTCAGACAGAACTTACAAGTTTTAATGTCAGACAGAACTTACAAGTTTTAATGTCAGACAAACAGAACTTACAAGTTTTAATGTCAGACAGAACTTACAAGTTTTAATGTCAGACAGAACTTACAAGTTTTAATGTCAGACAGACAGAACTTACAAGTTTTAATGTCAGACAGACAGAACTTACAAGTTTTAATGTCAGATAGAACTTACAAGTTTTAATGTCAGACAAACAGAACTTACCAGTTTTAATGTCAGACAGAACTTACAAGGTTTAATGTCAGACAGAACTTATAAGTTTTTTAATGTCAGACAGAACTTACAAGTTTTAATGTCAGACAGAACTTACAAGTTTTAATGTCAGACAGAACTTACCAGTTTTAATGTCAGACAGAACTTACAAGTTTTAATGTCAGACAGAACTTACAAGTTTTAATGTCAGACAGAACTTACAAGTTTTAATGTCAGACAGAACTTACAAGTTTTAATGTCAGACAGACAGAACTTACAAGTTTTAATGTCAGACAGACAGAACTTACAAGTTTTAATGTCAGACAGAACTTACAAGTTTTAATGTCAGACAGAACTTACAAGTTTTAATGTCAGACAGTTTTAATATAATACAAAACTACCTACAAGTTTTATATGAACATGATGAAAGCCAAATATTAATTGGTTTAATGATGATCAGGGGTAATACCTATAATTTCACACCTATAAGTTATACAGAGCCCACCTATCATAGATCAGGGGTAATACTTAATTTCACACCTATAAGTTATACAGAGCCCACCTATCATAGATCAGGGTAATACCTTATTTCACATCTATAAGTTATACAGAGCCCACCTATCATAGATCAGGGTAATACCTTATTTCACATCTATAAGTTATACAGAGCCCACCTATCATAGATCAGGGTAATACCTTATTTCACATCTATAAGTTATACAGAGCCCACCTATCATAGATCAGGGTAATACCTTATTTCACATCTATAAGTTATACAGAGCCCACCTATCATAAACAACGACTTGACAGAACACCCTTGTCAATAAACTGTTACCTAATAAATCAGTTCTATAATTATGATACATTACTTCACATCTAATATATAAAGATATCACCTCTGATAATACCATAGAAAATGTTGTTTATGTTAATGATGTTAACTTGTGAAGCTTAACTTCTCAGGCAGGGGCAGATCCAGGAGTAGCAGTAAAAAATATTTGTTGTTGTCTTTTTTTTCCAAGCATAGCAAGGCCCATAACTTTTTTAGAGATTTTACTTGGATTTTGTGCAAAAAACCATAATTTATGTCAGTTTTAGGGGGGGTCCTTGGATTCACGTCTGTAAGGTTCTCCATGACCATAGACCATGTATGGCAAAATGCATGATCTTTAAACAGCTGAGCACATCTAGAGCTCTAAATTATCAAGAACAAATTAGAAAAATAGGGGAGAAACACACTTCATCTTAAGTTAACATGGTTGAAAGTAAAAACCGGACACTTAATTATACAGCAAAATTCTGGTCATCAATTAATATTCTGTATGTAAACACCAGGGCTAAAGGTACATAGAAACCGACCACAAAGTCCTTATATCAACATCAAATAATCAAACCCGAGCCATTTTACAGAGTCATAGTTGTCGTTGAGATTAAAACTTTTACAATAGATCAATTGAAATATAGTCAAGATTTAGGCTAAAGTTCAATTTGACATTTTCAATCTTATTCAATTATTTTGAATTTATATTTTATCTATTCCAATAATACTTTTGCTTTTTAAATGCATGTGTTTTCTTTACTCAGTGAACATGTTATTGATTGTAGAATTAAGACATTATATTACATGCATGACATGCATAATATTATATGTAAGATCAATACATTTATGCTCAACTGTCATATCATTTTCATATAACTTTAGGATGCATAACTATGAACTGACCAAAAACTTGAAAAGAATTTATTTTAAGTACATTTTCATAATACTTCGCTTTGGAAAATCTATCATATCCTTAAAGATAGAGAATGAATTTGCTCTGAGTTCAATATCATAAGAGTACAAGCAAACTCAGCTGAGGCATTCAAGACCATCAATAAAATGGGGTGCTCTTCCCTTATTTATAATCACCAGAAAAAGAAACAGAACCAATTGATTGATTGCTGGTTGTTTTATGTCCTCGTCGGCCATAATCAGCCATAACCATGATTGCTGACCATAATCAGGACATCAACAAATTATTACAGAAACAGAAATGAGCTAATTAGCCAATAAATACATGAATTTACATTCTACTGTGTGTCTTAAAATGAAAATTAATTTGCATCTTAATTATAAAACTGACATGAACAAGATTAAATGCAACATGCATTGATAAATTAATAAAATTAAAATAGAAAACTCTAAATCATGATTTTCTTAAATGGACACTTTAAAAGATGTTAAGTTTACCTGATAGACCAAAGTGCCAGATCTGCGAGGCTGTCTAGAAGATGGCTCGCCACGACGATCATACAAACTATAATAACGGGAACTTAACATGGTAATAATCTCCTTAAGATAATGTCCTTATTACTAAATATACTTGTAACAAATTCCTCTTAAAGCATCTTTACATGAGTTAGGTAGCTGTGTTATAATTACACTGCCACACTTTTATCAATAGGTAGGATTTAAATGACATTATAATTATTCGACCGTTTACAGCCTGAGGCGTGCCATTGTAAACATCTATGTATGATCAGTGATCTCTAACTCAGATGACCACTAAGGGAAATGTTCTCACCTCCAGTCGAAACCAGTCCAGGATCATAAAGATTAAAGTCCAGGAGACAATGTTACAATGTAATAGTCTGACCCAGTCTAAGATCCTAAAGAGACAATTTACCAACCTGATATAAGTTAAGTTCTTAGCTTCTATTCCAATTAACCTTTATTAAGAAGTTAAGAATTACATGTAACAGTGTTTATAAGCATGATACAGGTATTTATAACATATATTTACCTCTGCTTCATCTGTTTTCAACTTTCCAATCTTTCTTTCTTCAAACTGTAAAAAAAGGCACACATGCATGTATATATACATGTATATCTTTACTTTTTTCCTTACAAATATTAACATTTTATACTTTACAACACATGCATGATCATATTAAAAACGAAAGATTATGGAATATGTGCAAGAAAGACAAAATCCACGTATTGAAATGATTTTGATAAATGTACAATGCAAAATTTCACTGCGAATTTGAAGCGCTTTTCTGGATTAACCTTCATCAGACACGCTAGGAGTAAAAAACTTGGAAAACCGGTAGAACATTAGATTTGATAAACAAGAGGCTCCCAGGAGCCTGAATCGCTCACCTGAACTACACAGATACATATATTTTGTAGATATTATTGTGCTTAACCATATGCGATTTAAATTTCTGAAATAACTTGGTTAGTTTTCAAGTTATTGGGCTTAATAAGTGCAAAATTTAGAAAAAAATTGAAAAAAGGGCAATAACTCCCACATCAGCAGTCAGTTCTTTTCCTAAATTTCAGGATAGGTACTTAATATGCTGATCACTTTCGATTTTTGCACAATTTTGATATCTGAAACCATTTTTGAGTTATTAGCAAAAAAATGAAATTTACGCCCTATGTTCTATTTTTAGCCATGGCAGCCATGTTTTTTTACGAATCAAACATATGAACGATAGAGTTGTAGCATATAAGCTATTAAACAAGTGTGCCAAGTTAAGATGCAGTTGGTCTTACGGTGTAGGACAAGTTAATCTTTAAAATTCAGGGGAAAAGTAATGAAAAATGGTAAATTTTGTTGTTTTAAGAACAATAACTCCTAATAGAAATGGTCTTACAGCTTTGACCTAACTAAATGAAATGTAGATCTTGATGTGCATGATTATATGCAATTTAAATTTTTGAAATATCTTGTATAGTTTTCAAGATATATGGCTAAATAAGTGAAAAATTTTGAAAAAATCCAGAAAAAGGGCAATAACTCCTACATCAATTGTTGGATCTTCTTGAAACTTTCAGAGCAAGTAGATCTTGAGATGCTGATCACTATTATCTCCCATCAGAATTTTGATATCTGTAACCATTTTTGAGTTATTAGCAAAAAACTGCAATTTACCCCTATGTTCTATTTTTAGCCATGGCGGCCATATTTTTTGATGAATCAAAAATCTGAACGATAGAATGGTAGTAATTATGCTATTAAGCAACTGTGCCAAGTTTGGTTGAAGTTGGATGTATGGTGTCAGACAAGTTAATCTTTGAAATTCAGGGAAAAAGTAATGAAAAATGGTAAATTTTGACGCTTTAAGGGCCATAACTCCTAAAAGGAATGGTTCCACAGCTTTGACCTAATTACATGAAACGTAGATCTTAATGTGCTTAATCAGATGCAATTTGAATTTTTAAAATATCTTGTATAGTTTTTAAGATATAGGGCTAAATAAGTCCAAAATTTTGAAAAAATCCAGAAAAAGGGCAATAACTCCTACATCGGTTGTTGGATCTTCTTGAAAATTTCGGGGCAGGTAGATCTTGAGGTGCTGATCACTTTTACCCTATGCCAGAATTTTGATATCTGTCACCGTTTTTAAGTTATTTGCAAAAAACTGTATTTGACCCCCCTGTTCTATTTTTAGTAACAGCAGCCATGTTTTTTGACGTATCAAAAATCCCAACGCAAACTTTTTGCACAATACCCTAAGGAACAACCATATCAAGTTTGGCTGAATTTGGCCAAGCAGTTTCAGAGAAGAAGATGTTTGAAAAGGCTAACGGACGACGGACGACGGACGACGGACGGACGACGGACGCAAAGTGATGGCAATAGCTCACATGACCCTTCGGGTCAGGTGAGCTAAAAAACAACAGCCAAAAATATTACAACAATGACCAAACAGATAAATTTATCATTTTTTTAAGAAATAGCCAAATTTTGGAAATATGTAAACGTGTCTTTCCAACACATATCCCAGTACTCGAAAATATATAAGAGCATACAACTGAAGCACGGGGAAGCTTTCTACAGCCTCCACATGGCACTAAAGCCAAACTCTGAAATAATATTAAAAACGAAAGATTATGGAATATGTGCCATAAAGACAAAATCCACATATTGAAATGATTTTGATAAATGTACATTGCAAAATTTCACTGCATGTGAAGCGCTTTTCTGGATTAACCTTCATCAGATACGCTAGGAGTAAAAAACTTGGAGAACCGGTAGAACATTAGATTTGATAAAAAAACAGAAGCCAAAAATATTACAACAATGACCAAACAGATAAATTTAACATTTTTTTAAGAAATAGCCAAATGTTGTCAAATTTTGGAAATATGTAAACGTGTCTTTCCAACACATATTCCAGTACTCATGCATGTATCAATCATCAAGAAACACTTGCAATACAAGTACATATTAACGTAAGAATATTAAAGTAACAATACATCTACCAAAGTCAGTGAAGTGTTTCAAGTGTATGATCATCACTTCAGTGTTACTATCAAATTAAACATGTACTTGTACTTGTAATGTACAATGTCATGTACATGTATGTAATACAATTTTGTAAACAAGAGGCTCCCAAGAGCCTGAATCGCTCACCTGAACTACACAGATACATATATTTGTAGATATTATTGTGCTTAACATATACGATTGAAATTCTGAAACATCTTGATTAGTTTTTAAGATATTGGGCTTAATAATAAGTGCAAATTTGGCGAAAATTAGGAAAAAGAACAATAACTCCCACATCAGCAGTCAGATCTTTTTTTGAAATTTCAAGACAGGTAAATCTTAACATGCTGATCACTTTTGATTCTTGCACAATTTTGATATCTGAAACCATTTTTGAGTTATTAGCAAAAAATGCAATTTACCCCTATGTTCTATTTTTAGCCATGGTGGCCATGTTTTTTTGAAATCCGAACGACAGGATTGTAGCAATGATGCTATTAAGCAACTGTGCCAAGTTTGGTTGAAGTTGGATGTATGTTGTTAGACAAGTTAATCTTTGAAATTCAGGGGAAAAGTAATGAAAAATGGGTCATAGACAGAAATGGCCGGATTTCGTAGCATAAAAGCTATTAAACAATGGAAAATGATAAATTTTGACGCTTTCAGGGCCATTACTCCTAAAAGAAATGGTTCTACAGCTTGGACCTTATTACATGAAATGTAGATCTTGATGTGCTTAAGCATATGCAATTTGAATTTTTAAAATATCTTGTATAGTTTTCAAGATCTAGGGCTAAATAAGTGCAAAATTTTCAAAATCCAGAAAAAAGGGCAATAACTCCTATGTCGATTGTTGGATCTTCTTGAAAATTTCAGAGCAGGTAGATCTTGAAATGCTGATCACTTTTGTCTCCCATCAGAATTTTGATATCTGTAACTATTTTTGAGTAATTAGCAAAAAACTGCAATTTACTCCTATGTTCTATTTTTAGCCATGGCGGCCATATTTTTTGACGAATCAAAAATCCGAACGACAGAATTGTAGCAATGATGCTATTAAGCAACTGTGCCAAGTTTGGTTGAAGTTGGATGTATGTTGTTAGACAAGTTAATCTTTGAAATTCAGGGGAAAAGAAATGAAAAATGGGTCATAGACAGAAATGGCCGGATTTCGTTTAACAAGAAGTAGGTGAGCGACAGACCTGAAATCACATACCACGTTATGGGAGCCCATGTTGATGCTGCATACCAAATATCAAGAGGCTGTGATTAGTAGTTGCTAAGAAAACTGTTACAAAAATTTTCTACTATTGGACATTATTGTAAAAAAATAACTAAGTCGGTAAACAGGAAGTAGATGAGGGACAGACCTGAAATCGCATCCCACGTTATGGGACCTCACCCTGATACTGTATACTAAATATCAAGGGGCTGTGATTAGTAGTTGCTGAGAAAACTGTTACGAAAATTTCTTCCCCGCCCGCCCGACATTCACCATTTTATAACCCGGATTTTTCACTCCGTGTAATCCGGCAAAAAATGGTAAATTTTGACGCTTTAAGGTCCATAACTCCTAAAAGAAATGGTTCTACAGCTTTGACCTTATTACATGAAATGTAGATCTTGATGTGCTTAATCATATGCAATTTGAATTTTTAAAATATCTTGTATAGTTTTCAAGATATCGGGCTAAATAAGTGCAAAATTTTGAAAAAATCCAGAAAAAGCGCAATAACTCCTACATCGGTTGTTGGATCTTCTTGAAAATTTCTAGGCAGGTAGATCTTGATGTGCTGATTACTTTTACCCTATGCCAGAATTTTGATATCTGGTACTGTTTTTGAGTTATTAGCAAAAAACTGCAATTTTCCCCTATGTTCTATTTTTAGCCATGGCGGCCATGTTTTTTTACGAATCAAAAATCCGAACGATAGTTTTGTACACATAATGCTACTAAACAACTGTACCAGGTTTGGTTGCAATTGGACTTATGGTGTCGGACAAGTTAAAGTTTGAAAAATTGTTAACAGACGACGACGACAGACGACAGACGACAGACGACGACGAGGACGGACGCCAAGTGATGGTATAAGCTCCCATGGACCTTCGGTCCAGGTGAGCTAAAAAGAAATATCCTGAATACATCTTTACATGTGCATGTACATGTACATGTAAATTAATTTAAACAATTTCCTTAAAATGATAATAAAAGTTGCATGTACAAAATGTACATATATACAATGTAGTCTTGGTCTTACAATATAGGCATCTTATATTTTCTTACAGAGTTTAATCCTTATCATAAGTACATGTACAGTACGGCTGTACAAGTATGGCCGTCTCTATAAATCATGATGATGATTACATGTAGCTCTTTACATGTACATTTGTATACATGTACTTCCTTCACCCAAATGTATTTCATTTGTGGCATGCAAGAAAAGATCTGATTTAGTCATTTTTTCAATTATTCATTATTCTTCCCCTACCATTTACAGATGAAAGAATGACATACATTTTGAAAAGTGGTAGACCTGCCTATCTGTCCAGCAGAATGAACAGATTTTGCTTTTAAGTCCAGAAAAAATTCTTACAAATTACACTTCGATAAATTGGCAAAAAATGATCTATATCTTTAGGTCCGACAAAACCAAAACATAATTCAAAACCTCTACAGGTACATGTACATTGTAACTGTGAATATTGATATACATGTATCATGTCTATAGTGTATGTAATACATGTACATGTACTCTCCGAAGTGAATGCTCACTTGTTTCCCCATCTAATACTAAATAAGAATTTAATAAATATTTGAATCATATACATTATATAAGTCATGTAAGTATAGTCATTTGATATTTGTAAAGGGAGGATGTTCATTTGTAGATAACAATATTTCTATCATTTTCCTAAGAGAAAGAAACATGCCATTTGAATGGATACTGTGTACAGTTGTACATATGAAATTAATTATATACATATTTGTACATGCATATGATCAATATAAAGTACAAAAGTATGCTGATATAAGGGGATGTCAAGCATTACCTTTTTCTAGTGTACAGTGTAGCTGGGAAAACATAGCTCTTGACTCTTAAGGTTGTTTTTTTTTCATTTTTTTTTTAATCTTTTGTAACCAAAGTTGGTTGCAACTAAAAAAAAGCAACCTCAAGAGCTATGTTTTTGCAGCTACCATATCTTCATACTGACACAATGACTGAACTCTTTTAAAAATACATACATGTCATGCATGTATATATAAATAAATAGAAGCCCAATTATCTTCTTCATGCACATCCACATGTGATGCACAATTACATGTAGTACAAGTACTTCCTTCAGGTAAAGTTTCATCAAAATCAAGATATGTCAAGCAGTTTAGGAGTACATTTTAGTTGCTAAATTAATGTCCAATATCTGCCAAATTGCACAAAGCTTGAAATATTGTCCAGATGACTGACTCTTTTAAGATTTTTCAACAATGTCTGCATGCGCTGAAAAATGTCAGGAGATGCCATTTCATCGTTCCTAATCATCTTTTTCATCAATCCACTTAATTATGCTGGACTACATGTAAGTAGATTTTTTTTTCTAATCTACAAAATGTACATGTTTGTACATGTATTACTTCCACAGACATAACAGGAGCCTTTTAGGCAATGCCATGAAGAATGTTAATCTTTTCATGCATGTTGAAATGAAATGAAAATTAAATTATTAGATGGTAAGGGACCGACCATTTGATTTTTAGGGGGGGGGCTATGGTGAAATTTGAAATGAAAAGGCAGGATGGCAAAAATCCAGAAATAAAAAGGCAGGACAGTACTTTGAATAAAAAAGGCAGGATGGTAGTTTTGGCTGAAAATTTTATAATAGCTTTTCTTTAAAAATAATTGGTACGCACAAGCGCGCTAAGCTTAAAACCTAGGCTCAGTTTTTTTTCTCTGAAAATAAAAAGGCAGGACGAAGAAAATATCCATAGCCTTCCACAATGAAAATCAATTGGTTGCTCCCTAATTAACATATATATTTACACAGGTCAAAGCATACCTTCATGTACTTAGACGGTACATATCCTACAGTATCTGTTGTCACTGCCCGAGCTCCCCACCATTCTGAACTGGTTTTATTCACATCATATATTTCAAACATGTCTCCTTTTTTAAATGACAGAATGTTTTGTGAACCATCAGTGTCAGGGGACTGGTAGTCAGAGATTGCGCTGTAAATCTCCATTTTTCAGAAGTAGGAAGTAAAAATCACACCTGGAAATTCTCAGCCTCAGGTGAAAAGGAAGACTTCATTGTCTGATCTCTTGTTTATGTTATACACAATCTGTCTAATTTAATTTGTTTACATCAGTAACAGAAGGTTTGTGCTGAAATCTGAATCATTGTAAACAGTTCATTGAAGTAAAAGTGCCAAGTACAGAGTTTCAGACTGGATTCGTTGTGGTGGAATAAATCTAGTCTTTTGTGCGTTTTGTCGATAGAAAAAAGACACGTACAAATACTGAATAAACAAACATTTTTCACAACTAGTACTCGGGACCGTCGACGGAATCGAATTCATTTTCCGGAATTGATTAGGGGGGGCTAACTTGTTTTTGTCTCGCCTGCGAAGCAGAGCGGGACATAGGTGTTTCTTTACCGGCGGCGGCGGCGGCGGCGGCGACGGCGGCGTTAACTTTTTGGAAAAGTTTTATGAGCACCTCCATATCTCAAGAACTATAGGTCCTGGGTTGATGAAACTTGGTATGCATATGCCCCAGTAGTAGCTTAGCACAGTTGCATCCCCATCTTTTGACCTTGACCTTGATTTTCCGGTTGAGTGACTTTGACAATTTTCAATACATATAATAGCAATGGAAAAGTTTTGCGAGCACCTCCATATCTCAAGAGCTATAAGTCCTAGGTTGATGAAACTTGGTATGCATATGCCCCAGTAGAAGCTTAGCACAGTTGCATCCCCATCTTTTGACCTTGACCTTGATTTTTCGGTTGAGTGACTTTGACAATTTTCAATACATATAATAGCAATGGAAAAGTTTTGCGAGCAACTCCATATCTCAAGAACTATAGGTCCTAGGTTGATGAAACTTGGTATGCATATGCCCCAGTAGAAGCTTAGCACAGTTGCATCCCCATCTTTTGACCTTGACCTTGATTTTTCGGTTGAGTGACTTTGACAATTTTCAATACATATAATAGCAATGGAAAAGTTTTGCGAGCAACTCCATATCTCAAGAACTATAGGTCCTAGGTTAATGAAACTTGGTATGGGTATGCCCCAGTAGTAGCTCAGCACAGTTGCATCCCCATCTTTTGACCTTGACCTTGATTTTTCAGTTGAGTGACTTTGACAATTTTCAATACATATAATAGCAATGGAAAAGTTTTGCGAGCACCTCCATATTTCAAGAACTATAAGTCCTAGGTTGATGAAACTTGGTATGCATATGTCCCAGTAGTAGCTTAGCACAGTTACATCCTCATCTTTTGACCTCGACCTTGATTTTCCAGTTGAGTGACTTTGATTATTTTTATTGCATATATTTGCAATGTTTAGGTTCTATAAACATCTTTTGATCTCAGAAACTGAAAATCCATGTAAATTCAAAATATAGTGGAAGTAAGAAAGAATAATTGTTTCTGAGGTGCCGGCAGGCGAGACATACTTTAGTGTTAACTCTTGTTTATGGTAGGGATGTGCCATTTTAGATTTGATTTCACTACCCATCCAATATTTAAAAAAAATCGAAACTTCTTTAATGATTTCATGACCCATGTTTGTGTATTTAGATAACTGCATAGATTATATTTAATTTCATTGCCAAATATAATAAGGGATGAATATTCAAAGGCATATCACAGGCCCGGGGCTTGTGTATAGTAAAAAATATGTATCCCAATAGAGGGACCGGGACTGTACACAAGCCCCTGTGTGCCGACCCCATCGTCAGAAACCCACGGTTGGTCGCAGGCTCGGCTACGTGATTAACGTAGTAAGCGGAGTGCAATCCCGGGAGTGCAATCGACCCTGTCTATCCGAGGATGTGCCGACCCTAGCTTTTTTATTGCCATTTTCGCTTAAGCACCGTTAAACTTGAAATCTGATCCCCATTAACTCAAGGTAAAAATGAAAAAAAAATGCCTTCCTACCGACCCTATTTTGATATATGTTTTATTTCAAGCATGTATATTCAAATATAGTCCCTCTGGCCATGTCATTACCGGGGACCTTAACATAGTGGAAAATGACCAACTCCGCGATGTTTTGGCCAAAGGACCAAAATATCGTGAGCCAAGAGCAATCAACTGGAACCATAATTTCAAAACAATTATGGGTTCAGTTGAAGACTATGCCAGAAAATGGGCCAAAAAAGAACATGAAAAGGAAAGCGACGTTCTTTCTGAGTGGGTAAAGTCTGTGAGGTCGTTGGTTTTGAAAAGGATTAACTCTTTGAAAGGCTCGATGAGCACCAAGGCAACATCTATTTTCAACAACCCTGATGTTGCGAAGACATTGTCCACCTTACATGACAAATATGTTGTCGTACCTGCTGATAAAGCGCCTAACAACATCATTTTCGTATGCAAAAGACACTATATTGATTGTTTAACAGCTGAATTAGGGGTTGGTTGTACTAGCAAAAGCACCACATATACAACAACAACACTGTCAAAGGAGGAAATAATCAACAATCATAATTCTGTCATTTCTTCCTTTGGCATTTCTGTTGACAAAAAGAACGATGACGTTCCATCCTTGTATTGGATTCCAAAGTTACATAAAACTCCATACAAGCAACGATTTATTGCTGGGTCATCCAAATGTACAACTAAGCCTCTTTCAGTTTTGTTAACATCAATATTGAAGGCAATAAAATCAAGCATTCAAAAGTATTTCGATTGTTGTTACTCTAGAAATGGCGTCAATCAAATGTGGATTCTAAAAAATTCTAAAGAACTGATGGAAAATCTCCATTCTAAGACATTTTCATCATGCAATAGCATTAAAACGTTTGATTTCTCTACATTATATACTTCAATTCCACATTCACAACTAAAATCTCGTTTGGCACAGCTGATTAAACGTAGCTTTATCAAAAAGAACGGAAAACGCAGGTACAAGTATTTGGTAGTCGGTTATAAAAAGACTTACTTTGTCATCCAAGAGTCCAGCAAGAAAAACAAATTTACAGAAGATCAAATAATAGAAATGCTCAACTTTCTAATCGACAACATATTTGTTCAGTTTGGTGGACGTGTTTTTCAGCAAACAATAAGTATCCCAATGGGCACAAATTGTGCACCATTGCTTGCCGATTGGTTTCTTCATTCATATGAAGCGGACTTCTTACAATCACTTCTAGACAAAAAGGACCGCAAACTTGCTTTATCCTTCAATCTCACATTTCGTTATATTGATGATGTCCTTTCACTAAACAATCCTCGATTTGGTGACTATTTACATCTCATATATCCGAAAGAACTTGAGATAAAGGACACTACAGATTCTAGGAGGTCCGCTTCATATCTGGATCTATTTCTCGAAATTGACACACAAGGAAGGCTTTGTACAAAGCTCTATGACAAACGTGATGACTTCGACTTTCCAATAGTTAACTTTCCCTTTCTGTGTAGCAACATTCCGTCCGCTCCAGCATATGGAGTTTACGTATCACAATTGATTCGCTATTTCAGAGCATGTGGGGAGTACAACGACTTCCTTGATAGAGCCACACGGCTGACAAGCAAATTGTTAACACAGGGGTACGTTGCTCACAGGTTGTTGTCATCACTCAAGAAATTTTACGGACGACATCATGTGCTTGTATACAAATACGGGATTTCTATCTATTAGATGAGCACAGATGTTGGTTTGACATAGAGTTTTGTAATGTTTTCCTTTCCGGATTTGACCAACACTTAATCGTTCTTTGGCGACGTGACGGGTGTGCTATAGCAAGCAGGAACTGCTTACTCTTCCGGAGCACCTGAGTTCACTCTCGTTTCGACTTGAGTTCGCGTTGCTGAATGCGATTTGTTGTTATGTGTGTGTGTGTGTTTTATGTTATGTGGTTTGTTTTGTTGTGATGATTTTTTGTCTGCCGGTTTTGTCTTTGTCTTTGCAGTTTTGTGATACTGATTGCCCCTTTGGTACACCTTTGCTTCTTTCGTGTAACCAAGAACACAAATATTTTTTTGCCTTAGAAATGGTGAAATCTCACAGTTATCTGATTCTCATGCAAATTAATCCAGATTTCGTACAAAATAGATAATTCAAAATGTGCAACTTTAAACTGTAATATCTCAAAAACCATAAAAGTTTTTTATATGATTCTTTTTTAAAGCAATTCTTAGATGTCTGTTTAATGCAATTTGTTCTGATTAAATCCATTGAAAGGCAGAATAATAAACAAACTCTCAATTATAAACCAGTGGTATTTTTACACATATACTGGACATTTAAGCAAATCTTTTTCATACCCTACATGCCGTCTATTTAATTTTATATGAGACCAGATTTTTTTTCAATGAAAATTAAAAAGCATACTAGTTTTAATATATAATTGCCATAAAATTTAACCCATTTTAAAACAGATAAAAAAACACCATATTTAGGGCACATCCCTGCACACCTCTATATAGGAAGTACCAACCCGGCTCAGGAGCTGCCTGGAACATGTGGGAAGGGCTTAGGCAAGGGGTTTTGTTAGAGAAGAGTAGAAATTTGTCCTTATTCCAGGCTATTCATTCATATTTCAAAGTTTAATATACAAATTGTCATAATCACTTATTTGTAATTTGTATGCTCTATTATAGGGCCCTTAATTTCTATTTCTATAGATTATAGACCATTATTTCCACAGCCACTAAAAGTCTTGTTCCTATCAATAAGGGGGGGGTCTACAATGTCATTTGCACAAACACATTTACAGTGACGTCTGGGGCTCCTCATGGGGGATCTGGGAATCAAGTAATCTTTAAGTTCTGCTTATCTCTCATCCGAGAGAAAGAATCCCCATATTTGCGACAGTCTGACGGTGCTGTCAGACTCTCAATCAAGAAAATCTCACAAATTCTGGAAAAAAACGTCTTACGAATCACTTTTGTACGTACATTCCATAAGCTGGAGCGAGCAGAAGAATGCTACATCAAAAGGGAAGGTTGACTACTAGTATTTGAGAGTTTAGTCGACAGCTGCTCAAGTTACAATTGAACCTAAGACAGGAACTGTGTATGGACGACCCATGGCACCTAGAGTAAGTCGCTGCATAGGAGAATTCTCCGATATATAGTCACGACTATAAAAACCCATTAGTTGATGTCTCTCGGATCTCGACCAGAACCTCCATGTGGTGAGAGACGATACAACAGCAAGTGTTAGCTGTTCCAGAGTACCAGGTTTTTGCTGGAACAGTGTCCGTCAGGCTTTCATCACGAGGAGGTACTGCTCGGAATTCTACAAGCCATCATGTAATTAGTCAAAATAAAACTTAAAATGGCCGTAGAACTACGAACTTAGTTTTAAAAAACATGTAAATAGTTTCTAGAATTAAAAATATCTTTAAAAATTCGATCTTAGGCCACAAAAAATAATTCCTAGATTCTCATTCTAATTTTTCAAAATATGCAGTAGGCGGGCGAATTTTATTTTTATTATTTTTTTTGCAATCTGATCAAATGTACTGCCATTTTGAAAGAAATTGACAAAGAATTAACTTAATTAGCCAAAAAAAATCAAAATATTTTTTTTTAAGGGGGCTGAATAAATGGGGGCGGGAGGGGAAGCGAATCTAGGATATTTTTTATATTTGCCTTAACCACAAGTTTTTAACACTGATGCTACATGTAACATTTAAACAATTCTCTTGAGTAAATTTTTGTTTTTAGTTTGAAAAAAAAAGAATTTTCGCAAAGGGGGATAATTTTTGCCAAAATATGCCAATTTTTTGGTCACTATTTGGTATACTCAATTCTATATCAGAAATAGGAACCACAGTGTTAAGCACCCTTTTTTCTTTTTCTTTTTCTAAAGCAATATAATAGCCCAGTTTGATATTAAATAGTGACAAAATTTGAATGACAAAAAAAAATTATATACACATACTTTTTCTTCGAAATACATATATAGGGTCTCTGGTTTAACATTTCAATGAAAATCAATCATTTATTTCAAAAACCAAGTTGGAAGCACGTCCTTTTTATGTTAAAATCTCAAAGTACATGTCTTTGTCTATCCATAAACAAATTTCAAAGAAAATTTGATGAAAGGGGGGTGGTTAACTTTTTAATTTGGACGTTTTCGGGCGCTTTTTATGACGAACATAAAAAGTCACATGACTGCAAAATGGTGTCAGGAGGCCAACCTGTAGTATTCCTGGGATGTGACTTTGCTGGGCCATAATCAACAGCATGACCCAGCAAAGTCACATCCCAGGAATACTACAGGTTGGCCTCCTGACACCAATTCTAAAGAAGAATAAAGACCCAAAACTGCCTGGTAACTACAGAGGGATTACAGTAAATCCAGTAATTAACAAGCTGCTAGAATGCCTACTACAAGAACAGATAGATGACATCCTAAATCCAACCCAAAATAGGCTACAGAGAGGGTTCTCAAAGAAAACAAACCCATTGAACGCAGGACTCCTGATTACAGAAGGAATAAACGAAGCTCTAGACGCAGGAAACACCATTGCCATTATCACTTTAGATGCAGAGAAGGCCTTTGATAAGGTTGATCACCAACACTTGATGAGGAAGCTTTTCTACAGCGGTATCAACGACAACATCTGGCAGCTCATCAAAGCATTACAAACCGAAGCACTGACCAAGGTGAAATGGAAAGGAAACGTAACATCTGAGTTCCCATCACTTCAAGGCATTCGTCAAGGAGCAAAGCTTTCGCCTGTCCTTTATAAAAGATACAACAACCAACTGCTAGACACTCTAGAACGACACTGCGCTGGAGCACGCATAGGCACCACATACATCGGAGCACCTACAGTGGCTGACGATGTGGCAATCATCGCAGACAATCCTGTGGATCTTCAATGCGCACTACACATTGTTAGCAACTGCACTCAAGCAGACCGTGTCACCATAAACTCCACCAAAAGCGATGCAGTAATTTGCAACTCAACCAAGAATAGAGAAGCACAAACCTGGATACTGGGGAAAGACGAAATTGAAGAAGTTGATAGAACCACCCATATCGGACTCACTAGACAATCAAACAAAAAGAATGCGGTAAACGAAAGAATACAAAAGGGAAGAAGAACCTTATACGCCCTGATGGGTGCAGGACTTCATGGCAAGAACGGCCTAAACCCGATAGTTTCCTACAAGCTGTACACAACTTATAGTAGACCCAGAATTACCTATGGGCTAGAAGTAACCCAACTCCACTCGTTTGAGAAGACAGAGCTCGAAACCTTTGAAAGAAAACTCCTGAAAAATATCCAAGGGCTTCCAGACCGATGTGCGAATATTGCTGCATACATCCTTCTAGGTGCAACTCCAATCAGCATCCAGATTGAGAGACAATCACTGACAGTATTCCACAAGATTGCTTCAAATCCAGAGTTCATTGAATATGACATCGCTACTAGACAACTAGCAATGAAAGACAATACCAGTCACAGTTGGTTTATCTACATTAAATATCTACTGGAGAAATACAGTTTACCCTCAGCCTATGAAATTATGACAGATCCACCAAAGAAGGCAGTTTGGAAAGATATGTTGGATAGAGCCATCGACTCGTATGTTAGCCAAGAATGGGAGCAAGAAAAGAACACCAAACCATCACTTAGATATCTAAACATCCAACCTACGCCAACCAAGAACCCACACCCAATCTGGGGGAAGACTGGTAGTGATCCAAGGGCAGTCTCTATGGCCACCATTAAGGCTCGTGTCTTGACAGGGACATACACGTTGCAGTCCAATAGAAAAAAGTTCAATCAACACCAAGTTTCAGACACATGTTTACTTTGCAAACAAGAAGCAGAAAACAGAACACACTTTATTCTACTTTGCACTACACTGCAACAAAAACGCCAAAAACACCTCTCTGCTCTAAGGCAACTACTGGCAAGCACAATTGGGGTAGAGGCATCCGACGAAATCTTTAATGATCAAAATAAACTGTTACAATGTATCCTGGACTGTACGCATCCAGATGTGGGATTGCTCGAAGGAAACAGTGACATTGTGCATTCGTTGGAAGCTATTTCTCGTAACCTCATATATGAGTTACACACCGCTAGGGCAGTGAGCATTCAATGCATATAACTATTTCACTATTTCACAGTATTCATGAACCGTTTTCTCGTTATTAACATTAACCTTTCTTGGGACATGGATTGTTACTCACCACATATATATTATTCTACATGCAACTGTTTGTAGCTGTATGGTGCTCCGAAGTCAACGGAGGAATCTACACGAGATACCAGATACCAGAATGGCGACTAAAGAAATAAACAGAACTTCCAAGAAAAAGAGACATTTTAAGCAGTTATCTAATTCATTTACATCTAGACAATTTCTGGATTATGCTTATGAACAACTTTTATTCAAAGAATTCCTTGACTGCATTAAAACTTGTGAGGCAGGAATAGTTAATGCTAAACTAGAATTAAATGGGTATGAAAATGGGCTTAAAAATAATTTACATGCATCTGTATACAGTACAGAGGTCAATACAATATTCTAAAGCAGTGTTTGCCATAAGTCATCTCATTTTCGCTTATTTGCATCTCATTTAGTATTTCTATTGTGGACATGAAAATGGTATTGTCTAAAAAGCCAGCCTATGTTAATCTAGTCGACATGTGAGCTCGGTTGAATTTTTTTAAGGCTGCAAATGAATTAAGATAGATAGATATACACCGGAGTATAACACTCAACTCTGAGTTACCTCAGTATATGGAAGAAGAAGAAGAAGATAATTAATGTCTTCAAGACAAGTATAACCCAAAACATAGGTTCTCAAGAGCATTTGAACCAACAAACATATTTATAAAATACAATCACTATATAGTATGGACGAGGTGTCCCTAAAGCCTATTTTGGAACTCTCAGTCTGGGTATTATAAAAAACACTTAGACAAAGGATATACATTACAACATTCAAGCATCAATGCATGCAGAAGATTTCAAATTAAATAAAGGGATGGATGGATATATTTGTGTGCATACAGCAGTACACAAATAACATGAGAATGGTCATGATGGTATGATAAATAAAGTAAAAAGTAGGACTCAAAATAATGCAGACGTACATGTATAATGATGTCATGGTAGATTTTGTTGTATGTCATGTCTGTTAATTTTAGTTCTAGTTATTGATCATGTTGATATGATTGACAAGTGACAATATTTATTAGTAAAACACATTTACAATGAATCGTCATTGCCATTATAGTAAACTAAATTACAATATCATAGTTGGTATAATTAGTTACAGTGCAAAGATTAAAATTAATCATTTATCAGGAAAATATCATATTTCAATTAATATGCTCCATCTACAAAAGTAGGGGCATATAGTCATGATAGTGTTGAGGTCTGTTTGGGGCATTATCAAGTTTATGACACATGTATGACTTTCTTGTTAAATTATTATGAAAATCACTGTGTAGCAATGCTGAAATAAGACTATCTGATTGCTATGTAATTTATGATCTGTTTATGCCCATATTCCTTTATAGATGATGAAAGTATAGAACATTTTACAAGCATTCTTTGTAAATTTATTAATGAGCAAAAAACATACAAGTATAATACATTTAACATGAAGGTTGAACATTTCAGGAACCCAGATATTGTAGAAGCTCTATGTGTTGTTGGTATACAGGCCTATGCTGAACTCAACAATTGGCAGAAAGTTCTACCTTTTGTTCAGAATGTTTACACTAGTATAGAAGATTGTCCTTTTACAGTCATCCAGCTCTGGTAAGATTTACTGCAGCATAAGTAAAGACATTTTACAATCATCCAATTCTTGTAAGATTTACTGCAATGTAAGTTAAGACATTTTACAATCATCCAATTCTGGTAAGATTTACTGCAGCATAAGTTAAGACATTTTACAATCATCCAATTCTGGTAAGATTAACTGCAGTGTAAGTAAAGACATTTAACAATCAAAAGACATTTTACAATCATCCAATTCTGGTAAGATTTATTGTAATGTAAGTTAAGGGAGTACAAGCTTCAGAAATTGAACATTTTCGAGATCCTCTGCTTTTATCCATTCAAATGCATTAAAAAATTTTCAACATGTTTTCTAAATATTTGTTCAGAACTATTAAGAGAAGGTCATAATAAACACCCTATAACAATTTCATTCAATTCTAATTACAATTTCTATGTTAAAACAGAAGACGAACTTTCCATGTATTTCCTATGAAAAATCCAGAGAAGTTTTTTTCCCGCCATATTTTTAGGTGCTTATATCTTGAAAACGGCTCCATGTTTTTGAAAACTTTTTTCATAAAGTCTAGCTATTTTGAACTATTCTTTCCAAATTTTCTATTATAAAAAACTTTTAATTACAAAAAATCTCAGGCATGTACTCCCTTAAGACATTTTACAATCATCTAACCCTGGTAAGATTCACTGCAGCATAAGTTAAGACATTTTACAATCATCTAACCCTGGTAAGATTAACTGCAGTGTAAGTTAAGACATTTTACAATCATCCAACTCTGGTAAGATTAACTGCAGCATAAGTTACATGTAAGACATTTTACAGTCATCCAATTCTAGATTTATTTAAATGTAAGTTAAGACATTTTACAATCATCCAGCTCTGGTAAGATTTACTGCAGCGTAAGTTAAGACATGACTGATTAATACATTTAAATCAAAATACATTTGTAACATTCAGACCTACATGTTGGACTACCTCAGATTAAGTTTCAATGGTAGTGCAAAATTTCAAATTCATTCAACATTAAGACAGGTTAATGAAAATTGTACAGGAGTTTTCATGATTTAGAAAATGCATTTATTAAATTATTTTATCAATCATAAATAGTTAACACTCCGCAAGACCACTGTGCATGCAATTACCATGTTTTATCTACATTAAAAATGAATGGAAGGAATTTTAGCTGAATAAATTCTTGATCTAAAAGTTTCACTATTATTTTTTTCTCTCTTGTTTATTTCAGTATTCTATTGCATGCTAAAGTGGAAGAATTTTCACAGTGTTATGCAATTGGAAGTATTTGGTTAAAAGCAGCAAAAAATTTTGGTGATCCAAATTACTATTTTCTGGTGGAACTATACATCACTAATATTCTTGTACCTAGAGGGCAGCACAGTCTAATTCAACCTTTTCTGGAAGTTTGCCAAGGTTTGAATAGTGAACAGAAACAAAGACTGTATACTGATTACTTTAATACAGAAGGGGGAATAACTCCACCAATAGATACAGAGAGTTTAACTAGAGATATTGTTCAACAAAAAAGGCCAATAATTGTCAAAGGTACACACTATCATACAATTATTATCATATACTTACAAAAAATTAATGATTCTTTTTTCGAAATTGACAGAACTTTCTTAATGATATTGATGCTGGTTGGCACAATATGACTTTAAAGATCTTGTTGTTATTCACATCATAATTTATTGACAAATTACATGGAGTTTTTCAAATCAATGCTTATATCTGTCAAAACTTTGAAAAAGTAAAATATGTATAAAGTACCAGCAAAAGGTACATAAAAATCCAAACAAGAAAAGATTATTTTACTTACACATTATACCCAGTCAATTAAATGATTAAGACTTAAACATGTTGATTCATGGAGGGATCTGTTCCCATGAAAACATTTTTTGACAGACATACTAAAATATTCCATATTAGATATTTAATAATTATCTTATGGTTATATTTAATATATATCATTTTGTGCTGTTATTTAAAAAATAATTTTTTTTTTAAATAATATAATTATTTTGGTTTATGATTTATTTCAGATTCTTGGTTAACAAGCATTATAAAGAAGGTCAAATTTGCATTATTTGGGAATGCCCCTCTTGCCAGTTTTAATTTGGTGAAGTTTACATTGATAGCTGCATGTGTGTATTTATTAACATTTGGACATCAAAGAGGTTTGTAATATATTTACATTAGATTAAAAACAAGATGTTGTTTAATATTATACTTTAATTGAAAAAAAAACCTGTTCATCTTGTGACAAATACTAAGGGGTAAGTCTATGCATACATGATATGGCGGTACCAAGCAAGGATCTGTACTTAATTATTAAATTTTATGCAAATCCTTCCAATATTTTTTTGGTGCTGACTAGGCTTTCTTAACTTTGTTAGTAAAATGCACTAGTAAATGGTTATTTGTTTACACTGTCCACATGATACTTTATTTTGAAATTTGAAGTCAATCTATAACATGTCATGTAAAAACATAGGTATATACCTGTTATATATATACCCCTTTGACTTGTATTTAAATCGAACTCTTTGAACATAACCACTAATTAACCCTAATTCTCAATATTCTTGTACATTCTATTTCAATTTTCAATTCTTATCTTTCAATCCATAATATTTTTTTTTAAACAGAAAAAGTTGTGTGTTGTTACAATTTAAGAAAAACTAAAAACACTATAACTGATTATTTTATTATTTTATTGTTTTTAGGGTTCCTAACAAGTAACTTTGATAAGGTAGGATTGGTCTTCAAAGGCATGCTGAAAGCTTTCCAGTCTATCCTCGGTCCTAAAGGGTACATCATGCGATGATTTTGTAGAAATCAAGGCATCATATAACATCTACCATTTCATGTAAAACCTGTATGTAGAAAATGAAGCATCATGTGACATCATGAGGTGATCATGTGGAACCAAGAAATCATGTGACATCTATTTATAGAGTTCTCAGCTGACTCTAGAGAGAGCAGATTTAACAAGTTGTGAATCAAAGGATTAGGTTGTGTTAAAACCTGTTAATGTTAATATTGTTAATATATTATTTATTATGGCTCAAATGTCTCTACATAATATAATATTGTTGTTGTTAAGTTTTATTCATCATATTCATATAAGGCTCACTAAAGTTTTAAGTTGGTTTATGGGCTAATCCAGAAATAAATGTATGGCGGTGTTGAAATTTCAAGGCACTCTATCAGACCATATCTACCATACAATTTGTTTTTGCAATTTTACATAGTAATGTATATTTTAGGTTGTCCTTAACCACATCACCTCTTCTCATTTAATTTCTTTTGGCATCCTCATATATATTTTTAGCTCACCTGGCCAAAGGCCATTTGAGCTATTGCCATCACTTGGCGTCCGTCGTCGTCGTCCGTCATCCGTCGTCGTTGTTAACTTTTCTTCAAACTTCTTCTCCTCTGAAACGGCTGCACAGATTCAAACCAAATTTGGTCTGGTGGTACTTTAGGGTATCCCCCACAGAACTGATGTGGGGATTTCTGATTCGTCCAAAAACATGGCTGCCGTTGCTAAAAATAGACCAGGGGGTTCAGACTACTGTTTTTGGCTTGTAAATCAAAAAGTTTTAGAGATAGATGAAATCTGATGCCACATTACTGCTTCAGCATCAAAAGCTCTTCAAAAGTCTTCAGTGAGTCGAAGTTGTCAGATGACCCCTTATGGGAGTTACGGCCCCTTAAAGGTGAAAAATAGCATTTTTTCATGTTTTTGGCCTATAGAATGAAAACTATTGCAGATAGAGAGAAGCTGTTGCTTGCTTAAATGTTCAGCTCATTTAGCTCTACAAAAGTCTCCATAAGGTCAAAGTTGTCAGATGACCCCTTATAGGGGTTATGGCCCCTTAAAGGCAAAAAATAGAGTTTTTGGCCTATAGAATGAAAACTATTGCAGATAGAGAAAAGCTGTTGCTTGCTTAAATGTTCAGCTCGTTTTGCTCTACACAAGCCTTCATAGGGTCAAAGTTGTCAGATGACTCCTGATAGGGGTTACGGACCCTTAAAGGCAAAAAATAGTGTTTTTGGCCTATAGAATGAAAACTATTGCAGATAGAGAAAAGCTGTTGCTTGCTTAAATGTTCAGCTCATTTAGCTCTACAAAAGTCTTCTAAGGGTCAAAGTTGTCAGATGACACCTTTAAGGGGTTATGGCCCTTTAAAGGTGAAAAATAGTTTTTTTTGCTTTGGAATGAAAACTTTTACAGATAGAGAAAAATTTTTTATTGCTGAAACATTCAGCTCATTTAGCTATATAAAAGTCTTCAAAGGGTTGACGTTAAATCCAGGTGAGCGATTCAGGCTCCTGGGAGCCTCTTGTTTTCTGTAATAGCCCTAACCATAATTTTACATTTGACTGTCCTTCCAATCTGATTAAAATCAGATCTATCAATTATTCATTATTGTCTCTGCATGCATTAGGGAACAATTGATTGATTTAAATCAGATTGACTGTCTTTCATGACTACATATCTCATGTATCTGATACATACATGTATATGTTCATGTCAGTTGGTCTATGCTTTTATCATGTTTATTTTTGCTAGGTTTCACAAGATATACAAGTTTCACAACTATGAGTGATGAGATACAGATTTTTATCACATTGAGTTAGATATTTTTGTCAAATTAGGAAACGAGCATTTGCAAGTTTCCTTTGACAAATACCTAACGAGTGCACCAACAAGGTTAACATGTATGGCAAGCAGTCTGTTTTCCTTGGTTTATGTTTCATTAAAATGTCTACATCAAAAGTCTTAAGTTTACATCAAGTTCAGCTCTTTACATTTCCTAGCATTTCTTGTTTAGATAGGAAATATTTCAGAGAATAAATTTAATTTGGTTTATACAAATGAAAATTTACTTTATTGTTTGCTTGTAATAGAACAGATTTTATTAACCAATTAAAGGTGCCCGTTACAGGCAGAATGAATTACAATTCAATTATACAGAAGAAACATAAAATAAATCATAATAAACAAACTAAAAAGTTTCATTTTAGGATAATTGTAGTCATTGTAATAGCTGTCTACTGATGTAAGTCATGTGAAAATGAATTAAGTTGGTTGAAATATTGAATTTTTTTATTGCAAGCTACAAGTTTGTATTTGAAAACAAATAAGAAATTTTGAACTGAATTCTATTATAAATTTGTTTATAAAATCCTACTTCAAGTTTTTCCACAGTATAGACTAGTATTTTTAGTTACATGGATTTGATAGTACATTTTTTTGTAATAACTGATCAACATATATTTAGTAGGTGTTTTTCAATGCTTAGCTCTTAATCTGAACTTTTTGTCATTTAAAGTGAACGACTTTTTTAGCTTGTTTATCTGATGTCTGGATTTAATAATAGTTTGTGAAATCATGAACCCAAGTTTTAGCAAAAATAGTGAAAATCTCTTTAAACACCAGTGCAATTACAAACAGTATTATTGCTAAATAATGATTACTTAAGCAGTCATTTGTTATGTACATAAGAAGCTTGTTATAAAGTCAGTTGTATGTTTTTAATATAGATTAAATGTTTATTAAAATGTATGTTTATAAAGTAAACAAGCTACTATAGCTTTAGTAGTCATATTAAACACAGAAACAATGATACATGTACCTAGTCATTTTTACTTGGAAAAAGACTCGTTTTCTTCTATAAAAACAGACATGAAAATTCCCACAAAGTTCTGATATAGTCCTTAAAGACTCACCAGAATTGTTCTAACCAAATTGTTAAAAATACTTAACTTCATAATTATATAAAGAGAAGAGAACAGGAAAACCAAAAAATGCTGAATTGGAACCCAAATTTTGACCAGGATCAACCGATTCAACCAAATATTGGTATAGCAAGCCAATTTCAAATGACATTTGAAAATGATAGAACTTTGAACAATATCAAATGTTGAAATAAGTTTGGTTGTTAACATTATATTATTTCTTTGTACTTAAAGGTTTTAGCAAGTATAAATTGGCCTGGGTGTACAGTCTCAATATCACATTTCTTCGTCAGCTGTATAACTGTACTGTATCAATATCACATTTCTTAGTTTGTTATCATCCAGAGAATATCAGCTGTATGACTGTACTGTATCAATATCACAATTCTCAGTTTGCTATCATCTAGAGAATATAAGCTGTATGACTGCACTGTATCAATATCACATTTCTCAGTTTGCTATCATCCAGAGAATATCAGCTGTATGACTGTTCTGTATCAATATCACAATTCTCAGTTTGCTATCATCCAGAGAATATCAGCTGTATGACTGTACTGTATCAATATCACATTTCTTAGTTTGCAATCATCTAGAGAATATAAGCTGTATGACTGTACTGTATCAATATCACAATTCTCAGTTTGCTATCACCCAGAGAATATCTGCTGTATGACTTTACGATATCAATATCACATTTCTTGGTTTGCTAACATCCAGAGATTTTCAGTTGTATGACTGTACGATATCAATATCACATTTCTCAGTTTGCTATCATCCAGAGAATATCAGCTGTATGACTGTACTGTATCAATATCACATTTCTTAGTTTGCTAACATCCAGAGATTTTCAGTTGTATGACTGTACGATATCAATATCACATTTTTCAGTTTGCTATCATCCAGAGAACATCAGCTGTATGACTGTACTGTATCAATATCACATTTCTCAGTTTGCTATCATCCAGAGAACATCAGCTGTATGACTGTACTGTATCAATATCACATTTCTCAGTTTGCTATCATCCAGAGAATATCAGCTGTATGACTGTACCGTGTCAATATCACATGTCTTAGTTTGCTATCACCCAGAGAATATCAGCTGTATGACTTTACGATATCAATATCACATTTCTTGGTTTGCTATCATCCAGAGAATATCAGTTGTATGACTGTACTGTATCAATATCACATTTTTCAGTTTGTTATCATCCAGAGAATATCAGCTGTATGACTGTACTGTATCAATATCACATTGCTTAGTTTGGTATCATCCAGAGAATATGAGCTGTATGACTGTACTGTATCAATATCACATTTCTCAGTTTGCTTTCATCCAGAGAATATCAGCTGTATGACTGTACCGTGTCAATATCACATGTCTTAGTTTGCTATCATCCAGAGAATATCAGCTGTATGACTGTACCGTGTCAATATCACATGTCTTAGTTTGTTATCATCCAGAGAATATCAGCTGTATGACTGTACTGTATCAATATCACATTTCTCAGTTTGCTTTCATCCAGAGAATATCAGCGGTATGACTGTACTATACCAATATCACATTTCTTAGTTTGCTATCATCCAGAGAATATCAGCTGTATGACTGTACCGTGTCAATATCACATGTCTTAGTTTGTTATCATCCAGAGAATATCAGCTGTATGACTGTACTGTATCAATATCACATTTCTCAGTTTGCTATCATCCAGAGAAAATCAGCTGTATGACTGTACTGTATCAATGTCACATTTCTTAGTTTGCAATCATCTAGAGAATATAAGCTGTATGACTGTACTGTATCAGTATCACAATTCTCAGTTTGCTATCATCCAGAGAATATCAGCTGAATGACTGTACGATATCAATATCACATTTCTCAGTTTGCTATCATCCAGAGAATATCAGCTGTATGACTGTACTGTATCAATGTCACATTTCTTAGTTTGCAATCATCTAGAGAATATAAGCTGTATGACTGTACTGTATCAGTATCACAATTCTCAGTTTGCTATCACCCAGAGAATATCAGCTGTATGACTGTACTGTATCAATATCACATTTTTCAGTTTGCTATCTTCCAGAGAATATCAGCTGTATGACTGTACTGTATCAATATCACAATTCTCAGTTTGCTATCACCCAGAGAATATCAGCTGCATGACTGTACTGTATCATATCACATTTCTTAGTTTGCTATCATCCAGAGAATATCTGCTGTATGACTTTACGATATCAATATCACATTTCTTGGTTTGCTATCATCCAGAGAATATCAGCTGTATGACTGTACTGTATCAATATCACATTTCTCAGTTTGCTATCATCCAGAGAATATCAGCTGTATGACTGTACAGTATCAATATCACATTTCTCAGTTTGCTATCATCCAGAGAATATCAGCTGTATGACTGTACTGTATCAATATCACATTTCTCAGTTTGCTATCATCCAGAGAACATCAGCTGTATGACTGTACTGTATCAATATCACATTTCTCAGTTTGCTATCATCCAGAGAATATCAGCTGTATGACTGTACCGTGTCAATATCACATGTCTTAGTTTGCTATCACCCAGAGAATATCAGCTGTATGACTTTACGATATCAATATCACATTTCTTGGTTTGCTATCATCCAGAGAATATCAGTTGTATGACTGTACTGTATCAATATCACATTTTTCAGTTTGTTATCATCCAGAGAATATCAGCTGTATGACTGTACTGTATCAATATCACATTGCTTAGTTTGGTATCATCCAGAGAATATGAGCTGTATGACTGTACTGTATCAATATCACATTTCTCAGTTTGCTTTCATCCAGAGAATATCAGCTGTATGACTGTACCGTGTCAATATCACATGTCTTAGTTTGCTATCATCCAGAGAATATCAGCTGTATGACTGTACCGTGTCAATATCACATGTCTTAGTTTGTTATCATCCAGAGAATATCAGCTGTATGACTGTACTGTATCAATATCACATTTCTCAGTTTGCTTTCATCCAGAGAATATCAGCTGTATGACTGTACTATACCAATATCACATTTCTTAGTTTGCTATCATCCAGAGAATATCAGCTGTATGACTGTACCGTGTCAATATCACATTTCTCAGTTTGCTATCATCCAGAGAATATCAGCTGTATGACTGTACTGTATCAATATCACATTTCTCAGTTTGCTATCATCCAGAGAAAATCAGCTGTATGACTGTACTGTATCAATGTCACATTTCTTAGTTTGCAATCATCTAGAGAATATAAGCTGTATGACTGTACTGTATCAGTATCACAATTCTCAGTTTGCTATCATCCAGAGAATATCAGCTGAATGACTGTACGATATCAATATCACATTTCTCAGTTTGCTATCATCCAGAGAATATCAGCTGTATGACTGTACTGTATCAATGTCACATTTCTTAGTTTGCAATCATCTAGAGAATATAAGCTGTATGACTGTACTGTATCAGTATCACAATTCTCAGTTTGCTATCACCCAGAGAATATCAGCTGTATGACTGTACTGTATCAATATCACATTTTTCAGTTTGCTATCTTCCAGAGAATATCAGCTGTATGACTGTACTGTATCAATATCACAATTCTCAGTTTGCTATCACCCAGAGAATATCAGCTGTATGACTGTACTGTATCATATCACATTTGGTTCCCCAGTTTGGTATTTTTGGTTATACTGTTCTATGCTCTTCATATTTATACAGTGTTTGGCATTTTCAATATTTTTGGTAGAGCGCCTCTGATGAGTCTTGAATAGACGAAACGCGCGTCAGGCGTAGCAAAATTTATTGTCTGGAACTTTGTTGTCATTTGTATTTCGAACACACGTGAAGGTTAGCACTGCTGGTGGAGTGTAAATTCCCCGAGGTTAGCCCGCTCCGGCACCAACACTTTTTGAGTTGGAGAATACATCAAAGCTTTAAATTATCCGTCTAAATTTCAAAATTGTCTAAACCCTAAGGTTCTTCCTACCCCAGACATAGGTTGATTATCTTAGTAATAATTTGGTTCCCCAGTTTGGTATTTTTGGTTATACTGTTCTATGCTCTTCATATTTATACAGTGTTTGGCATTTTCAATATTTTTGGTAGAGCGCCTCTGATGAGTCTTGAATAGACGAAACGCGCGTCAGGCGTAGCAAAATTTATTGTCTGGAACTTTGTTGTCATTTGTATTTCTTAGTTTGCTATCATCCAGAGAATATCTGCTGTATGACTTTACGATATCAATATCACATTTCTTGGTTTGCTATCATCCAGAGAATATCAGCTGTATGACTGTACTGTATCAATATCACATTTCTCAGTTTGCTATCATCCAGAGAATATCAGCTGTATGACTGTACTGTATCAATATCACATTTCTAAGTTTGCTATCATCCAGAGAATATGAGCTGTATGACTGTACTGTAGCAATATCACATTTCTTAGTTTCCTATCATCAAGAGAATATCAGCTGTATGGCTGTAGGATACCAATATCACATTTCTCAGTTTGCTATCTTCCAGAGAATATCAGCGGTATGACTGTACTTTATCAATATCACATTTCTTAGTTTGCTATCATCCAGAGATTTTCAGCTGTATGACTGTACGATATCAATATCACATTTCTTAGTTTGCTATCATCCAGAGAACATCAGCTGTATGACTGTACTGTATCAATATCACATTTCTCAGTTTGCTATCATCCAGAGAATATCAGCTGAATGACTGTACGATATCAATATCACATTTCTAAGTTTGCTATCGTCCAGAGAATATCAGCTGAATGACTGTACTGTATCAATATCACATTTCTCAGTTTGGTATCATCCAGAGATTATCAGCTGTATGACTGTACTGTATCAATATAACATTTCTCAGTTTGCTATCATCCAGTAAATATCAGCTGTATGACTGTACTGTATCAATGTCACATTTCTTAGTTTGCAATCATCTAGAGAATATAAGCTGTATGACTGTACTGTATCAATATCACATTTCTCAGTTTGTTATCACCCAGAGAAAATCAGCTGTATGACTGTACTGTATCAATATCACATTTCTTAGTTTGCTATCATCCACAGAATATCAAATGACTGTACTGTATCAATATCATATTACTTAGTTTGCTATCATCCAGAGAATATCAGCTGTATGACGGTAATGTATCAATATCACATTTCTTAGTTTGCTATCATCAAAAGAATACCAGCTGTATGACTGTACGATATCAATATCACATTTCTTAGTTTGCTATCATCCAGAGAATATCAGCTGTATTACTGTACTGTATCAATATCACATTTCTTAGTTTGCTGTCATCCAGAGAATATTAGCTGTATGACTGTACGATATTGATATAATATTTCTTAGTTTGTTATCATCCAGAGAATATCAGCTGTATGACTAAACGATATCAACATCACATTTCTTAGTTTGCTATCATCCAGAGCATGTCAGCTGTGTGACTGTAGGATTCAATATCACATTCCTCAGTTTGCTATCATCCACAGAATATCAGCTGTATGACTGTAGGATTCAATATCACATTTCTTAGTTTGTTATCATCCAGAGAATATCAGCTGTATGACTGTACTGTATCAATATCATATTTCTTAGTTTGTTATCATCCAGAGAATATCAGATGTATGACTGTACTGTATCAATATCACATTTCTCAGTTTGCTGTCATCCACAGAATATCAGCTGTATGACTGTAGGATTCAATATCACATTCCTCAGTTTGCTATCATCCACAGAATATCAGCTGTATGACTGTACTGTATCAATATCACATTTCTTAGTTTGCTTTTACATCATATTGCTGAGAAAACTGTGATGAATATTTTTCTAACGGACAGGGTTAGGGTTAGGGTAATACGGTATACCCTTTCCTTCGAAGCGAGAGCAATACAAATTTTTCTCAGCATCTTTAATTTAAAGCCTATGAAAATTATAATTAAGCAAAGACATAAATCCGGAGTGGCTTTTTGCAATGCTAAATTTATAAACCGAAGTTTGTGTTTATTGAGTATCTAAAATTATTTGAACCAGTCTTTTGTGGTCATTTTAAATACCATTTTCACTGCATAAATGAAGAAATAACACCACACCAAAAAGGTCACAAAAGGCATGAACTGAATAGTCAGTAAAATGGCAAAATTTATTTTTCTTTACAAATTTACAGAAAATGCCATTTTAATGATAAATTTGTTAAATGTTCGTTTTGTCTTGCAAATATTTTTTTAACTAAATATATAAACCTACTAAGTAGTTAGAAACCATAGAGTTGGACACTATATATCAGAGTAAATTCTAACTCTTTATATGTTAAGCAATGAGTTTTAAAACACATTGTCCCGTGTTTTGTTTTGTTTATTTCCAATTGTTTGTTGTTGTTTTTTGTGATTTGTGTGTGTGTGTGTGTTTTATGTCTTTATGTATCACAGTCTCTTGAATTTTGAACGTTTTTAATTCTAATCGTGTGTTACATTTGTGCTTTGTTGGTTATGAGTAGGGGGTGGACAAAGAAATAGATGAACCCTACCACATTTTATATGTGCAGGGAATATGTATTAAAGCTTTTGTTTGTACTCCTCCTGTTTATGTTCTATGTCCAGAATGGATCTTTCTTTCACTTTTTATCGGATTAGTTTGGAATCTTACGTATTATATTTTCATCTAGGACCAATTGCCAAAACTGAGTGAGCAACGACCACTGGTCGCATTGACATGCAGCTGTGGATTTTTTTTTTAATGTAAGTTGTGTCGCGTAACTTATTTTACATCTCATTTTCTTTATTAGATGTGATGAAGTGACAGGAAAAACTATTTTTGTTTAACCTTAAAACTTGCTTTTAGAAACTCTTGTTTAACCACATGGGTTTTAATTCAATAGAAAGTAACAGAGACGTACCAATTGGGCATTCGAGTGTCAAAAGTCCGAAACAAAGACACAACTGGTAACATACAGACAACACAAACACTCAAAAACAATCGAATAACAAACAACAACTCGAACTAAAATCATAAAGAAATTGAACACTGAGATGCTCCGGAAGTGTAAGCATTTCCTGCTTGTTTCACACACACCCGTTGTGTTAATTTAATTTAAACATATTTATTTATCCTGGATTGGGAAACAAGCTTGATGCTTATGTAAATCCCTCTCCAGCTAGCAGCTTGCGAGTGTGGCCTTTGCAGCGGCCCCCATTGAGCCTACTCTTATCGAACTCTACAAAGGGGTCTTTAACGTGCATGGGGTATAGATGTTCTCCTTTGTTGGATCGTTAGCAACACCCGTTGTGTTGCTAACGATCCAACAAAGGAGAACATCTACTCATCTGAGAGATAGAAATCCTCACATGCATGAAGTTTTCCATAAAATTTAAGTGATCAGAAGACAACAATCGAAAAGCAATATAATCCTGTTTCCCGAATTTTAGACTAGAACCTCGACGCGGTCGAAGACTGTAACTTAAGCAGCTAAAATCCGGCGGTGGGATATCATGAACTCTAGATGAAGATGAAGATAGCCTTTAAATAGTCTCTCTTTTGATTGCAACATAACACCGTGTTAGCAGTTTGTCTGTAAAAAGTTACTAGCTAATTGCTAACACAAACAACTGAACATACAAAATTGATGGTTTGATTTGAAGAACTTAAATTAACTTTGTTTTATATGTCTTATTTTTTAGTTAAGCTAAAGATGACTGTTGGATGTACTAAATGAAATTTTTGTATGTGAATGTTAAAATTAAAAAACGTTAGATAATCCTGAGCAGGCTTCGGCATACATATTTCTATCATTGTCTATAGTGAGGACAAAGTAAATTGTCGTCTTTCTTTTTTTTTTGAAATTTGACAACTGATATATTTTTTGTCACCCGGTCCATGTTGAACTTTGCTGGTGACGCGTCAGTATGTAAATTTGTGAGTAAAACATCACAAAATCATATCGACCATCAAACTCTTATTCGTGTTCTACAATTCATTAAAAAAGAAAAACATGAAATTCAACAATAATTCATAACGCCAAAGAATTACTGGAATACACTTAACAAGAGTTAAGACGCATGCATGATATCAAGCATACAATACTATATATGGCAACATACAACTTCCAAATTCTTCATAAATACAATATCTATGAAAATCGAAAACGTAAGCACCATTTGCATTGAAAAGAATGTACTTCGGGTGCAAAAAACTGTTTTATCACTACTTCATTTGAAATGCCTGTATCAAGTCAGGACCATTTTGCGATCTATACAGACTGTTCCGATTTTTCTTCCATGTGTTGTCTCTTCTATTGGCCATTGAGATTGTTTTTACTTTGTTAAATATTTGCTCCCCGTCGCCGTAACAACTTTCATCTCCGCCCCCTGTGTTAACTTCACTTTTTCACAATTTACGAAATGTTCTTTGAGGATTTTTAAGACAGTCTAAAGGATTTAAATAAGATGCATATGTCATGTATGTTATAATCTGTCAAATAAGCTACAGAAGCCGACTGTACCTTTGTCTGTTTTAATCTGCTACAACCAAAAGATATCGACAGGACAAAAATCAAGAGGGTGCACAGGTTGTGCACGATGTTAAGAAGGGAAAACATGAGAATATCTTTTACTGCTGTGTCTCAAATTAACGCCTGGTAATTCCTTCATTCCGCAATGCATCTCATATTACCATAAATATTCTTTATTTGATGAAATTAGACATAGACGGTCGACCTAGCTGTTATTCCCCGCTTCGAATCTCCGACCCATAAACAACTAATTTCCGTTCGTACGCGGTACGTATAGCATATTTGTTTTCAGTTCTCAAACGAACAAAGAAAATTTTAGTGGTTCTCTGTTAATATCTGCAGTGCCAATCTTGCCTCCGCCTCACTGAAGCGATTTTTCCCACTCTTTAAATGCAGGGATATAAGGTTACAGATATAATAGCTGTACCCTACCAGATCCATTATCTATTTCAGAACTAAGGTATATATTAAGCTAAGGAAGAACAGTTTTATCTTAGAACAAGGATCTTTCAAGATTGTTCATAGTCAAGATGTGAAAACGAGTATCTACTTAGATTTTTCGGCTTTTTAAAAAAAGGCATTGCAGTCATGACTAAAACATAGAAATACAAATTACAACAACAGTTCCAGACAATAAATTGAGCTACGCCTGACGCGCGTTTCGTCTATTCAAGACTCATCAGAGGCACTCTACCTAAAATATTGAAAATTATGAACATAGATTTAAGCTAGACTTGCCACTCAAAACTTTAAGATCTTTAGAATTATAGATTTTATTTTAAAAATTAAGCGCTATAGATGCCTCCATTATCAGAGTTGTTCAAATAGATGGCTCCTTATGGTTTATACCCTTTGAACCAAAGTACATTTACTTTCACATCTCTGATTTACATACTTTCAAAGACCTGTATTATAGATATATTTCCATAATAATATATATTCAGTTGAGTGAATTTAATAGTAATAAAATTTCATGAACCATTTTTCCGACTCTCTCTTGATACCATTTGCGAGGATGGTCTCATGGAACGATGCTAGTCCTTCAGAAGGGACGAAAAAATGTTTCCCCGTGTATGCCGAGAGTAATACCCCATGTACGTTAAAGACTACTTTGTAGATTTCGATAAGAGTAGGCTCAATGGGGGCCGCTACAAAGGCCACACTCGCAAACTGCTAGCTGGAGAGGGATTGACATATAAGCATCCAGCTTGTTTCCCAATCATGTTTAAACTAATAATACGGCCAACCCTGTCTTAAGGCATCCCCGACCCCCTTTTGGTCGATGTTCTACCGCGTGCTAGCGCTGGTCAACTCGAGCAAGCACGGTACGCACGTGGCACACAACCTGATTAAGATCAGATCCCGCGACTGTCTGATAGTACTTAACGGGTGTTCAATGTGCAAAGTGACCACACGTAGTACCTAAAGGAAACAATTGATACATTTTACTCAGATTGGGTTGCCGTGACATGAAGAGGGTCGGCCGGGGGAATCATACTCAGTTTGAAGATGGAATTCTAAAAAAGATCCCAGAAAAAAAATCATTGTTTTAAATTAAAGTTCTGAATTATTAGGCATTTTCTATATATAGTTTAAACGTATTTTATTTGTCAATTATACAAAATGGATTGGACACAAGTAAATGCATACTTAGGACGTCCTCTCCGCAATACAAAATAATACATTAAATAATAACACAGGGTACAAGAACGTGCATGAAATAATATATGAGTTTAACACTAAAGTATAGTAGGGGGAGGGGGAAGGGAGAAAAAAAAGGGGGAAGGAGGAAAGTGCTGACTTGCTTTTGTCTACCAAGAAATTTTCTATATATAATCAGTATGAAATAAAGTGCAGCGAAATTTCTATATCAAATAGGAAATGTCTTTGAAAGAAATTCCATGCAAATATTACTAAAATTTCTCTGTGTTTTAGAATGTTTTATTTGACCAAACTTTGGGTCCGACTCGGGGCAAATGACAAATTTGCAAGTATAACTTTAAGCAAGTATAAAACAATCGCATTAGCAGACCATACATACATTTGAAATAGATTAGAATTTTGTACTGAAAGAACGACTTCTTAATTTAAAATATTAGAAAAATGATTTTTAAAATTTTTTATTAGAAAATGATTTTAATAGATGATTTTTTTTACAGTTATAAAGGTTAAATTTTTAATACTCAAATTTAGAGATCACCTTTCTAATTTAGACAACAGTTTAGTTAATAAGATTTTTAACAACCTTCCCCCCAGTAATAGATGGATGACAACCACAAACCAATGGATCAGAGAACTAGGATTTAATTACATAACTCATAACACAACTAACTCTATAAAATATTTAAGTAACTTTAAACAAAGAATATTTGACCAAGCTTTACAAAATAGAAGTAGTACTTTAACTGAAAACAATAAATTATCTTTCTATAACACAATATGTCAATTCAATCAAAGACCTCCATATGTTGATATCTGCAGATTCAAATCTGATAGATCTATTATTTGTAAATATAGATTAAGTGCCCACTGTCTAGCAATAGAAAGAGGACGATATAACAATATTCCCAGAAGTGAAAGAATCTGTTTAAAATGTAATTTGTCACAAATCGAAGATGAAATGCACTTTTTCATCCACTGTCCTGCCTACAATATATTTAGACAAGAGCTTACTCAAAAGGTCAAAAATGTTCATAAAGATTTCAATTCTATAACTGAAAACAAAATGTCTTTCATATTGAACAGCAACTCTTTAATAATAATAAAAGCAGTAATTGAGTATATAAAAAAATGTCAAGAGTTAAATTAACCAAAACATTTAATAAGTATAAATGAATATGTACTTTTCTCTAAGTCACTACCGCTCCAGGTATATAGTTCTTAATTTTCTTTTATTTTTATCTCTGTCGTCAATTATTGTTTTCGGAGCTGCGTCTTGGTGCGATTATGTACTCACTTATTTACCAATTGTGGTGAATGGGTGTAGGGTTGCATCAAGACCCAGTATCTATTGTTTGCATTATGTCTCAATCTTTAATATGTCATTATGTATGTGTTATAACCATTTATTGTAAATTATTGTAAATGTGTTAAACAAATAAATATTAGTATTAGTATTAGTATTAAGAAAATGATTAGAAATGATTAGAATGATAAGAAAAATATTAGAAAATAATATTTTAAATATAACAAACATACCCGTAGCCAGGGGGTTCGAGGGGTTCGGACGAATCCCCCCTTGGACAAAAAAAATGATAAAAATAGGGAAAAATCAGGTGAAAAATTGTTTAAGCACTATTAAAGTCAGAAAATTTTGGGAAATCGAACCCCCCTTTTCACATTTCGAACCCCCTGTTGAAAAATTCTGGCTACGGGTATGACAAATAGCTAATTTTGTCCACATTGGCTTTTGGCCATAGCGGTCTGCTGAAATCATGGATTAGATTGGCGGGAAATTTTCCTGTACTTTGTTAGTTCCTCCTAGTTCCCATAGAACCACATTTCTTTCCTTTTAACAGATTTTATGAAGCCAGGTCCAGACAGCGCATTTTTTTTTTTTTTTAATAGCTTTCCAAATCCATTCATTATGACTGAACGAAATGTGGTTCTATGGAAACTTGGAGGAACTAACAAAAGACAAATTACTTAACGTGTTTTACTATTTGACAACCCCATGTTCCAACTACATCAGTGCCGTGTGCAAAGTTATCTGCGACTCGTGAGAGAAGACGGTGTAAGGTGCAGGTTAGGAGGAAGTAGGGAGTAAGGAAGGAGGATTTGAGGTGAAGAGGTATGAATCTTAAAATATCTGATTATTACAATGAATATTTTTTTTCAATATTGTTATTTACCGATAACGCTAAATGGCAATTTGACGTGAAAACCAGACGTCTGTGAAGCCATGTGTTTTCATGTTGAAAACGCTTCGCATGTTCATATTCACGGCTCTCTGTTTCGCTAACGTAACACGACCAAACAACTATTATTTATTTTATCATTTATTTTCATTGGCATTAATTATAGTAAAATTGCTCTGAATAAGCGTTTTAGAAAGCGTCATTATTTCGAGTCTACAGTACATTTTCCTTTCGGAAGCACTGCTGTTCAATAAAAAAAGTTGACCCAAAAAAGTTCTGGCAATATGCTAACTCAAAAAGGAAGACAAAAACTGGCATTGCTGAATTAAAGTACAAGGATAGCGAAGGGCAACCCAAAGTAGCTATGAGCGATGAAGAGAAAGCCAATATATTAGCGGACTTTTTCAGCAGTGTCTTCACAAATGAACCAGAAGGGATCATCCCACAACTAGACCCTATAAACATTGTCATACCCTATGAAGAAACCGAATTTACAGAAAAAGAGGTCGAAAAACTTTTGGAGGAATTGAACCCAAACAAATCCACTGGACCAGATGATCTTCACCCAAGAGCTCTACGGGAATTGAAAAAAGTCGTGACAAAACCACTAACCACAATATACAATGCATCTAAAGAGAGCGCAGTTTGTCCAGATATATGGAAACTTGGTAATGTCGTGGCACTTTTCAAAAAAGGGGATAAATCAGATCCTGGAAATTACAGGCCAGTGAGCTTGACAAGCATTGCATGCAAATTGATGGAAAAACTAGTGAGAAACCATATAGTCAAACATATGCAAGCTAACAAGCTGTTTAGCAAAAAACAATTTGGATTCATATCAGGGAGGTCAACCTCACTACAACTCCTTAAAGTCCTGGACGAATGGACCGAAATATTAGACAATGGTGGGTGTATTGACTCGGTGTACATGGACTTTATGAAGGCTTTTGACAAGGTCCCACATAGAAGGCTCCTCAAGAAACTTGGAAGATATGGCATTGGTGGTAAAACCATAGAATGGATAAAAAGCTTTCTATCAGGCAGACAGCAGAAAGTATCAGTAAATGGCTCTGAATCAAGATGTCACAATGTGACCAGTGGCATACCACAAGGTAGTGTTTTGGGACCAATCTTGTTTGTCATCTACATTAATGATATGCCAGAGTGTGTGGATGCTGCAGCATTTTTGTTTGCAGACGACACCAAGATATTCAAAGATATTAAATCAGAGGAAGATGCAAAAGATCTCCAGAAGGATCTTGACATGCTACAAAATTGGTCAAATACCTGGTTACTTAAATTCCACCCAAACAAATGTAAAGTTGTCACAATAAGCCATAAGAATAAACCCGAAACATCAAGGGAATACCACCTGTACAACGACAACAACCAGGAAGTCACACTACAAAAGTCAGAGGGTGAAAAAGACATAGGAGTGCTGGTGGACGAACATCTATCCTTTTCCAAACACATCCAGCAACAAGTCAATAAAGCAAACAGCATTATGGGTCTCATAAGAAGAACTTATACATATCTTGATACAACATCATTCAGGTACCTGTTCCAAGCATTAGTAAGACCACATCTGGAATATGCTGCGTCGGTATGGTCCCCCTATAAAATTGGTGACATTGAAAGCATAGAGAACGTGCAACGACGAGCAACAAAACAGATACCTGGATTTAGAGACCTAGAATACCCGGAAAGACTTAAAAAACTCAAAATGCCTACTCTGAAGTATAGACGCCTCCGTGGTGACATGATAGAAACCTTCAAAATAATCCAGGGTATCTATGACGAGGAGGTCACCACAGGGCTACTCGACCTGGACAATAATGCCAGAACAAGGGGAAATGACAAGAAACTGAAAAAGCACCGATCCAAACTCAACATCAGGAAGTATTTCTTCACAAACAGGATAGTTGATGTCTGGAATAGCCTACCAAACGAAGTTATAAATGCCAAAACAGTCAAGCAGTTTGAGATCTATCTTGACAAACACTGGGAACATCAGGATGTAAAATTTGACCACCAAGCTGAACTAGACATCACCAGCAGAGGTCGGAAACCCGGAAATGACAATATAGAAACAGTCAGTCAAAATGACCAAGAGGTGGATACAGTGGTTGAAGAAACCAGCGTCCACAGTTGATCCTATCCTATCCTATCCTATCCTAATTTTACATTGAAACTTGCGATAAAGTCCGAAAATTCCGAATAAGTGTAAACCACGTGCGATATTTCAACTTGTGTGATTTCAGTCCAGTAACAATAATGCTCACTGTGTACCATGTAATTCTATATTTTTGAGTTAAATGTGAACTAGTTTTGTATATTTGAGCATCTAAATTTTGAATTAAAAGGGTTTTGAAATACAAGTCAAAATAATTTGTGATAAACCACAACTTCCAGGCTGTGTGATGATGTCTATACAATGCACACAGACATCTAGTGCAGTACTTAATAAAATGAAACGGGGACATGACTGGCCTGTCCCAGCTGAACACGTGATAAAATGAAGTTGAATAAAAATGCAAATGTTAAGAGACTATTGTACTGGAAAATACTCATGAAATTGATCTGTAATGATGCAAATGTAACTGTATACCAATATCAATGGTGTATCATTACTTGTTCACATAATGATAAAACAGACTATTCAAATTTTTTCAAATGAGTAATATAGAGTATAAAATCTCTTAGTTTGAGACTGCGACTGCAGGAGTTTACAGATAAAATCCTTTTGAAATTGATCTATACCAGTATTCTGATGCCAATCAGCTAATGCAATGGCATACACAATCTATGGTGTACTATAACAGTTAAAACTTGTTCATATAAATCAGACTCCAGAGCAGTGCCAAATGGCCTCGTTGAAGGCTGCTGGCAGTTGTCTATTGTGGTTTTTCAGGGTTTGACACTAACTTTTAGTGGGCAGTAGCCCGCAGGGCTAGTCCCTTACAAAACTCACTAGTCCGCCGACAAATTCACTAGTCCTTAAAAATGTACCTCCTTTAAAGTTTAATCTTCATCTTTACATGCTTATGCCAGTCTTTGCGCTATAAATTTTGGTCCACAGGCCCGACAGCTAATTATTGAAAAATTTTGTATAGACAACATTGGCTTGTTGTTGCCATTTCTACAGGCCCTCAAGCATTTTCACTAGCCATGGCTTGTGGCCTGTGGCCAATTTCGAAGACTGTAAATATGCAGATTGTAACCATTATTTTGAACATGAAGGGTTTTCAAAAATGTTTGTAAAAGGAGGTATAAAGCACTTTAAGAAAACTTATTGATTGTATGGTAACTTAAATTTATTTTAATATTTCTGCAATTGTTTAGCAATTAAACAGTAAAAGTACAATATACTAACATTACTACTAACTAGCCCTGACGGACTACCACTTTTCAGCTTTTACTAGTCCTCCTTGATTTTCTGGTAGCCCCGGCTAGCGGACTAGTGTTAGTGTCGAACCCTGTTTTTCTGAATTTCCGCTTGATTGTGGGCTGTGTCGCGTACATCATTATTTTCTATATTCAGCAAATGCCAAAAACTTTAACATTATGCAAAATCAGTATAAAATCACAATCACTACTAGACCATTCATGCAGGAGCATACAGAAAATGTATCTTGAAATTGATTTGCAATAATACTAATGCAACTGCATACCAAATATCAATTAATGGTAAACCACAACTGCTTCATGTTAAACACTATAACAGACTTCATTGACTTACGAAAAAAAAGTTAACATTGGCCAAATCAGTATAAAATTCAAAAATTGGTAGACCAATTGACTGCAGGAGCATACAGATTAAATGCATTTGAAACTTATCAGCACTGATGCTTATGCTACTACGTATCGAATATCAATGGTGTACCATAACTTGTTATATAGTACAGATTTATGCAAAAACTTTTAACAATTGTGGACATTGTCTCCGGCATCACCACACCTACAATGTACAATGTGTACATACAAGTCCACCTCTCGCGACATTTGTGGCAAGCAAAACAAAAACACCAAAAAAATTAAAGGTGATTAAAAAATGGAGAACTGGTTAATTCACATTTAGTCATTGACATTATCCATAGTTTTTTGGTTTAACAGTATCAGGTCTAGAAAATGCTCAACAATGTGTACATGTATGTCAACCACATGAAGTTTTTATTTTATTTTAGCAGGTTGGAGCTATTTTAGTAGGATGTCTAGTGATAAATGTTATAAATGTAACAAACCAGGCCATTTTGCCAGGGAGTGTCCCGATGGTGGAGGCAGCAGAGGCTATGGCGGGGGAAGAAGTGGAGGACGTAGTGGTGGAGGAGGAGGAGGCGGAGGTAATTTTTATACGACCGCAAAAAATTTGCGGACGTATTATGGTATGATGCTGTCGTCGTCGTCGTCGTCGTCGTTGTCTGTTAACTTTTTAGTGTTTCCACAATAACTTTAGTTCCAGTTATCCGATTGCTATGAAACTTTACAATGATGTTCCTTACCATAAAAGGATGCATGGGATTGATTTTGGGGGTCCCCCCATTTTTCGTTTAGAAATTAGGGGCCAAAAAAAGGGCCAAAAATACTACTTTTTTGTTTGTTTCCACAATAACTTTAGTTCTAGTTATCCAATTGCTATGAAATTTGACAGTGATGTTCCTTACCATACAAAGATGAATGGGATTGATTTTGGGCGTCCCCCCTTTTTTGTTTCGAAATTAGGGGCCCAAAAGGGGGAAAAAAAATCAAATATTTTACTTGTTTCCACCATAAGTTTGGTCCTAGTTGGCCTATTGCTGTGAAATTTGTCAAGAATGTTTCTTACAATAAAAGAATGAACCTGATGATTTTTTGCGCCCCCTTTTTCTCCGTTGTGTAATTAGGGGCCAAAAGGGGCCAAAATAAAAACTTTTTTATTTGTGGTCCGATTTTGAATTTTTTTTTTTACATGTTTGTTCTTGTCAAATAGCGGATACAAAATTAAGAATTAATTTTTGCGACCCCCCCCCTTTTTCCCACTATTACGTAATTAGGGGCCAAACGGGGCCAAAATCGAAACTTTTTTATTTGTGGTCCGATTTTGAAATTTTTTTTGCAAGTTTATTTTTGTCAAGTAGCGAATCCAATTTTGAGAATTTATTTTTGCGACCCCCACCCCTTTTTCACCTGTTACGTAATAAGGGGCCAAAAGGGACCGAAATTGAAACTTTTTTATTTCTGGTCCGATTTTGAAATTTTTTTTTGCATGTTTGTTCTTGTCAAATAGCGGATACAAAATTAAGAATTAATTTTTGCGACCCCCCCCTTTTTCCCCTTATTACGTAATTAGGGGCCAAATGGGGCCGAAATTGAAACTTTTTTATTTCTGGTCCGATTTTGAAAATTTTTTTGGCATGTTTGTTCTTGTCAAATAGCGAATACAAAATTGGGAATTAATTTTTGCGACCCCCCCTTTTTCCCCCTATTACGTAATTAGGGGCCAAATGGGGCTTTTTTATTTGTGGTCCGATTTTGAAATTTTTTTTTTGCAAATTTATTCTTGTCAGGTAGCGATTCTAAATTTAAGAATAAATTTTTTGGGCTATAATCATAATTTAAAAAAATTCTGGTTCGATTTTTAATTTTTTCCCCAAACATTATTCTTTTAAAGAGTAGAATACAACATTCAAAATTTATATTTTTAGCCCCTGGGTTGAAAGTCCATCAGAGAAGCATGTGTCAAAAACCTTTGTCAGTCCACCATGGGCTGCATGTGTCCAGAACAATAGACTATCCATATTAGGCCTAAAACGTACAGGGTTCAACATGTTGCGGTCGTATCATGCTGCGCTCGGCGAAGCTTTTTATTAATCATGACGTAAAATTTGATAATTTATCTGATACACGTGTAAAGACACCAGATAATAGTTTACATGGACATTGACCATAAGTCAGATTTTAGTCTACATATTGTGTAACGGAAAATAACAAATAAAAATAGAATTATTTACTGTATTTAAAAGGAGTTGTTTCAAGGTAGTTCTTCTTTAGACTTTCTGATAGGAAAGCAAAAGTTGACTTTATAATAAATGAATATAGTTAAATACCCAAAGTTTGGTACAACTATGTAATAATATTTTTTGTTCTTTTTTTTTGTTTTGTAAAATTATAAAGAGGGATACATTTGAATGATGTGATTATGGTTTAAGACTTTTCGGTGAAGGGATATTTGGGAATATTTTGGTTAAAAGTTTTATTATTTATTAGGGACACAATGTTACAAGTGCAGGCGGTTTGGGCATTTTGCTCGAGATTGCAAGATGGAGGGTGATCGTTGTTACAAATGCAATAAAATTGGTCACCTTGCAAGAGATTGCACAGAAGAAATCTCAGAAGGTGGGTGTCTTCGACCACTAACATCACATCATTCATTGTGTAATTACTCATTCATTTCTCATTTAGAGTGTGTGTTGCTGTGAAGAGTTAATGTACACTTATTCTTTTGTTTTCATTGTTTAGAAGCGAGCAAGTTCCTCATGTTCCTGAGATGAATTTGCCTTATGCTGATATTGATTTTTTTTTCGTCCGGATATGCTTAAAACTACAGTTCTGCCGTGAATACATTTTAATAATAATCATGATAACATTGCTTCTAAAAACATGAAAAAAATATTTTGTCTTTTATAACATTGAAGAAAGTTTGAAAAATGATTAGGTCAAATATTTACTAGCAACATAATTTATTTGCACTTTTGTTAATTTTTGTACATTGAATAATATCAATGAAGTAAATTTTCAGAATCAACCACAGAATTCATAGCGTCGTTTGATAAAATTTGATTTAGAGTATTTGAAAGACGTTTTTATGATTTTCAAGTTAAGTAAACATTTCTTCTTTTTCTTTTCTTTCAAATGAAGAAAATTGAATAATTATGCTGTGCCCGCAGCTTAAGGCAATGCCTTAATCATTTTATTAATGATCATGCAGTAATTTTGAAATAATCACAAGGTAAATAAAAATTAATCAAGACTGAGGCCAACTTATCCATGCTCATTGTTGTCCGAGTCTAAACATGGTAAAGGTCTCTGATTAATGGATTAAATAAAACATACATGTACAAGGGTTCAAATTAACATAAAGATGTTGGCGGAAAGTCTATTACTAAATGTTATTATATTTATAAGTTCTCAATATAGGAGTTTACTGTAAATACAGCCAGCATTAGACTTTTGTATATCAAATTTTGAAAGGTTAAATGCATCTAAAATTGAAGGTCTTGGACCAAAGCTTATTTGAACCCCTGGTGTACATATTACTTTCACGTTTCACTCTGAAATTACAGTCCAATTTTTGTGCAAGTGCCAGACTTCAGAAATTTTTAAAGGATTTGCATATTATTTTTTATGTACATGTAGTTCATATACATGATATAATGATAATAAGATTATATGGGGTGTTAGGTAGGGCCACCAGTGTCCTAGAAGACACATTTACAAAATGTACAACATGTTTTTTGCTTACAGTTTTCACTTGGTCTATATGACTAGTACTGATAAGGCCAATATTAAATAAATCTTTGTTTCCCCTTCCCTGACTTGTTACTTTAAGGTAGGGGTAGGTAGGTACATTTGTACATTTGTGGGTCAATAATTTATTTTTTCCTAAAGTAAAAATTTTGTTGGTGTAAAAAAGCACCCAAAATAACAGTAACAGATTTTTATGTTCTAAATCTGGCAATACATTTTTTGGGTAGGGGCCTTTTGACTGGGTAGGTTCGAAAGGGGAAACAAACTGATATTTTTGGCCCAGTCAACAATGATTTTTTTGTGAACCCTTAAACTCCAAAACTTTAAGTGATAAAGATTTGAAATTTTACACAGCGATTGAATAACATTTGATTAAATTTCATTCAAATAATATCTGAAATATTTTGGAAATTTTTGTGACCGAATCCTTCCTGACTCTCATTCTGGTTATTTAAAACTTTTTGGGGGGCATAGCATGCTGACATGTTTGTTTTCATTTCATTCAGGAAACATTTACACACATTAAAGCTCAGCTTGGTATTGGAAAATCATTGATTACTGCAATGTTAATGTTGCTCAATCTTGTAAAGTATTGAGACCTGTGGAAAATTTTCAGGCTTTTAAGAAAACAAATACATTTATTAGATCTCAAAATTCTGCATATTTTAGTGGGGTAAACATATACATGTAACATGTTTTCAGTTCCACCATCATTACCATAGAAGGCTATGTCGGAGATATAATTAGCTTACTTACTGAGGATTTGTATCATGAAACAATGAACATGCATCATATACAGGATTTGTCAAAATTTGGTGCTACCATTTTCATTGTATATTTATTAGGCGACTGCTATAACTGTGGGAAGTCTGGCCATTTGAAGAGAGACTGTCCAGAGTCACAGCGTTCCTATGACCGTGGATCTGGAAGTGACATGAAATGCTACAACTGTGGAAAGACTGGACACATGGCCAGAAACTGTACCATGGATCGTAGTGATCGGGGTGGAGACAGACGCAGTGATGATAGAGAATGTTATAACTGTGGAAAGACTGGCCACTTGTCTAGAGACTGTAACGATGAACGTGGTGGAGGCAGACGTGGTGGTGGAGGAGGAAGCAGAGATGTGGAATGTTACAAGTAAGAAACACTGTCATTATTGATATAGTCTCGCTTGACGATGAGGCCATGGATGGGTTGGTTTATGATCAGATTTAATTAAAGAACTAGCAGCTGCTTGAGAAGTAACGCAATGCTCAGGGAATAACATGGCTGGTCTGCCTTATTTTTTCTTTCTGTTGACCAACTTAGTTAATTTTTGCCATAAGTACATGTACATGTAGTTCATATCATACTTAATCAGTTTTTCAGGGACTACTTATTACGGTGACTTGAAATCATGCCCCTCTCATAAAGAACTGTTTGTGTCTGGTCTGTCCCAAATTTATTTTGCTCAAATCTTCTTTAACTCCTCAACAAAAAGGCAACGCCAATGGGGCATTTGAGTGTCAAAAGTCTGAAAGGGGGACGACGAAACCTGTAAGGGCTGTTCCAGCAAAACATACAGGACTGAAACCGAGTTACAGCCAGGAATTGCGGACGTCGGAGGTCCGGGAAACTCCGAGTTACCCGGAAACTGACGATTTTTTTCCGGGATTTACCTCGGAAAAATCGCGGAAGATCCGAGAAAAAACTCCGATTATTCACAATAACCTCGGAGTTTTCCGGTCCGCGGAGTTCGGCCGCCAAAATTATCGGAGTTTTTTGTTCCGTGGAAAAGAAACCGTCGACAAATAACTAAATATTAACAATCGTATTTCCGTGACTATGTCGGCATTTTATAGTATATTCTTGTATGGCAAATTGGGATATCCGCAAATTTGTTATTTTCCCGTTGTTTCGTTATGATTCTTTGTTAAACCTAAAGGACATTTTAGCACTTGACATACGCTGAGAAAATCATATCGATTTATTTATTTAATTATTGTCTCAGACATACGTTATGAACTGTTTCTTTCTAAAAATTCTGAAGAAAAATCGTAATTACAACAAGGTCATCGTGCATAGCATGGCATGACAATCAACTGCATGAATACGACAGAAAACTTTCCAGGGAGCGGAAGGTCGTCAGACCAGACCGACACCTCACTGACACGGAGTTAATTTTGGACTGCACACTGGATAAAACGCGGCGGGAGATTAAAGAGACATTGAAATGATTTTGGAAAAAGAGGGTACTAGAATGGAACAAAAATACGTACCCGACTATACTGATAACTTGTTTTAAAATTATTGTTTGCAGCTCAGTTAATCGGCAAGTGCAGTACGGCAAAACCTTAATTACGAATGACTGACGTCTTCCTATATATAATTGACAAAGACTTGTAAACGGTGATTGAACAAAAAATCTCTATTCTGTAAATCTTAAGCGGGATTATACCCGAAATCCGAATAGTGGATTATACCGACATCAAATTGTACGACTGTCCTCTGTCGTTTAATTATTACACCTATTCAGGTTTCTCTCTGCGTAAGTTGCAAATAATAGATATCCTCGTTGCTTAATTTGACGGCTTCCTTTTTCGAATATTTTTCGTAACTTGTCTTATAAGTTACTGTTGGCCAAGTATACTTTTCCATTGTCTTTCTTTATAATATGCATGCTGTAAATGACGTGAAGGAATCAAATGTTTGTTCGCTAGAAGGACTGAGTTGACTCGAGCCTTATTTACGACGGACCTTTTTAAATTTACAATTATTGACTTGCATATACGTATGGAATAATACTATACATAATATTGAAAAAATAGTAAACACGAACGAACAGCACGATGAAACAAAAACAAAAAACACAAACAAAATTAACCGAAGAGAAATCAACTCTTAACGAGAATGATCTCGGTAAAGCAGTTCCTGCTTGCTATAGCATGCGCATCCGTCGAGCTGCAATTCTCAATCCAGTGTTTCAAATCCGGTGGATGAAGACAAACAATTAAAACCCTAAGACAAACATCGGGTTAAAGCTCAGCCCACAAGGCGGATAGTCAAAGACATACCATATACTGATAGCTAAATAGCCAAATAGGGTTGTCCTCGTTAGCGAGGTATCTATAACAGGAAAGCTTTGCCTCTTGACCTGTGTGGAGAGAGCAATAAACCACCACTAAGAAATGCGACAAATAGGCTATATTTTCATCCCAATCAACTCTTATCTTTACCGCTGTTATTCAAAATTTACTGTCACTCTTCATTTTCAGTCCCTATATGTTGCCACGCCAAATTAATTCCTAGTTTGTCCGATTTGGGGTTCGATTAGCCGCTTGGTAGTTTTTTTACCGCCCCGTCTCCCATGCCTCTCGCGTCTAAACCCTGTTACGCAAACAATGTCTTTTTTAACACCACTGTTTTAATTTGTTTTTTCCCATGAAAATGTAACTTAAAATGTTACATTTTTACTTAAAATATGTAACTTTAAAATGCGTAAAATCGATGTGCTTTTCATAAATCATGTAAGAAGTACATGTATGTAAATAAAGGTACAATTTCTTTTTTTTCAAGATCTTTATATAGTGTTGTGATTCTCTCGTCCGCCTGTTCCACCAGGGGGTACCGACAGGTCGAAGTTACTTTACCATGAAGGAATTATGGTATTATCGTGAAAATTTATATACATATACGCATCAGGATATGAGCAAATCAGAGATCATCATGCATTAGTACCCTTCTCACCAACATCATAGTTATGTGGGTTATGTCTTTTAGATATGTTCATGTCTAAAATACATGTAAAATTTATTTCTATTATAAAAATCTGAATGCGCGCACCAAAACGCCAATTTTATAAACAGAAGCATATGAACAAATTCTCTCGCACGCATCCTTTTTCTTTCATGCATTTTGCGACGAACTACGAATAGATTTGATGTGGACGAAGCAGGTCCCAGGACTAGCTATAGGTAGTTAAATACTAACAGGCTCTGTCACCCAAAATGGATTTTCTTAAGTGCCGTTATAATAAACATACATGGTCTTTATTCTGTGAGATGTTTTTTTCTGTTTTTTTTTTTCGTTTGTCTATCATTAGTCCTTCATTGGCTGTTACTGGTAATTAATAATATATAAAATTGTAAACGAGACTTCGAAGGCCTAAGACATATTCATCAAATTCTGTTATATCTGAAAATATTAAAGTTTCCTGAAATATGAATGTTACTGTTTAAGAAAAGAAATTTTCCAAAATTAGTCATCAGTGAAAAATCACAGTCAACTCCGATTTATATTTAAAGTGTTCACCCTTAAACAATTACACCATGCATGTTTCAACAGAGAATCCGAACGCATACCTCAGTATACAAAATAATCTCTTTAGCTTGACTATCTCATACATAGACCTGATATGCCTAGGCATCAGATTAAATAATTATATAAAATCAGAAAATATGAACAGACACACACACCCAAAAACCATTTCAAATATACACCTGGGACATTTTCGAATTTCGTTTATCGCACCTGTATATTAAGAACCGATCTCACATTGTTTATTGTATAAATATTGATGATTGATTTCTACAATAAACAAAATAAACATAGGACATGATTGTTAACTTATTGATACTGAACTGCCACTAAATTTTACAATGTAGAATATATAGATGTAGAATATAGTTTTTCACGGCGTCGAGAGAAAAGGGGGATAAAAAAATATATACTAGTAGAAAATTCAGAGCGACATTTCTTAGATACAAATGAAAGAAAAACAACACAAAAATAAACTAAAAGCAGAGTAACCAATATTTACTTTTGTTGCTGCTCATCCTTCGCGTTGCTTACGGTAAATATGGTGTGTCAAATTTGGTAAGTAGACAAGGGACTACGATTAGACTGCTGCCTACCATATCCACATTTTGTCTTTTTTTGACAACTACATACACGTACAATTTTTAAACTTCCTCAGTTTGTCAGTGTTAATGATAACAGTTGTGATATATATCTATGGGCCCACATGAAGTCTTCCATAAAATTACTTATAGAAGTTATAGTGTAATTAAGTTCACGATTTTTCAGATATAAGTTTATTTGATTTTTATTATCACCAGAATAGGCACTATGGACAACATAACACTGCATGTGTTCGCAATAATTATGCCAAGCGTGGTGCTAAAAATAGGGGGGGGGAACCTTCATTAGGAAGAAGACAGATAATTTACTTTTTGAGGTTATATGCAACACTGATGATATGGAAAGACGATACGCTGCATACAATGAAAGGTGCACTTGTCGCAAATGTAATGTATACAAACTTCTCATCGTGCTTTTCCATGGGTTTCACTTCTCCATGATATTTCAATTCACAAGCAAAGTTCGTGAACAGCTGTCCATGCGCTGGTAAATTTTTAGGACATGAACGATAAAAATACACCAAGAATGAGTGAAACGGAATCGGCAACATGGAAATCTGTATTTCAATAATAAAAATATTCATTAACGTGTAATTTAAAACTTTTGTTAAAATTGTTTAGTACCGTCTTTCTAAAAAAAAAATTGTGGGAAATTCACAACTAAATATAATCCATCCTTAAACTTTCTGGAATGTGCAGTCTCAAAGGCGGATTTAGAACGGGTGCGCGCCATCCCGTTTGAAAATTTCAGGATACGCCAGTCTTAGTCTGTGAGAGTATTTTCTAAAATGATTAATAAAATTCTATTTTTGTTTGCTTATTTTTCTCTTTCAATTTGTCCTGTGATTGTTTCTGTTATTCGGGCATCTAATTTATTTTTGCCACCAGTAAAATGGCAATCTCCTTTCGAGTAAAAAAAATGTATGTGTGATTCGAAAATCCGTATCTGATCATGCAGAGCTAGTGTTTATTTGTATAAATAGAATGCATTTATTGTCTTATTTATACCAAAGTAAAAATATTGAATCGCCGAGAATATATCTGTGAATGTTTTCTTCGTATTAATTGTTAACTACCATATAAGATACAAAAAAATAACTTCCCACGACCCTTCCTGAACATGAATTTAGTTCAAATTTAATATAACAATTCAAATTTGGATTTTCACAGAATATTTATAACATCATATTGCCTGTAAGTTACAGAGTATCTGCATGTTATTATACATGGACTATGTCACACAATGCATTATGAATAGATGTCCTTTGTCCAGGGGGGGGGGGGGGTATATGAATATTATACGAGCCTCACACCTCGGTACCTTTAAATATTTAGAGAACAGAGAACACACGGATCCCCTCCTGTGATGACGCTAACTGTACGAGTATGCATCAGAGGATCTGGATGAATCCAAACCCAGATATATGTTGCTACGCTATAGGGTCCTTCGATTTTGTTTACATCATGCATTTTGAAACGTGTACTTTAGAGTGTGTACAGACAGTGGCTCCTTGTTATTCATAATTGTTCGAACGTTTTGGTTTTGAGTACTTTTCGTTTTCAACTGTTTTGGATTTTGACCTTCCAATGTTTTGGTTTAAATGCTACTGATGAGAGGTTACTCCTTGAAATATCGATATATAGCATATCCAAATTAACCGTTTATATCCGCGTTTTGGTATTTGTAATCCCGATAAGTAATAACCTTACCACAAAAAACATGTCATTAAATAAACTGGGCTACTTTTTGTTAAAGCCGTTGAAAGCTTGTGTATTTGATTTGCAGATAAACTTCTTCCGGCTAGCACACAATTCACACAGGTAGAAAATCAATACACCTGGCCGCCGTTTGCTATGGGGTACAATTAGGGATGACTCCATCAGAGCGTGATGTGTTGTTTATTGAATTGGTGATGTATCCTGTAGCAGTTTTGTTAATTAGAATATTTATTAGTATTCAAACCAGATATTTTTTATTTTGAAATACTGAGGATTTTATTTCTTTTTAAATTACAAACCCGGCCGAAAGTTAATTTTTAATCGATACTGACTTATTAATTATTGTTTTAATGTAAAAAAAAATAATATTATCAATATAAGACAAGTAATCGAACTTAGAGAAAATAAAACTAAAAAGGTCGAGACAATAGATTTTTACAAGCGTTCCCGAGTGAGCGTTTCGTTTACTATAATACCAAATTACTCAGTGAAATGGTTTGGCATCGTAAAAAAAACATCTTACACTAATACCTGTATTACAATGAATTATATACATGTATATCTATGCATCCACCTCGATCTCGAGATACCGAAGTACAACTAGAACTATAAAGTAACTGTGGGAACACTAAAGATCGGGACAACGACGACGACGACGATCAGTATCATACCATTTTTAAAAATACGTCCGCAATTTTTTAGCGGTCGTATAATAGCTTCAGTGGCTAATCCATCGGGGGGTGTATACTGACCCGGGGTAAGGAACCCTTTATGCGGGGTTGCCTGTGGCACACTTCCCAGTCGCTTTATGGGCTTTCCTCCGAACATTCTGTTATTCTCACGTAGATTTTCGGCATAACTGGTCAGGGACCGCCGATCAGTAAAATATAATACTGGTATGGCTCTGAATATATATTTTTGTTTTTTCTTGACCCAATTATACATGTAAAATCATATTGTATTAAATTATTATGCCCCGAAAATTGTAAGTCATAGCTCACAAATAATACTCCGCCCCAAAAAAGATTAAAAGAAGGATATGATAAAAAGACATAATGCCCCATATCGCAACATTTGGGACGTACGTTGGCAGTTTTTTAGTTGTTGTTTTTTTTTACATATACCAAGGTACTATTGCATGAATCCAAATAAAAATAAGATAAGTGGCATGTTATCTCTCTGTAATGTCAAACTTCTAAACAACATAGCATCATTTGTACATAAACTGAATTCGTTATTTTAACTTTATATACTGTCTGACTAGCTCATTCTGTCATTTGTAATATATGTTATTTTGTTGTATGTCCTCATGTTACACTTGTATGTGTCGGAGTGTTTCAATCTAATCTTGGGACGTACGTAGTAGATGGGGCATATATACAAAGATATATACGATACAATCGTAACTTGTTGAAACCTGTACGTCGGAGGTCCAAAGCGAATAGTCAATAGCTTTGGACACTAGCATTCCATGACACATGCCTTCTGTGGACTTTGAATCGATGCATATCTTACATTTTTATATATTGAAACCAATAAAAGGGAAATTCCTGTAAATGTAATTGTTTTCTTTTAGCCAGTTTATCCCCAACCTACCAAAAAATTGTGTTATTCGGCGTGGCATACTAAAAGTCCAGATCTGAAAAGTACATATAAACTATTTGTCCACACAAACTTATAAAAAAGGCGTTTTTGCGTTTTTGGCAACTTTGGCCCATATTTTCTCTAAATGCAAGTCTGATTGAAAAATGCATGCAGGGATTTTTACAAAGCTTCCAACGATCAGATTCTAAAATGGTAGGTGCAAGTATACAATATACAACAAAGATTGTGTAAAGGTTCTTGTGAATGAATGAGGGGGGTAAGGGGAAGTAACAGACAAGGGATAGGTACCTAGATGTGTAACGCATAGACACACAGACGGATAGACGCCATTTTACAATATACCCCCCCCCCATTTTTTAAGCGGCGGTATTTTAATAGCTGCATGGATCCACAATCACTGGTGTATGGAAGAGAAAAAAAAACTTAACAACAGGCCGGGCAGGCCAGTGCAATTTCATCTGCAACAAAAAGTTTCAATAGCAGAGCAGGTTACTATGTAAAATCTGCGTTGACAGCGTTATCTCAATTGAAATCAAGTGTCGCTGCATGGAGCATAAACCACCAGCAAACCGTCACTCACTTACCCACATCGTGCATTGATGTAATCAAATTACACTTAAATTTTGCTACGCCCGACGCGCGTTTTATGGTTATGACTTTTTAAGGCACTGAGCGACTGTTTTCCATCAGGATTTTCTATTCCGATATCTATATGTCTAGTCATGTTCACGCATACATATACTTATTCCGCATCTCTTTAGAAATTGGAAAAAGACAACCCGCCCAACATTTCAACATTGAAAATTACATAACTGTTGCCTTTCCAAAAGTCCGTTTACTACTTTTTGCAGAAGCAGATCAAGAGTATCATGCAGGGTGCCGGTTCCTTAATTAGAATTTTCTAATTTTCGAGCAGATTTAATGCAAAACATCGGGAATCCCCATTCCCCTTTTCGTCTTCATCAGACAATTTAGGCGACCCCTCCCCTTTTCTAAATCATAGATGCACGTGCATGGAATTCAGTATTTAAATCAACAGGGTACTTAATAAATTGCATGGGATAACTTTTTACACGATTATACTCTTACCCTGTCTTTATTCTGTACTTGATAAGCAGAAATAAAAAAATAGCAAACGGGACGGGTTTGCTTGCCACGTTAAAATCGGCAATTCCTTACCCCAATATCACTCACAAAATATTGTTCTTACAAAATTCAATGCAACACAATAGCATGCATGGAAACAATTTTAAGTAGTTTGTAGATACACATGAAGAAATACCTAGAAAAATATAACAAAAATAATTTGCTAATACGCAAAATAATGAAACAAAATACTAAAAACTTTGAGCCGGCACCAGTCGCTGAAGACAAGAACACACGCATGGGCTAGACATCGGCTATACATCGTAAATGTTTAATGCGGGAAATCTGATGACAGTAAAAATACCGTGTGTGCTTTTTAACAAAGGAGGACAATAAGAGAAATTGGTAGATAGCTGTCTTATGACAAACTCTTATCTATTTTCCTCCATGCATTGTTCACTTGTCACACTAGCATATTATGAAGTACCAAGCTAAGACTATTTGATGCATCACAGATTGTCTAGTAATTACTTGTGATGTACGTTTTTTCATTGAAATTATATAAAAAAAAAAGTGAGATACATCTTGTTATGTTACTTAGTCCTTGGTTGCACGAGTACATGATCACACTGTTTTATTACCATACATGTTACGAAACCTTTGTTAATTGGACATAGTCGTTAATTGGACATAGTCGAAACACCTTTGTTTATTGGAAGTTGCGACTCTTATGTTTATTAGACATAGTCCCGAGGACAACATCAGCAGGACGTCGGTGTATAGGCGGAAACACGGGAACACAATATACAAATGTGAAACACGAGGTACAAATCAAAATGACTAATAGAACAAAGAACATATTTTATTGTCCAACTAAGGGCCCATAAGGGCAGCATGAGTAGGAAATAAACAGATATAAGAGAAAAGATAATAATTGAGTTACATGTAATACACATAATATACACACATGATTCTTATTATTGAACAACTTTAAATGTACTTTATGATAATATGGTCTCTGTAAGAATTTTCTGTACACATAAAAGTTTTCTTAAATCGTTGATAGAACCCCGGGATAGAACCAACTTATATGACATTAGAATTTTTTAAATTCATTTACGCACATGCATGCGTATGTTTTCTAATACCCGCAATTCAGGAATTCAATTAACATCATGGCTCCTTTTGACAAACCCATGCAGCTGATATGTTACCATTCATGCAGTTTATTAATCTACTGATTTACGATACTAACAATCTTAATTTTTAGCATAAAGGTACTTATGCTTAACAGGCCGTCTACTAGTATTTCCTTTTTCCCGTCGGACATCGTATAAGATCGGCAGGCGTAAAATAAGCCATTGTTTAAATTCCCCCGGCCACTTGCTTCCCGATATTTATTTATTACCCCGTCCAAATATCGTAATTATTCATTTATCATTTTCAACCATCAAGTATTCATTAAAATCAGTCGCTTGAACTGCGTACGGAAAAGTCCTAAGATTGATACCATCGTCCGATATATTTCTTTAAGACTTAAAAAATAAACAAGACTTGAAATAAAATCCTAATATTTTATTAGCCTATAAAAAAATACAAATATAAGACATCTGAGACGTAATAAAGTGAATTGGAAATAATTGCAGGCGTATACAATTGTCCTTTTCAAATAGAATAAAATGAACCACGGAGTTTTTGGGGGCGATTTCGGAGTTTTAAGACTTAAAAAATAAACAAGACTTGAAATAAAATCATCATATTTTAAGACATCTGAGACGTAATAAAATTGCAGGCGTATACAATTGTCCTTTTTAAATAGAATAAAATGAACCACGGAGTTTTGGGGGGCGATTTTGGAGTTGTAAGACTTAAAAAAAACAAGACTTGAAATAAAATCATCATATTTTAAGATATCTGAGACGTAATAATGTGAATTGGAAATAATTGCAGGCGTATACAATTGTCCTTTTCAAATAGAATAAAATGAACCACGGAGTTTTTGGGGGCGATTTCGGGGTTGTAAGACTTAAAAATAAACAAGACTTGAAATAAAATCTTCATATTTTAAGACATCTGAGACGTACTAATGTGAATTGGAAATAATTGCAGGCGTATACAATTGTCCTTTTCAAATAGAATAAAATGAACCACGGAGTTTTTGGGGCGATTTCGGAGTTGTACCTCGGAGTCCCGCCGGGTTTACCTCGGACGTTCGCGTATTACTCCGAGAAAAAACTCCGTAGAAACTCGGAGTTTTTGACCGGAAAACTCCGAGGTCCACCGGAAAATAACACCGACGTCCGGAAATTTTGGCTGTAACTCGGTTTCAGTCCTGTACATTGGACAGGGGGAAGGCAAAATTAAATTGCCACTAGATGGGTGGGTTTAAAAAGCTTGTGTAAACTCAATGAAAATAATGTTAGTTTAAAATTTAAATTCTAATCTATGGGTTACTCCCCTTTCAAAGAAGTGCCTTTCCCCCGTCCCATGTATGTTTTGCTGGAACAGCCCTAAACAGGAACAAGAACAGCACGAAGGAACACAAAACACAAAATCAACCGAACAGAAATCAACGATGCGAACTCAAGTCGTAACATGTAATCTTTCACGTCAGGCAAGAATTTTTCACTTTAGCGAAGACTGAACATGAGTGAACTCAGGTGCTCCGGAAAATTCTATAAAACTTGGTATTGTGCATAATACAAGGAATTCTTACCCTCGAGGTGTTTTAGCATATCATATATATTGAGTGATTCTATATTTTGTAGGTGTGGTGGCATGGGTCACTATGCTCGTGACTGTCCTGATGCTGGGGATGATAGGAATTCTGATGTCAAGTGCTACAAGTGTGGTGATATGGGCCACTTCGCTCGTGACTGTAGAGGAGGAAAGTGAAACACCACCTCCATGGAGGATGATGATGATGTTCCCTCCTGGTCTTGTTTATATCGGTAGTGGTTCTGACCCTGGTGTATTGTTATAGGGTCTTCTTAGATTTGATTTTTGTTGTGTTTCTTCAGAGTAATTTGTTCTTGACATCCTACCAGTAGTAAAAAAGTTGGTTGATTTGTAAAAAAATATATAAATTTTCTATTCAAAATTTTGTTGTCATATTATTCTGGTAGGAGTTTATTATTTAAGCAATTATTTTTGAGTTTATCATTTTTAATCAAGAAGAAATTCTGGTCAAAGCTTTTTGGTTATTTTCTGCTAATTTTCTGACCAGCTTAACTTGTTTTGTAACTTTGTACATAATTATTTAAACTCCAGAGTTGTTACGATCATGAAGGAATGTCTTACAAACTGTTCTCATGTAGTTAAACCCCAAAAATATATACATGCACGTTTCTATTCTAACTTGACTAACCATATAACAGCTAAAAAGATATGCAACTTTTAACAAAGTGATTGAAATAAAGATGCTTTTGGACACTCTGAAATCAAAATTTAAACCATTGTAATCTTGAACAGGCATGTATATATTTATTGGCTTAGTAATATCTATACCAGATTCTCAACCCATCGAACTTGATATGTATGTTCATTGTTAAAAAATTAATCACTCACAATTAAGTTTTCAAAGAGTAGAAATATACAGAAATATTTGTAAATTTTAATTATGTGTAATATGTAAGTTCATATTACATTGTTATTTTGTTGTGAAAAGATGAGGGAGCTATGTTCAGGATTTTTAAACACTGAAGGTTTGTTCAAACCTAAACTATGTTAAGGAAGGTTTTACATGTTTTTTATAAGTTTTTTTTCCTTTGTTGATGGGAAAACGTGGAAATGAGGTTTAAATAGCATTTTGAGGAACCGTCCATTTTTTGATGAGGGTCAATGGTTAATTAAGTGGGAGAAGTTTAGGGAAGTTGTTGGCATTTATAACGTGAAATTTGGTTCATCATGTCCTCAAGGTGGTTTGTAGAGGATATGCACTCCAAACATTGGTTTATCTATGCATTGGAGGAAATAACTTGGCTTTTCTAGGTGTTGGTGAGGTTTTGGTGGAGAAGATATTGTTCATTTATTTTTAGATCATAATGATTAAATATCGCATTTCAGCTTTTTGGCTCAAATTTTGTAAAATATTCATAACTTATCTAAATGTGGTACTGAAAGCTACACTGAAGGAGGCATTAGAGATTTTTTTTACCTAAAATATAATGTAAATTCTGCAGCGTTACAAAATTTTGACAATTAAGAGAACTATGCATTGTCTTCCTGTGTTTCTTGGTTGTAAACCAAGTGTTGGTAGCCTGATGTTGAGGTAGAAGAAGGGTTGTCTCTCTTTAGGAGAGGGGTGCAGGGTTATCTGCATCGAGAGAAACATGCACATTTCTTGACAACAGTGGGTTCAGAAATTTGCATGTTTCATCCATACTTAAACAAAGGCAGCTTAATTTAGGAGGAAGAGGAGTTTTTGTATATATATATTTGTTATTTTTTTATGTGTCAATCATCATTTAAACAGTATTGACTTATAATCATTTTAAAAATTTCTTGAGAAAAGTGAATTTCAGCATTAGACTGGTGTTTATTTCAGGGTTAATTCTGAGACAGATGTCTTTAAATGTCTGCAATTCAAAATTTTGTTTTGCTTTTAAGTATACTAGGCCAAAGGTCTGTTCTATAAGATCAATCAAGGTGTGAAAAAATAGGATTAAAATAATTGTATCCAAGCTTTTCAGCTGTTGTTAAAGCCTTATCATGTTTGTCAACATTTTAGAATGAATTACACTTCTGAATTTTATTAATATAATAAAACAATTTCTTATTTTATATCTTGTGTTGCCATTTTTGACTCGCTGGCATAGAAAAGCCTTTACTGGCTGTGGTGAGGTTAACGTTTGTGTAAAGGTTTTATGAGTACCTCCATATTACAAGAACTATATACAAGTCTTAGCTAGGGTGATGAAACTTTTTTTATTCATATGACCAAGTAGTAGCTTATACTTGATTTTCTGGTTGTGAGAGTTGGATCATTTTCAATACATAATGATAGCAATGTTGAAAGTTTTTTTACCACCTTCATATCTCAAGAACTAGGCTGGTGAACTATGTATGCATATGCCCCAGTACACATAGTAGATTAGCTCAGTTGCATCCACATTTTTTTACCTTTACATTATTTTCCAGTTGATTGACAATTCTTAATACATATATATTGCAATGTTTAAAGTTTTGAAAAGTCCTAGGTTGATGAAACTTGGTATGCATATGCCTGAGTAGTTACTATGCAGTTGCACCCGCACTTTTTGACCTTGACTTTGATTTTCTGGTTAAGTCACTTGAAAAGTTGTTGAGGAATAACAACAAAGGTATGTGATGGTGCCAGCAGGGGAGACTACTTAACTTTTGTTTTAACCCTTGTTTGGTATTATGTATTGCAGTGGTGAAGGCTTGATCCTTACACATTATATACATACAAATTTTATACATCAAGTTTAGTTTTTCCAATCTGAGTTGGAATTTTATGAAATTTTTGTTTGTGACCTCCATGATCAAAGATGCATCAAGATGTGCACCTCTTTGATTTGATGAAAAATGAAATTTCCCTGACAAGTACACCAGAATAAAAACTTTAAACCCAAGAATCTTGCACTGAACATTTAGATAAAAGTGAAAGATTTTTAGATTTGAGTGCTACACATGTATAATAGAAGATAATCAGATTTGGATTAAGTGTATGTGACACAAGCAGTAAAAACTAGGCCTTGACCCCCCTCCCCTTTTGATATCTTGAACTGAACAAAGCCATAAAATAAGATGGTAAAATCAAATCGATATTAATTCATCAAGAGAGAACATGAGGCATAAAGACTACAAGAAAAAAACACGTTGATATTGGCAACTTACATTAATACAAAGTTATTGACAAAAACTGGACTTTCCCACCTGTTCATTTTTTGTTCACCTGGACCAAAGATCCATGTGAGCTATTACCATCACTTGGCGTCCGCCGTCAATGTCGTCTGTTAACAGTTTAAAAAAAATCTTCTCTGAAACTACTGATCAGAATTTAATAAAACTTGGTATGAATGAATGTAGGGTGTCCTGCACCAAACTTGTGTTTCGATTTTGATTCGTCAAAAAACATGGCTGCGGTAACTAGAAATAGACCAGGGGGTCAGACTACTGTCTTTGGCCTGTAAATCAAAAAGTATAAGAGATAGATGAAATCTGATGCCAACCCACTGCTAAAACATCAAAAGTTCTACAAAAGTCTATTTTGTCTTAGTTGTCAGATGATCCCTTAAGGTGAAAAATAGTGTTTTTTCATGGTTTTGGCTTGTAAAATGAAAACTATTGCAGATGGAGAAAAGCTGTTGCTTGCTTAAATGTTCAGCTCATTTAGCTCTACAAAAGTTTTCGTAGGGTCAAAGTTGTTATATGATAAGCACATTGCATGCTTTCGATGCTGGATGTGACCTATATTTGCCGCATGAATGATCACGTACAGAAAAATGGTAAGTGTATTCCCACTTACTGACAAGTGCCGCATCAACCATATTGGTATGGTATGTGCACCTAGTGATGCTAAGCACAATGCATGCTTCGGATGCTGGCTGTGACCTATATTTTCCGCATGAATGACCACTTATAGAAGAATGGTTAAAGTCCAGTCCTTACTGACAAGTGCCATAGCAACCATATTGGTATGGTAGCTGCACCTTGTGATGCTTAGTGCAATGATTGCTTCGGATGCTGGATGTGACCTATATTTTCTGCATGGATGGCTTCTACAGGAAGAGTGGTTTAAGTCCATTCCCACTTACTGACATGTGCCACATCAACTATATTGGTATGGTAGGTGCACCTAGTGATGCTAAGAACAATGCATGCTGGCATTGACCTATATTTTCCACATGAATGACCACTTATAGAAGAATGGTTAAGTTAAAGTTCATTCCTTCTGACTGACAAGTGCTTTAATAGCAACCATGTTGATGCTTTAGCGATTGCTGGAAAAAATTAATGTTGCTAGATGAGACATTATGTCTTTTGGACATATTCTTGTTGGCCTATAGAATGAAAACTATTGCAGATGGAGAAGAACTATTGCTTGCTTAAATGTTCAGCTCATTTAGCTCTACAAAAGTCTTCATAGGGTTGAAGTTGTCAGATAACCGCTTATAGGGGTTACAGCCCCTTTAAGGTGAAAGATAATGTTTTTGGCGTTAAAATGAAAACTATTGCAGATAGAGAAAAGCTGTTGCTTTGCTAAAATGTTCAACTCATTTAGCTCTAAAAAAAAGTCTCCATAGGGTCAGATGACCCCTTATAGGGGTTACAGCCCCTTAAAGACGAAAAATAGTGTTTTTGGCCATAATGAAAATTATTGCAGATAGGGAAAAGTTGTTGCTTGCTTAAATGCTTATTTAGCTCTACAAAAGTCTTCACAGGGTTGAAGTTGTCAGATGACACCTAACCCTAACCCTAACCCTTATAGGCACAGATTAGAAAATCTTAACAATTCCCCTTTGTTGATGGATGCATATATATGGAATCCAAAAAATTACATGTGCAACATAAACCATCATGGTACGGTTCATTACAACAAATACTAAACAATATTCCTAAACGTAAACAGTCACATGGAAAACTTTCAAAGTACGGTATTAAAATTATTCTAAAAGTTGCATATATTCAGTTGTGGTCTACACAAAACCAAAATTTAAATGAAGGAAAACTACGCACATATGCAAAGTTTAAAACTAACTATGGAAGAGAAAATAATCTTTCAATAATTACTAATTTTGAGCTCAGGAGGTCTTAAAAAATTCAGAGTTTCCTCACACCACCTTCAAATTGCATGAAACTGGTGGTTATAAGAACACTCCAGTTCAACAGAGAAAATGCCAGCAGTGCAGCTCTGGTGAGATAGAAGTTGATATTCATTTCTTGTTGCACTGTTCAAAATATAATAGGGAACAGCTGAATAATATTATTCATCTCCACTGTAATAACTATGCTAATCTCTGTGACAAGAATAAGTTTATATGGTTAATGTCATGTGAGAATGAAGCCGTACTTAAAGAATTAATATGTACATTTATCAAAACATTTTGTCCTTAATTTTGATTGTTGAATCTGGTATAATGGTTTGTATTTGTTTGTCCTTTTGCATTGGTCACGAGGAAGAATGCAGATGATAAAGAGTACGCATTTCCTGGAGCAACGTCCCTTGTTGACCCTTTCAGCAGGACGAACCCATATACAGACACTATATCTCTTATATATATATCCTCAAATATTTAAATCTATGTGGAGTTATACTGTTGGTGACTCTGCACTGGACACGAGGAGGAATGCAGATGACACTGATCATCGCATTTCCTTAGCATCGTCCCTTGGTGTCCTTTGCAGAGGAACAAACATTTACTAGTACTTAACGCCTTAAAACTGTCTCACACCTTGGCTGTGCTGTTGGGTATCTCTGTTAAAATACTGATAAATGTTAACCCTTCATCTGATGCAAAATATATACATAATATTGTTAAAATGGTTAACTTTATATATCATTATATTTGTACTGTCATTTGTTTGAACATTGTAATACAATTATTTATGTGGGGATGGAAAGGGGGGACGGTGATACGGTGGCTGAAGGGGCGGGGAGCGGTGGTTGAAGGGGCGGGGAGCGGTGTTAAAATAGACGGGGGACGGTGGTGGAACAGGCGGTGGTAATCTAGCATGGTCGGTGGTGTAACCGTTTTAGACTTTTGTACATGCTTCATAATTGTGTCATTATTGTATGTTCTTAATCTATTATGATACAATCTGTATTTTGCTTGCCAAAAGTAACATTAAGTGATGTTTTAATGCCCGATTTTTTATATTATCGGAATTGCAAGCTACCAGACGATCACATCAAGGCACTTTTATGCTTTAGGGAACAACGCGGAAAAGGGTGTTACAGGGAAAGGGTGTTAGGCATAGAAGTGTAAGGTCATAAATTGTGATTCATAAAAATTGTAATTTTTGTGAACACTTTAAGTACACAATTTTTACGTATTTTCACATGGAAGAGGTAGGTTTTATGCCATAAAACTTGGTTCAATCCAACGTTTCCTTTGAATGCATATTCCAAGTCAGGACCATTGCGATCCTCCATTTCCCCGTTGTGCTTGCCTTGATTTGTCTTTTCCAATGGACATTTGAGATTGATCCTTCAAGTTTGGTAGTTTTTTATTACCTTTATTCTTTAAACAAGAGGCTCCCAGGAGCATAAATCGCTCACCTGGTCTTGATGTCAACCCTATGTTTGGTAGAGCTAATTGAGCTGAACATTTAAGCAATCAACAGTTTTTCTTTATCTACTATAGTTTTCATTCTGTAGGCCAAAAACACAAAAATCGTTATTTTGGGGCCGTAACCCCCTATAAGGGGTCATCTGACAACTTCGACCCTATGAAGACTTTTGTGGAGCTTTATGCGCTGAACATTTAAGCAAGCAACAGCTTTTCTTTATCTGCTATAGTTTTCATTCTAAAGGCCAAAAACATGAAAAAGGTTATTTTAGGGGCCATAACCCCTATTAAGGGTCATCTGACAACTTTGATCCTATTGAGACTTTTGTAGAGCTAAATGAACTGAACATTTAAGCAAGCAACAGCTTCTCTCTATCTGCAATAGTTTTCATTCCATAGGCCATAACATGAAAAATCATTATTTCAGGGGCCGTAACCACTATAAGGGGTCATATGACAACTTCGACCCTATGGAGACTTTTGTGGAGCTTAATGCGCTGAACATTTAAGCAAGCAACAGCTTTTCTCTATCTGCTATAGTTTTCATTCTAAAGGCCAAAAACATGAAAAAACATCATTTTAGGGGCATTAACCCCTATTAAGGGTCATCTGACAACTTCGACCCTATGGAGACTTTTGTAGAGCTAAATAGGCTGAACATTTAAGCAAGCAACAGCTTTTCTCTATCTGCAATAGTTTTCATATTATAGGGCAAAAACATGAAAAAACGCTATTTTTCACCTTTAAGGGGCTGTAACCCCTATAAAGGGTCATCTGACAATTTGGACCAAATGGAGACTTTTGTAGAACTTTTGATGTTGAAGCAGTAGGGTGGCATCAGATTTCATCTATCTCTTATACTTTTTGATTTACAAGCCAAAAACAGAAGTCTGACCCCCCTGGTCTATTTTTTACAACGGCGGCCATGTTTTTCGACGGATCAAAAATCCCCACTCAAGTTTTGTGCAGGATACCCTAAAGTACCACTGGTTTGAATCTATTTAGTAGTTTCAGAGGAGAAGAAGTTTGAAAAAGTTTACAGACGACGACGACGACAGACGACGACGACGACGACGACGACGACGGACGCCAAGTGATGGCAATAGCTCACATGGACCAGGTGAGCTAAAAGTGACATCAAAGTCCGAACACACAGTCGCATAAAGAAATATACATGTATGTCTGTGATATGTGGGTTTAATTTTGACATGTTTTACGAAATTATGAATATTAAATAGTGGATATACATGTTGAAATAGAACAAACAACAAAAATATTTCTTTAATAAACTGTTTTTTTTATGTATATTGTGGGCATTGTGTGCATTTTTGATACGCACAATCACTCCATATATATCCTTCTTTTTTCTGACGGTTTATATTGATAAAGAACAAGAAATCCGTTGTTATGAAATCTGATGGTTTATCTAAGCTCTAAGGTTTTTCCTAGCCCAAACATAGTTTGACCTTAGTCATAATTTCTTTTCACGTTGTTTTATTGTTATATTACGCTCTTTACATTCGTATAGTGTTCGGAAATTTCAATTTGGATTTTTTGGTAGAGTGCCTTTGCACGATGAGCCTTGAATAGACGAGACACGCGTCAGACGTATTGTCTGGAACTTAGCTGTAATTTTTATTTATTTTTACTATAATCAACTAAAGTCATTTATTTACCGAAAATGGCTAGCTCATATTAAGGCAGTCTTGGTTGATAGACTGTCTAATATTGGTATCCTTGAAAATAGTGGCAGGTAACAGCGTAGTTTTCGGTCAAAGGTCATGATCATCTAGAGAATACCGTTCGGGGTAGATCGAGACTTGAGGCAAGTATCTGTCACAAATAGTTATCATGTTCCAAGCGTTTTTATCATGTTTTAGGGACCTTTATATAAAGTCTTATAAGGCTACGTTGTGAAAATAACTGGCCACGGGTGAAACTGTAGGGACGGGGTGCGGGGAGAAACTTCAAAGGGGGCGGGGAGCGGTGAGATAGGGGGCGGTGAGCGGGGAGATAGGGGGCGGGGAACGGGGGGAAAGGAGGCGGGGAGCGGGGATTCAATACCCCCCTTTCCACCCCCCCATTTATGTCATGTATGTCATTGCCCCCTGTGGGTCCATGATTGGTCAAATAAAATATTTCTATTTCTATTTCTATTTCTATAGGGATTACAGCCCCTTAAATGCGAAAAATAGCGTTTTTAGAAGGTCCAGGTGAGCTATTGCCATCACTTGGCGTCCGTCGTCTGTCGTCCGTAAACAATTTTTCAAAAATCTTTTCTCTGAAAGTAATGAACAAAATATAATGAAACTTGGTATGAAGGATTCTTAGGGTGTCCTGCACCAAACTTGTGTTTCGATTTTTGATCCGTCAAAAAGCATGGCCACCGTTACTAAAAATAGACCAGGGCGTCAGACTACTGTTTTTGGCTTGTAAATCAAAAAGTATAAGAGATTTACAAAAAGTATAAGAGATAGATGAAATCTGGTGCCACCATATACTGCTTCAGCATAAAAGATTCTACAAAAATCTCCATTTGGTTGAAGTTGTCAGATGATCCCTTATAGGGGTTACAGCCTCTTAAAGGTGAAAAATAGAATTTTTTCATGTTTTTGGCTTATAGAACGAAAACTATTGCAGATAGAGACAAGCTGTTGCTTAATAAGTCTCCATAGGGTCGAAGTTGTCAGATGACCCCTTATAGAGGTAACAGTCCCTTTAAGGTGAAAAATAGTGTTTTTGGCCTATAGAAAACTAATGCAGATAGGGAAAAGCTATTGCTTGCTTAAATGTTCAGCTCATTTAGCTCTACAAAAGTGTTCATAGGGTCGAAGTTGTCAGATGACCCCTTATAGGGGTTACAGCCCCTTAAAGGCGAAAAATAGTGTTTTGGCCTACAAAATAAAAACTATTGCAGATAGAGAAAAGCTGTTGCTCATTTAGCTCTACAAAAGTCTTCATAGGGTCGAAGATGTCAGACGACCCCTTATAGGGCGAAACCATAGTGTTTTTATACGACCGCAAATTTTGCGATCGTATAATGAAATGGCGATGTCGTCTGTAGACACTTTGGTGTCCGTGCGATAACTCAATTTAGTTGTAGATATTGAAAGATATATTGATGATGTCCTTTCTGTCAATAACACTTCATTTGGTAGATGGATTCCTTCAATATATCCTCCAGAATTGGAGATTAAAGAGACCACCGAATCAAATTGCTTCACGTCTTTCTTGGATTTGCACCTCGAATTTGACCCAGGTGGTGATCTCAGTACAAAAATTTACGATAAAAGAGACGATTTTAATTTTCAAATTATTAATTTTCCTAATCTACAGAGCAATATACCTACCTACCCTGCATATGGTGCGGTGTTTATATTTCACAACTTATTCGAAATGCCAGAGCTTGCACATATTTCACAGATTTTTTTATCAGACACCGATTTCTCCGTGACCGACTTTTGGAGCAGGGCTATATGGAAATACGTCTCATACGATCCCTAAAAAATTCTTTCTTCGTTATCAGCCACTATAGTAGAAAAGTTCAAAATTGAGTTAAAAGATATGGTGATTGATTGTTTTAATAAGTGTTTGACTGGTCTGCTGTACTGAGATGATCACCTCAATATCCCTATTGTGTCTCACAACTATGTTGTGTTCTATGGTCATTACCGGATCCTAAGATCGCAATGGAAGAGGGAAGTTTGGCGCCATAAAACCTGGTTTAACCCATCATTTCGTTTGAAATGCCTATACCAATAGAAAATAATGAGATGTGGAATAAGTGTACGCGACACAGCCCACAATTAAACGGCAATTTAGAAAAACCGCAATGGACAACCGCAAGCAGCCTTCAACGAGGCCATTTGGCGCTGCTCGCGGTTCTGCAATTGGCCCATGGTCTAAATAAAATGCATATAATTCAAATCCAGCCCTGAAATAGTCACAGATAGACCCCCTTCTTAAACAAGGAACAGAAAACATAAAAAAGACAAGTACAAACGAAAGCTTTGTCAAAGATTCCTGGCTTAGGACAGGCACATGTAATATGTGGCGGGGTTAAACAAGTTTTTTGGGCCCAACCTTTCCCATATCAATATGCCTAGACAATGCACAAAAACTAAACACACAATAAAAATCAAATCGATCAAAATCCAATTCCATTAGAGAGAACCTAAGACAAAAAAACAAGAACAAACAAAAGGACGGTAAAGGAACTCTCTATAGAATACTCGCTGTTACTGACAGCTAGCTGTGAACCATCAATCGACTGATGTAAAAAAAATCAAACGTATCGATTTTAAATCCGACACAACACTTCAAAAAATAATGATTTAGTGAAGTTTCATCACACAAAACCGACATGCTTGATCGCTATTATGCTTAAAATTGACAATAGTAAAAACGTTTATGGAAGATTTAAAGCAAGTATCAAGTTATCAATATTTCAGCCAAAAACACTAAATTCAAAGATTTAACCAAAATATTCAATTCATATCCTTTCCGTAATAAATTTTGAAGCCAAGTCAGGACCGTTGCGATCCAACAATTCTCCGGTATGACTGATTCGTTTTTGTCATATTCTCTGGACAATGAGATTGATCATTTAAGTTCGGTAGTTTTGTTATTACTTTTATTTGCTTAAATGTTCAGCTTATTCAGCTCTACAAAGTTCTTCATAGGGTTGACTTCCAAGACCAGGTGAGCGATTCAGGCTCCTGGGAGCCTCTTGTTGGCCTATAGAATGAAAATTATTGCAGATAGAGAAAAGATGTTGCTTGCTTAAATGTTCAACTCATTAAGCTCTATAAAAGTGTCCATAGGGTCGAAGTTGTCAGATGACCCCTTATAGGGGTTACAGCCCCTTAAAGTTGAAAAATAGTGTTTTGGCCTATAGGATGAAAACTATTGTACATAGGGAAAAGTTGTTGCTTGCTTAAATGTTCAGCTAATTTAGCTCTACAAAAGTGTTCATAGGGTTGAAGTTGTCAGATGAGCCATTATAGGGGTTACGGCCCCTTAAAGGCAAAAAATAGTGTTTTTGGCCTATAGAATGAAAACTACATATATATATTGCAGATAGAGAAAAGCTGTTGCTTGCTTAAATGTTCAGCTCATTTAGCTCTAAAAAAGTCTCCATAGGATCGAAGTTGTCAGATGACCCCTTATAGGGATTACGGCCCCTAAATTAACATGTTTTCATGTTTTTGGCGTATATAATGCAAACTATTACAGATAAAGAAAAGTGGTTGCTTGCTTAAATGTTCAGTTCATTGAGCTCATAACAAAAGTCTATATAGAGTCAAAGTTGTCAGACAGCCCTCAAAATAACATTTTGCACATTTTTTTGCCTACAGAATGAAAACTATTGCTGAAAGAGAAAAGCTGTTTTTGCTAAAATGATCAGCTTATTTAGCTCTACAAAGTACTTAATTCATAGGGTTGACATCAAGACCAGGTGAGCGATTCATGCTCCTGGGAGCCTCTTGTTTGTCAAGAGGAGGGTCTTTTTATAATGGTATGATGCTGTTGTCAGCTGCATTGTCTGTTAACTTTAGTGTGTCCTCAATAACTTAAGTTCTAGTTATGCCATTGCTATGAAATTTTACAATGATGTTCCTTACCATAAAAGGATGGATGGGGTTGATTTTGGGGGTCTCCTCTTTTTAGCTCAATTTTTAAATTGGACTTTTTCATTTCCTGTGAACAGTGATGTCTGATTTTTTTCTCATGAACTGTGACCCAGGACATCCTACAATTGGAACCATTTTAGACCTATGTTAATTATGTCTCCCCTACTTTTGTGGTGGGACCTATTGATTTTGTCCTGTCTGTCCATCTGTCAGTCACAAAGTTTGTCAGTGCCACTCCTCTGAAACTATTGAACCGAATTCAGTGAAACTTGGTATATAGGAAGAACACCATATGTAGTTCTACATGTTGCCAGAAAATTTTAATCCTCAAATTTTTGTGGGAGTTATGGCCCTTTGAACTTTGCTGAAAATCCTCATTTATCATCTTGTCAGCACAAGTCCTCTGAAACTACTGAACCGAATTCAACAAAACTTGATATATAGGAAGGACACCATATGTAGCTGTGCATATTACCAGAAAATTTCGATCCTCAAATTTTTATGGGAGTTATGGTCCTTTGAACTTAGAACTTTTGGGGGGAAACAGGGGGAGACATTGTTTTTGCAGGCAAAATCAAACTTTAATTCTTATGCACTAGCAGCACATCAATTTTCATGTTATTTGTTACCTACTTTCATACCAATAAATACAACATTGATGAGAAAATATATTTATTGCATCAATAACCTAGGTAACACAGTGGAATTAACCAAGTGGGATAACAAAAGTTAAACATGAGAAAATCAACAGCTTAACATGTAAAGTTATAATTCTAATATTCTTAGCCATTTTTTTTTAATTTGAAAATACAATAAATGTGTTACTTAAAATCTAGCTCTTATGGTCATTGATGTTTATTTAAATGATTTGCAGACCATACATCAGTACCGCTGACAAGCATTTGATGCTAAAATATTTCATTAACAAAAAAATCCATATAGAGATATTGAACTACTGCACCTACTAAAAACTTAGTTACAGCCGGTTAACTTTCTGTTTTGTCAAAATACTCCCAATTTGAATTAATATATGTTAAAAAGCTTCGAGAATTCTGGTAAAAATATATAAATTTCTCAAAAGTTTCTTTCATTGATTCATTGATAAAAAATAAAAACTGATGTGCTTTCTCCATGTTTACATAAAAGACTGTTGCTATCCCACTTTATCACAGAAATCAAAACTAAAAAATTATAAAATAAGTATGTAACAATAAAATCAACAGGTTTGGTTGGACGGAATACATTACTAGGAATGCTTGGTGCAATTTATCACAGTAGATGTTGTAAAAATTCTAACATATATCTTTATAAGGACCTTTGGGGCTGTTCATCTTAATGGTGGAGGTTTTGTTTAATTTCCCATGTTAAGTGATATTAAAGAAAATAAATCTCTAGTATTATGGGATTAACAATATTTAACAACCAAAGTTAATTAAGAAAGTTATCATTAAAGCAGGAAAGAATGTAAAGCTTTTTCACATTTTACCAAACATGTACATCTGATAATAGAAAGTGAAATAAAACAGTAAACGATATGTCTGCTCCCAAAGTAAAGAGGTTTAAAACAAAGATAACAATGCAAAAGTTACATTATTATGATGAATTTATATGACATGGTTATGAAACCCAAGTACTTTCAATTTTCTGATGACAAGCAATTATTTGAACTCAATAAATTCCACAATCAAGTAAAATTGGATATTTGAATGCCTCCTGTATCACACTTTTAGCTTAATGTACATAGACACATGTAAAGTATGAAATAAAATAAAGGCAACATGTAAAAAACGAACAATAACTATTAAAAAAAATAATTCTTACATGTAAGTTACAAATAATATAAGACTAAGATAAGAGTCAATCAAGATAAAACATAACAATCACATGTGTAAAATGACAACAAATAAATAAAACTTGATAAAAAATAAAGGTTTTCAATTCACTTGGATTTCTATTAAATAACTTGATACATACCCTAGAGAACAAAATCAGAGATCCAGTCCTCAGTAACAATGAAACTAATTCATCAAAACAGAGAAATTTAATTAGCGTACAAGAGAAAATTCATCACAAAGTCCTAGCATATTAAATACACATATCATTCCATGATTATACATGTAAATAAATTGTAATATTAATATAGCAGCTTCATCTTAAAAGGAGGAGGTGAATAAGACTTATAATTAATTTCTAGTAATTGGACTCAGTAAAAATCAAAATACAATTGCAAAAATATGTCTATTTTTACATCTTTTTTCAAATTTTTCGTTACTATTAAGGGGAGATAATTTGTAAAGAAATTAAAAACTTTTATGTTCAAAAGACATAATGCCCAATCTCACAACATGGAACATCAACATAAACCAGGAGGAAAACCTGGATTAGGTTGGAGAAACAGATGCCAACACTATATGCCCTCTGTTTTTGTAGGTTGGGCATTAAAATCAATTGGTGTGCCATAAATGACCATGCATACACTAAAATGACATTTTTCTTTTGAACTTATGTTTTCTTACTATAGAAGACATAAACTAAACATAAAATGCCTTGAAATTAACAAACATGTACATGTTTCATTTTTAGCTAAAGATTAACATTGAAAAGTATATAACATCTGATATACATGTATAACATACAATGAACATGATGAATGAACTGTGGAGATAACTGGGACAAATGAAAGACATGTATAAACTACAATGAAGTGATGAATGAACTGTGGAGATAACTGGGACAAATGAAAGACATGGGTCGAATATGATTTAAACCATGAAAACCACAGAAAAAATTTCAGGTCAATATATCTTAACAGGCACTACTTCATTACAAATGTTTCTAACATGAGAAAGTTATTGTAAATCATTGTTATGAAGTTTGGTGTTCATGTTTGCTAACACGAAAAATATGTGAAATCAGTAATAGGTATCAGACAAGCTTAATTTTAAATAATTATAGAAGGACATTCTTATTATACATGTATAATGGAAATCTTATGATCTCAGTATCCTGTGGATTCATCTATGTTTGTATGGATTAATTTTGTGCTTTCAACTTTAAGACAAAACTGCCATCCACAAAAATCAACGAAAAATAATGAAACAACAGTAGTGTAACTGATAAATCTGAATGTCTACCAAAAGCAAACTCCTCAAGGAAGTATATAAATGATACTTCAAAAAAGAAAATTACCAATGACTTTGTCAGTGATTTAATGAAAACCATGAATTTATGAAATATGCCAATATTTCCCAATCTAGAAAATCAAAACCCCTATATTGAAGTGTTTTCACAGTAATAAAATATTCATCACCATGATCACGAGATGTTAATGTAAAATATTCATCACAAGATGTTAATGCAAAAGATACAAATGAAGAAAAATAATCTTAAATGTCAATGATAATGTCATAAACAAATCATATCGTCATGGTAACATTGCAAAATAATAAATAAATGATAATACCCAAAGTATCAACACTTTACAATAAATTATTGGCTAGATACAGCAAAATATCTAAAATATACAAACAAATTACTGAAATCTATCTATAGATGCCCATCTAAAGTACATGTTCAATATATGAATGCATGATAGTGTAAAAAGGAAATTATCGACAAGATGTTTTTGGTTATTTCTATGTTATTAAAGCAGACAATAGATAAAGCTTTCTAGATAACATTGGACGATAGCCACTTAAGATTGGCAGACAAAGATGGTAAAAAATAAATAAACAAATAACTTAATGAGATAACAAATCATAGCCTGACTAATATGTATGAAAATACTGGAATGAATCTAAGACAAACTGGTTACTGATAACTGACCCAACTGTTACTGTAACAGTATAAACTGGTTACAATTAATTGACCCTACTGTTACTGTAACAGTATAAACTGGTTACTGATAACTGACCTACTGTTACTGTAACAGTATAAACTGGTTACAATTAATTGACCCTACTGTTACTGTAACAGTATAAACTGGTTACTGATAACTGACCTACTGTTACTGTAACAGTATAAACTGGTTACTGTTAACTGACCCTACTGTTACTGTAACAGTATGAACTGGTTACTGTTAACTGACCCTACTGTTACTGTAACAGTATAAACTGGTTACTGATAACTGACCTACTGTTACTGTAACAGTATAAACTGGTTACTGATAACTGACCCTACTGTTACTGAAACAGTATGAACTGGTTACAGTTAACTGACCCTACTGTTACTGTAAACAGTGTGAACTGGTTACTGTTAACTGACCCTACTGTTACTGTAACAGTATAAACTGGTTACTGATTACTGACCCTACTGTTAATGTAACATTATGAACTGATAACTCTTATCTGACCCTACTGTAATTGCAACAGTAAAAACTGGTTACTGTTAACTGATCCTATTGTTATATTTATCAGTTAGATGTTCAGTTTCCTTTATCAGATACAGTAGTAACTGAATTATTACACGATAACAAGATAACTTTTATCTATTGAAAATAGGTTTAACTTTTATATTGATGACAGTAACTTGAAGTTTATGGTAAGAATTTTGACAAGGAAGAAATACTGTCTAGATCAGATGATAATAACTTCAGTTGATGAGACTAGATGCCACCTATCCGTATGTTGTTGAGCCACTTAGATGCCACCTTTCTTTATATTCTGTTTAGCCTGGCCTAGTGCCACCTGTTTAGCATTTGATCCAAACGTGAGGGTACTAACGGTTTCTGTATAGTTGTATGAGTCAGGACTGATGTTCACAAACAGACAAGCCTTCAAAGATATTAAAGATACAATAAGGATATTCTGTAAGCTTATATACATTTACTATTTTATTTTTAATTATTCATTTCAAAGAATTCAAAAATTAAACTGCTCACTTCACATGTCTCCATGAAAAAAATCATAAGATGATTGTTCAATGTTTAGTTGATAGCATTCTGTTTTATTTTTATTTCTGCATTTTACTATCAATGAGAACCTTTAGACAAAAGTACCTCTAGTCAGCTAAATGTGTATTTGGACTTCATTTTTGTTTCAGCTATTCTCCTTAAGCTTGATAGTTAAGAACACTTCAATAACTGTACAGGTACTTATTTTCACGAATGAACCAAAGTTCACTAGTACTAAATTTTGTCAGTCAGTTAGTCAGTTATTGCTTTACTCCCAAGCAGCACGACCTCGGATATATCCGGGAGATGAACATGAAAGTGATGATACAATGAACATGAATTGATGATGAAGTGGAGGAAATGGGGACACAAGGCCAATCGGGTAGGAGAGTTTTGACTGCCACTGGAAAAAGGAGTGATGGGTAGGGACGGGAAATTTAGCCTCCTGCATGGGGATCCTACGGGTCCTACTCTTACCGAGACCTGCAGCAGGGTTCTTTAACGTGCGAGGAACGTGACATTTTTCCCAACACGGTGCACCACTATGGTTTGCGGTCAGGTTTTCCGCATTATCACCTGACGACCCCACATCTCTCGATGTCAGGGCTGCCCCATTCAACCACCTGGGGCACACATCCCAGTCGCTTTGTGGGCAAAGCGGCCTGACCCAATGTCAGGTTTCTGAGCGCTCTTTAGTGGACTTTTACCGACAAGCTTAGCGCTGCTGCGGGCCTATTTGCCACCCGGAACCCGCACGGGGGTACTAAATTTTGCGTTTTCTGCTCATTATTCTATTCATTTCATACACACTATTTCATTTCGTGGGTATTTAATTTCCAAAAACATGCCTTACTGCCAAAATAAGTACATTTACAGTATACCTTATATATCTATGACCTCCTAGTGAGGGCTGTTAACAAGGGGTTGCACTTAGTAAAGCCAAGGATACCCCCAATTCAACCTTTTGGAAAGCAGGAAGTAGATGCACGACTGACCTGGAAAGGGGTGGCACTATACAATTCATCATGCTAAAGCGGTACACTACATTTGAAATCAATCTCTTCTGCAGTAGAAGCCAAGAAATCAGTTACGAAAAATTGTCTATTTTTGACCCTTAAAAAAGTATAAGTTGGATCAGAAAACAGGAAGTATATGTGTGAGTGACCTGGAAAGGGGAACCCAGTATAACTCTTCATTCTTAAGCTGTACACAAAATTTGAAATCAATCGCTTTCGTAGAAGCCAAGAAATCTGTTACAAAAGTTTGTAACGGCTGGACAGACAGACAAGGTGATTGCAATAAAGCCCTTTCTCTTACGAATGGGGATATAATTTAGAGTTTCATACCTTCGCATCACCTCCTAGTGAGGGCTGTAGGATCTGAGTTAATTTAGAGTTTCTGTAAGGAATGTGTAGTTGACTTGTTCGTAGAGCTGTGAAGACCTGAAAGGTGTAACAAACATGAGAACATTACTAACTAGATAAAATAATTGATCAAAAACAAAAATGGCTGAATTGTGATAAAAATATGTATGAAGTAGTTTCACAACAGAACACAAAATAAGACCCATGCTGATGCCAAAATCTAGAGACTGGAATTAACAGTTGCTATGAAAACGGCTACAAAATTGTTCCCAACCAACTGCCTGCGGCCTTCTTTTGCCCACTGTCAGACATTCATGCATTAATTACCTGTGCTATCAACCAAATGATTGTACATGTACATAAGCAACTCCTAATCAATGCTGAACCATTTGAAAGGTAGCAACAAACGACATGAAAGATATGGATATCAAAGATTTCATTTTGTTTCCCAAAAATTTGAATTTTGAGAATAACATAACAACAGATAATTTCTTTATGCAGGATATTAATGACATTGCCAAGATGGACTCCTGTATATGTATCTTGAGTGTAACATTCCAAGTGGAACTACTGTAAACATGGAAATTTTCGAGTGGGGGTTATTTTGGCTAAATTCGCAATAACAAAATATCCGCAAAATCAACCCCCATATTCTCTTATAATACAATTTAGCAGGAAATTTTAGCGAGTTGCAAATTTCACAATTTGTTTCCAAAAGGGTGGTGTTTAATTTTAGTGGTCTTAATTTTTTGCGTTTACATAATCAAGAGTGTGTACAATACATATGATATAATATTTAGCTTTCTTAAAATTTTTGCAATTCCTCAAACCTCGCGAATAAAAGTGAAAATTAGAACCTTGCGAAAATTTCCTGCTGTACAATAGAATATGAACTGTTAGAAACATCGTGAAATTTCCCCCCACTCTAATGTTTAACTTAACAAAAACTCGAAAATTCACCCCGTGAAATTTCCACATTTACAATATACATTTACTTGTTTAGACTATATGTAATCTTTTTGAAAAATGTTTTTTCTACTTTTCTTCATTAAGTCTTCAAATGTGAAGTTTCTAACTTTTAATGCTGTCATTTGAACCAACCTGTCCCAAGGCAGACAAAGACTTATTGATTGCAGCAGCTTCCACCAATCTCTGTCCTTCAGCTTCTGTTTTAGCAATCCTCTCTGACCCTGCAAGGTCACACAAGATCAAAGTTCCCTTAGATATTGCACCTGTTATCTTATCTGTCCCTTCCACAGACAGCATCAGCAGTAAATGTGAGCGTGAACTGAAAAAGTCAAAATAAGGTGAAGGTCACACAAGATCAAATAGAAAATAATGAGATGTGGAATAATTGTATGCAACACAGCCCATTATCAATCGGATATTCAGAAAATCCAAAATGGACAACCACCAGCAGCCTATATTTAACCTGTAATTTTTTCTGTCCATTTCACAGACAGTGCATCAGCAATAAATTTGAACATGAACTGAAAAAGTCAAAGTGGTAAATGCAAAAATGCATCAAAGAGTAAATAAAATATAGTGTATCATAATAAGTGAAGCTCAGGTAAGCTGACATCTTAAGTTAATGAGAAACAAAAACCTCAACAACATTTATAACTAATGTGTAGTTTACAGCAAGTTTTCAATCATTTTCATTTAACCCTCTTGGTTCAGGAGGGACAAATGGGTACTCATCTGTGCATTGGGGGTGGGACATAAATGTCCTTATAAGTTTACTACAGAAAGGACATAAATATCCCATTTTACAAAACATACAAGGTATTAATTCTTTAATATATTGGCAAAATCACTTAATATTTGTTATGCAAAATGATCCATTGTATGACATCAGTGCTTTTTTAAATCAAAAATATTTGTTTTGCACTTGAGAAAAACTTGAACATCACACATTATCAAAGTGTGTCACAACACTACAATGACGTCACATTTTATTTCCAATACTTTTGATATGTTTTTTGAATTGGTTCCCGCACCAAGAGGGTTAAAGGAAACATTTATATCTAATGCTCAATAAACAAGAGGCTCCCAAGAGCCTCAATCGCTCACCTGAACTACACAGATACATATATTTGTAGATATTATTGTGCTTAACCATATGCGATTTAAATTGATGAAATATCTTCGTTAGTTTTCAAGATATTGGGCTTAATAAGTGCAAATTTGGCAAAAATTAGGAAAAAGAACAATAACTCCCACATCAGCAGTCAGATCTTTTCCAAAATTTCAGGATAGGTAGATCTTAATATTCTGATCAATTTTGATTCCTTCACAATTTTGATATCTGAAACCAGTTTTGAGTTATTAGCAAAAAAATGAAATTTGCCCCTATGTTCTATTTTTAGCCATGGTGGCCATGTTTTTTAATGAATCAAAAATCTGAACGATAAAGTTGTAGCATATAAGCTATCAAACAATGTGCCATGTTAAGATGCAGTTGGTCTTACCGTTTCAGACAAAACAGGGGAAAAGTAATGAACAATGGTAAATATTGACGCTTTAAGGGCCATAACTCCTAAAAGAAATGGTTCTACAGCTTTGACCTAATTACATGAATTGTAGATCTTGATGTGCTTAATCATATGCAATTTGAATTTTTGAAATATCTTGTATAGTTTTCAAGATATAGGGCTAAATCAGTGAAAAATTTTGAAAAAAATCCAGAAAAAGGGCAATAACTCCTATGTCGTTTGTTGGATCTTCTTGAAAATTTCAGAGCAGGTAGATCTTGAGATGCTAATCACTTTTGTCTCCCATCAGAATTTTGATATCTGTTACCGTTTTTGAGTTACTTGCAAAAAACTGTAATTTGACCCCTATGTTCTATTTTAAGCCATGGAGGCCATATTTTTTGACGAATCATAAATCCGAACAACAGAATTGTAGCATTTATGCTATTAAACAACTGTGCCAAGTTTGGTTGAAGTTGGATGCATGGCGTCAGACAAGTTAATCTTTGAAATTCAGGGTAAAAGTAATGAAAAATGGTAAAATTTGACGCTTTAAGGGCCATAACTCCTAAAAGAAATGGTTCTACAGCTTTGACCTAATTACATGAAATGTAGATCTTGATGTGCTTAATCATATGCAATTTGAATTTTTAAAATATCTTGTATAATTTTTAAGATATAGGGTTAAATAAGTGCAAAATTTTGAAAAAATCAAGAAAAAGGGCAATAACTCCTACATCAGTTGTTGGATCTTCTTGAAAATTTCTGGGCAGGTAGATCTTGAGGTGCTGATCACTTTTACACTACGCCAGAATTTTGATATCTGTTACCATTTTTGAGTTATTTGCAAAAAACTGCAATTTACCCCTATGTTCTATTTTTAGCCATGGCGGCCATGTTTTTCAACAAATCAAAAATCCCCACGCTAGTTTTATACTACCTATGCTAATTAACAACTGTGCCAAATTTAAAAGCCATTGGACTTATGGTGTTAGAGGAGTTAACGTTTGAAAAATGTTAACGACGACGGACGACTGACGACGGACGACGACGGACGCCAAGTGATGGCAATAGCTCACATGGACCTTCGGTCCAGGTGAGCTAAAAATCCATCTGAATATCTTACCTTGTCGAGTTCATTTTAGTTGAAGCTGTATGTCTATTTTTATCCCCCATCGACATACATTTCTTGATGTCGTCTAACGTCTTTATCTCCATCTCAATAAGACCAGGTAGGTTGACCTTGTTACCAGCTGTTTTCAGGTCGAGTGTTTTAGCGTCCTTGTTTAGTAAGTCTACTATTGTCTCATTGTAGATCTCAATCAAGGCCACCTACAACCATGACAAAAATACATAGTAATGTAAACATTAATCTAAGTTAAGTCTTTTAGCAGTTAACAGATTATTTAATTTAATTTAATTTAATTACTTAAACTATTGTATTAATGAATGAACTAAATAAAAATTTCATAAAATTTGTCATTTATCAGCTGAAAAAAGTGTCATGTTCAGAATATGTGCATATTTGTGGTGTTAAGCACACCATTCATTTAATCAAATTATTTTGTATGCTTAAAAATTATTTACTTTAACAGAAAGCAACAATTTTCCAGCTTTTCTTAAAGTTTACCAACCATTAAAATAAGTTGCAAGATAGAAATATCTTTAATGAACAATGATGCATAGAGAGACAAAGCCAAATAGTTTACCTTAAGAACATAAGATACTGTTTCTTGCTTCTCTTTGCAGACTTTAAACAGTTCATTTATAGCCCTAAAATAAAAAAATAAAATACATGTAATATAAACACTTTAAAACATCTTGAAATAAAGTTGATAAACCAAGAACGTCTATTGATCCATCCCTTTAAACCTTCAAAGATTAACTGAACTTTTGAATGACAGATCAAGAGGGCTTTATGGGATGGACTACCACTTCTTTCTATTGGATTTTGTTTCCATTTTTATGCCCCTGCTTTTCAATGTTTCGGTGTTAATGTTGAAAATATAATTATATATCTGATTGTCTTTTAAATATTCTGCTTCTTTAATAAAAAGAATATTCATTCTATTTTGACTTTTCTAAACAATCTATAGCAATAATAATGTTTCTAAAAATTTGTCCACATTGTCCATGACATGAAGAGAAATATACAACTAGAATTATAGGATAATTAATTGGGTCGAGTGAATAACCAAAATATGATCATGAGTCGGTGAACGCACACAGATTTATACGAGTGCGCGGAACTCGCACGAGTGATCATATTTTGGTTATTCATGAGACCTAATTGATTATCGTATTTATTACATAGATAAAATGCCGCTAATATATAGTTTTTAATGAATTTATTTGAATGGCGTATGAATTTAGACCGCAGGAGTCATGCCGACAACGCAATACAATTCACGACATCATAATTGAGTTTGACCGGAAAGGACGCAAGAGTGAAAATATTTTTGTTATTTCACATTGTGAATTTACCAGATTTTATTTCACTGGGAAAAATCGGTATTTCATATGCATCTATGTAATAATAAGACATGATGCACAGCTTTAAAATACATGTATTATATTTTTGATTCAAGAGTATAATCATATAAAGATTTTTGTCCATACATTGATGTATAAGTGATGTATAAGTGTATAAATAGTATCAAACTGCCTTCATGGAAAAGTAGTTTAAATCTGATTTAGGATAGACACATGGACAAATGTGAGCCATTTACTTTCAACTTCTATTCTTTTATCACAAGACTATTCTAAACACTTACCTGATGTTAATACCAGGATTTTTCTCAGGGCCCATCATGGTAAATGTTTTACCCGAGCCTGTCTGTCCGTACGCCATCAAACACACGTTATACCCATCAGCACAACATGTGATGATACCTTTGGTATCTTCAAACACCTACAAAATAAATATATCTTATGATTTTATTCTAGTTATTTTGACTCAGGGTTGGAGTCTGATATCAGTTTCTATGCCATTTTTTTTCTTTTGACAATCTTGGGATGATTTCAGTGGGAACTCTCAACAGTTTTCATTTTCTTGGTGGTGGGTTAGACATGTTTCTTAATGCTTAAAGTGTATTCAATAGATTATTCTGGTGGTCAAGTACACTTAATTGGGAGTTGAATTCTGACCCCTAGTACATAGTTTCCTGGAAAAGCCATTAGTAGCTACAGATATTTCAACATTTGATTCAACGGATAATGAATTCATAATGTACATGATGTATTAGTTTCAATACAAAAATTGATATTTTTTTATGAAGAAGTTTTTGAATAAATCCTCTTTTATAACAGTGCAATGCATTGAAAATATCCTTTGAAGATGCCCAAGAATACTTTCATGTTTATGTACATGTTTTGGATATGTGCTAACTATATTGAATAAAATTTTGGGGTTAGCTGTTTGAAATTTTGAAGAAAAAGATTTTCCACTTTTTTTTATTAATTATCTTCCTATTTCAAACATTTCATATATTTTCTTTTCAGATTCTTTCATAATACAAGAGTTAACACTAAAGTACGTCGAAACTAGAAACGATTATTCTTTCTTACTTCCACTATATTTTGAAATTACATGGATTTTCAGTTTCTGAGATCAAAAGATGTTTATAGAACTTAAACATTGCTATCATATGTATTGAAAAGTCAAGGTCAAAAGATGGGGATGCAACTGTGCTAAGCTACTAATGGGGCATATGCATACCAAGTTTCATCAACCTAGGACCTATAGTTCTTGAGATATGGAGGTGCTCGCAAAACTTTTCCATTGCTATTATATGTATTGAAAATTGTCAAAGTCACTCAACTGGAAAATCAAGGTAAAGGTCAAAAGATGGGGATGCAACTGTGCTAAGCTACTACTGGGGCATATGCATACCAAGTTTCATCAACCCAGGACCTATAGTTCTTGAGATATGGAGGTGCTCATAAAACTTTTCCAAAAAGTTAACGCCGCCGTCACCGCTGGTAAAGTAACACCTATGTCCCGCTCTGCTTCGCAGGCGAGACAAAAAATTAACCTAATTGTACTATGAAATATATGAACACAATAAAAGACATAGGAAACTGATCTTGGTTTTGGACCTCTGATTCCTAATACCTTCCGATGTTTTGATTTAAATGCTACTGATGAGAGGTTACTCCTTGAAATATCGTTATTTAGCATATCAAAATTAACCGTTTACACCGGCGTTTTGGTATTTGTAACCTAGGCACTAGAATGCCTGCTTGGTGCCTCTTTGCTTCTGTCTAAAAATTTCCTTTGATTTTTTAGACCCCCAATTCATGACCTTGATTATTTAGACCCCCAAATCATGACCTTGATTATTTAGACCCCCAACTCTTGACTTTGATTATTAAGACCCCCAACTCTTGACCTTGATTATTTAGACCCCCAACTCTTGACCTTGATCATTTAGACCCCCAACTCTTGACCTTGATTATTTAGACCCCAACTCTTGACCTTGATTATTCAGACCCCCAACTCTTGACCTTGATCATTTAGACCCCCAACTCTTGACCTTGATTATTTAGACCCCAACTCTTGACCTTGATTATTTAGACCTCCAACTCTTGACCTTGATCATTTAGACCCCCAACTCTTGACCTTGATTATTTAGACCCCAACTCTTGACCTTGATTATTTAGACCCCCAACTCTTGACCTTGATTATTTAGACCCCAAATCTTGACCTTGATTATTTAGACCCCCAACTCTTGACCTTGATTATTCTTCGTACCTGTTCCTGACTTGTATCCATGTCAAAAGCTTTATCAAATGAAAACATCTTCTTTCCATTCTGTGGGTGTAACACCATCAAGTCCTGGTCATTTAAGAACTTAAGACAATTCTCAGCACGATCGTCCTTCCTTGCACGACAGAACACACGGATATTTCCTCTCATTTCTTGTAACTAAATCAAACATGATTATCTTATTAGAGAGAGAATTTATATAAATTGAATATACAAAGAACCTAATAATCAATAGCTGGTATCTATTCAACCTTATAAGCTTCATTGTATGCGAGTTCACTCTTGTTGAGCTTGCATTGTAAATTTGTATTCAGCTGTTTTCGTTTGTTTTGTATGGTGTCTGTTCGTCTGTTCCTTTTTGCTGTTCTCTTTGGTGTTTATTGATTTTGTCTTTGCCCTTTCAGATATTTGACCTTGGAATGCCCCTTTGGTACCTCTCTGCTTCTTTCATTCAATTCCATCATGTCTATGGAGTTGTGATCTAATTGTGACTTGAATCTTTGACCTATCATTAGATGTCTTAAGATGTGTCAGTCAAATGAAATTCAATGGGAAGGCTATTGATACTGATAAGTGACAAATGGAGTGAATGACGAATGGACACAAAACGTACTACTGCCTATCGGGAAATTAATATTCTTCTTAACTATCTGATTGTATAATAGCTTCCTCAGTAATGTCTCCTTCCTTTACAGAGCTTCTTCATTCTTACCTGGTTATATAGTAACTTCCTCTGCAAGGCTTCCTTCCTGTACAGAGCTCGAACTTCTTCCATTTCCTCAACCTGAGCTGCCCCGGTATTTTTCATCTTCTTCATACCACCAACAGCCTGGTTTAAAATAAATACGAATTCAATACTTAGTCTCCACTTTGGCTATGATTGAGTTAACATTGATGATTCCTGATCGATTTCTTTTTTTTTAGGGTTTTTGTGTTGTTCTCGTTTGTGTAGATAGATTTTGTCCTATCCCTTTTGAAATTTTGACATAAGAATACCCCAAAGGTACATCTTTGCTACTTCTTTAAAATTAAGTTCATGTTAAAGTGTGTAAAAGAGTACATTTGAACTTATGAATAAATCAAAGTCGCACATTTACAAAGTGATTACTAGTACCTACAGGTAACATAATTTTAGTAAAATTTTCTCCATAGTTACGTGTAATACTTAATCAGTTTTACTTTTTGTTTACTTGATTGAATTTTCCAGAACAACCCTAAAAACCAGATCTTCCATATATAAATTCATGTCACCTTTGTATTAAAATATTTGGTACACAGAAGTAAATAAGTCACAAACATGCAATTGTATTACACAATATAATACTTTTTGATGAAGATGCATGACACAAATTATAATGAGACTAGGCCTGAACCGATGAGTCTGAGGCATCTGCCAAACTGACCTTGCAACATGTTGCAGGTGACATAAGAACATTCAACTTTGAACTGTTAACTATTACAAACCAGTATTTTTAATAACTAATAACTACCTGTGCAATAGAGTCTTTCAGACCATCAAAATATCTCTGGACATCCATCTTAAGTTTGGAATGTGACTTTCTCAGTTCTATAGCACTCTTGTTCAATAATAAAATGTCGTCAGGGTTGACTGATTCTTCTTTAACCACTTGAGTTACGACCTGAAGAAAAAAAAATATCTATTAAAACTCCTGAAGTAAGTCAAACAAGTTTTCAGAAAACTGTTTACAATTAAAACCTTTAAAACAATGATTTTAATCATTTACTTACCAAATGGATTGTTCAAAGAAAAATTAATAAAACAATATAATAGTCAAGTCTAAACCCTATATCATACTGAGTTGTGTGTGTGTTTGTTTGTGTTGGTGTTTAACACCCTTTATCGATGCACCTGGGCCATGTAAGGCGATCAGTTTTATTGGTGGAAGAAACCGGAGTTCCCGGAGGAAACCACCGACCTTGGGCAGGTAACTAACAAACCTAATCACATACAGTTGGGGAAGTCCTTTTATCATACTGAGGTGTGTGTGTGTGTTTGTCTTTATCGATGCACCTGGGCCATGTAGGGCGATCAGTTTTAATGGTGGAAGAAACCGGAGTACCCAGAGGAAACCACCGACCTTGGGCAGGTAACTAAAAAACCTAATCACATACAGTTGGGGTCCTTTTATCATACTGAGGAAGTGATGTTGAAAATAATTGTGTTGGGACAGGCAGAACTTTAGAACCTTTCTATTATAGTATGTACCATATAAGATTCTCACAATTTGCCAAGCATAGCTTAATTCATCATTCAAATATTTTCTATTTTTCCCCAACTGTAGGTGCACATCTTCTATATGTGTATGCCTGTGCAAAGTTTTCACTTTCTAAGGTACGGATTACACAAACGTTGTGAAGGAACAAAAGGTCTTGCTTACATACAGATGGATGGATAATTACACCTGCTTTTACTGTCGGTGGGGTAGTTCAATTATGAAAATATCTAAGTATGTTGCAAAATTCCATGTTCTTTCTAGATGCATACTTAGTTTCAGAAATTTTTGTTGAGTAGTTTCAGAGTATTTGCATGGTAATTAAATGAAACATTTTCTAAAATTCGGTTTAAAATACAATGTAATTGTGGAAATTTCCATGGGGGTATTTTTGCTTAATTCTTGATCACAAAATATCTGCAAATATCCACCATGCAAGTTGTCTATTCCTTAAATACCCAATGAAACACGAACCTATTCCTGGTGGGAAAAGTTACATTCACAAAACATGAAATATCAGTGTGTAAAAATTTCCATGCTAACAGTCATGACAGTATTTTATTTGTTTTTCAGCCTTGTTTTAACAGTAACTGTAATCTTTGTTAGGTATTAGGTCAACCTAAAATAGGAACCCAAGTCAACTGCATATATGTATATAGGTTACACTATACCTGTGGTACTGAATATACAGGTTACACTATACCTGTGGTACTGAATATATAGGTTACACTACATTACTCTATTTTAATGACCGGGTTGGTCATGGGTCAATTATTTCAGACTTCTTCATTTAAATTCTACCTAAAAGACCGAGAAAATTAAGCTCCGCCCAACCTTGCGAATAAAATAGAGTAATACCTGTGGTACTGAATATATAGGTTACACTATACCTGTGGTACTGAATATATAGGTTACACTATACCTGTGGTACTGAATATATAGGTTCCATTATACCTGTGGTGTTTTAGGTCTCATTGCTGTCTTAGGCCTCTCATGTTGTATTGCTGCCAAGTGAGCTTCCGCCTGCTTGGATTCAACTTCTAATGTGGTTATCTTCTCTTCCTGTGACTTAACCTGAAGTAAGGTGATAAAATACTGAACTACATGTACAAGTAAATTACTACGACTGAACCTGTGGTTACAATCATGTGATGATGTAGAATGCATCTAGAGCAAGTAAATAATGTGTAACAAATGAATTCTATCAACTTTTTCTTTTTCAAGTTATTAAATACTGAACTACATTTACCGGTACAAGTAAATTATGTACTGATGTAAGGGGGATAACCCTTATTTTTTTAAACGAAAAACTATAATATTACTAAAAAGTGTAATATTTTTGTTTTCAATAAAATCTTTGACTGTGGTACATGAAACCCAATGAAATAATTTGTGTTTTGTATGTTTAAGATGTAACAGACTTTAACAACAAGGCAGATGAGTGACCAAACATAGTTTTTACTCTGTCAATAAATAATGATGATTTTTAGGTTCTTACTTAAGTTCTTGGAAAAGACCGGCTGATCTTCCACAAGTGAAAGAATTTTTCAGTCAAAAGACCTAAAAAATTCTATCATGAGTGAAAGATCAATTCTTCTGCAAAAATTTATTTTTTTATATTCTGAAAGGTGGCTTTATTCTTAAAAACGAAAGTTTTAAATAACATTGCATTTCATTGGTCGACATCATCGATCAATATCAGTACAGGCGGTTATTATTGGTTAATTGACTAGTGTAAGATTGCTGTACGTGCTTGCATCTCAACCTGGTCATATTACACACTGAAAAGAGTCATTTACTGAAGAATAGCTAATCAAATTCATTGTCATAAGAGGAGATAAGATATCAAGGTATTATATTTCACCTACATTGTACTATTTATTAGAAACCATATACTTAACTTCAAGGTGTAAAATATATGTCATGACTGCTAGTCACTTTGAAGGCTGCTGGCTGTTTTCCTTTGTGGTTTTTAACATTTCTGTTTAGGAATGAAGGTTGCATTGTGCACACTTATTTTTACATCTCGTTACCTTATATATGATGCCTATGGAAGTCATCTTATTAAAAATGTTATGTTTTATTGGATGGAGTTTGGCGTCTCATGAACATTCACACTGCTTGGTAAACTTACAATTTTCTCTGCTTCATCTTTAGCACTTCTCTCCTGCTCAAGTTGTCTTCTCTAAACAAAATAGAAAGACAACATATCTATTAAAATCTATTTCTATAATTGTAATTATCACACCAATAAATAAAATATTATTTTTTGGTCCATTTCCTGGTTTCATACTACTTGCACACACTTGTTGAGATCAAGTTTAATCTGATTAAAATCTTTCAGCTTAGATAATTTTTTTGCGTCAATTGATACAGGTTATCTTTATTTATGATTATCCATTGAAGGTGTTACCTAAATTCAATATAATTCTCATACAAGTCATGATAGGTATATTAGACTGCAGTGATTTATATCTAAAATCTATAACAAGACCATACATCAAATGAAAGTACTAAGCAATCTTTATAGCCAAACTGATCATATAAGGACTTGAGTGTCTTTCATGCTAAGCCATTTTAACTCAGCTAACAGACAGACAGACAGACAGAGATACTGCAAACCAATAAATATCGGAGGCAAGTTGTTTTTGCTTTATTCATGAGGAACAGAAATTTGTGAAAATAAATTGTGCAAATGAACTATATTTCTTAGTACTCAAACATGTTCTACCAAAGATAAGGGAATTATATAGCTGTGAAACTGCCCTGAAACACGAAAACACAAGATAAAGTAATGACAAATTAAGTTGGTTCACGGCTATCTGAAGAATTTCTTACCAACTGTTTCACGGTCTGTTCTAATTCATTGAGTCTTTCTTCTTTGTTATTTTGGTCTTTAGCTTCCTTGCTTGTCTTTGGTGCCTTTAACCATTCTAAATAAAAATATGTTAGAATTCTAAGTCCGTATAGACTAATGATTATTCTTAATTTTTTTAATCAAAGTGTGAAAAATTAACAGATTGTTAATTACTGTAAAAGACCAACATATCATTTTAAAATGTTTGTATCAAGTCAGGACAATTAAGATTTTCAATCCACATGTACATATGTCACCTGTTCTTTTTAATGTGGCTGATAATCCAGGTTTTAATTTATGGCTATCTATATCTTATAAGTAGTTAACAAAACAACCTGGTTTACAAGTTATGGTCCTTGACTTACCATCACCTTCAAGGTGGAGGTATGTATTTATACACTCATCAGCATCATAATTACACTGCCGTAACATAGCCAGAATATCGTGTCGATCTTTCCAGTTGGGCAAAGCCTCCTCGACTTGGTCCACAAGTTTTTCCACCATTTCGTGATGAAGTTCATACCCTATTGGCATTCTCATCCATTGCCCATTGTTATGGTCATAGAAACAATGAATATTGTGTTTTCTCTACAAAAAAAAACCCAACATCTAAAAAAAATGTTAATGATATGTTTTCCCTGAAAATTTGAAGTAAAACACAAGTTATAATAGTCAATGTTGTGCTTTCTCTGTAAAAAAGATAACAGTGATCAATGTGCTTTCTCTGAAAAATATAAAGTCCTTTCTTAGATGAAATATTGATTAAACCCATATGTTTAGGTCTGCATTAAAATTTTACACCTAAAATTGACCAATGTTAAGAGTCATTAGAAGTCAAGGTCAAATGCCACAGAGACAGAGTTGCGTTGACCATAATCTTTACATTTTAAATACAAATTAAATTGCCTAGATGTTGACCTTTTCATTCAACTATGCAATCTCCATAGAACACTTACAAGAAAGATAATATTACACTTCAACTCCCACTGGGAAGTAATACCTGTGGCTTGTATGAATTGGTGTTTGAGATTTACCTGGAATATATAGGTGGGGATTTTTCCTTTCCTGGGATGCTTGATAACTCCCTCTCTGTCATCGTTGGATCCTCCACGGGACTGGTTTTCTCTTGTCCTTGACCCCTGACCTTGTTGACCTCCACCTGAACTTCCTGCTGCTGCACCAGCTGCTTCCCTGTTTCTCTGATCCTTAAACAAGCAAAAAGACTTACGAACTGCACTTGTAAACCTCAATATTTTAAGTTTTCAGCTTAAATCAGTGTTAGAGGCCAACCTTAAATGTCAGTGAACATTTGCTCCATATTGATGGCCTTCTTGTAAGTTGGGACAGAAAACAGCGATGTAAGTGCTATTCTTTTGCATTGTATTGATATTTACTGTAGAAGCAGAAATATTCATGGAGGATTTAATTTTGTTTATTCCTGGGTAAGAAAAATCCTCGAAATTAAATCACAACAAATCTAAAATATTTAGTAAAAGAGTGTATATAAAAGCTTTGGATCCACAAAAATTTGTCCCCACCAATTCAGTTTTGTAGATAATGGATATTGTAGGGTTCAGCTGCAAACTGGAACATGAAATTTTATCCCCACAAATATATATGCTTATACATGTACAGTAATATGGTTTTATATAATGTATATTTATTCCATATCTCTTAAAGATCAAATGATAAACAGACTAAATATGGCATGGGTAAAAAATAATGGTATAGCCATGTTCCTATTTCCATTTTTTGTTACATTAATTTTGTTTGCAAAAAAGAAATGTCAAAATCTGAAGTTATGTCCCTTTGTACTAGAAGAGATTACTTACATTTTCAGCATCTTTGACCACAGTATTAGTTATCAGAAGACCTTCTTGGTACCACCGCTTGGGAAATGGTTGCCATTCCTGTTCAAATAAAATATCAGTATGAAAACAAAACCAAATTTTCCACCTTTTTTCACCTTACCAGAAACTTAGCAATAGCTCTGATTCAATTGTCATACTGTTGATTCATTTATTTTCGTGGGTATCAACTTTCGTGGTTGATGAAAATTGATTGGTTCGTGGTTCTGAAGTTTGCAGTATGAAGATCAATTATTATTATATTTCCTTTTTGTAGGGTATTAAATTTCATGGGTCAAGGCCGCCCACGAAAACCACGAAAATTGATACCGCACGAATAATAATGAAACTACAGTATTTAATAGTGCTCCTTTCGTTGCTTCTGTTAGACCAATAAATTGAATGGCCATCTACATGTACAATACCTTGGGGGTTGTTAATGTAAATTGGATGAGGATTAGGGTGAACTTAATATTGTTACATCTTTAATTATATTTACAATTTAAATATTTTCATATCATAACACAACTGTGTAATCTTGAAAACAGAGAGTCCTTTAAAGAAGTAATGACTATGATTATCTTTAAGCACTTGTCAACATATTTTATTTTGTAAAAATATCAATTTAAGATTGTTCATACAGATCCTATCAATAGATGGAGATTGATTTTTTACTACAGAATAACTGGTTTCCACAACAGATTTCTTTGTCACAGAATCGGTTTCTTGACAACCATTCCTTAATAATCTCCTCTGAAGTATAAATATGTAAATTATAACCGAGAATTTCTAATCTGTATCTACCTAAAGCAGGCTGAACAAATAACTATACACAGTCATGACTGGGGAAGCCTGTTCGATATTACATCTATAGAGGTGGTATAGGAATCAGCTGAATGCAAGACTGGTATTCCTGAATGAGTTTAATTATAGAGCCAGAAACGTATTTCATAATAACTCTCATCATATAGTCAGGTTTATAGATCTTTTCATTTATACCTGATATCATGTTGCTACAAAAATTAAAACTTCCTTTTAAGGCATACACAGGTTAATGATATTATTATTATTTCTTTTGATAAAATAAAATAAAAATAACCTCAGAACTTTTTTTTTTTACATTTAACCTTTTAATGTACATGTAGAGTTCAAGTCATGTTAAATAATTATGGCTTACCAATTTACAAACTTATTAAGAAATAACTTTGAATGTGTACACTTTAAAGTTGATATTATTGAGAAATTAGAGGGTTAAAGTATTACACGATCCCATTAATCAACGTAAACTGGATGGGTTTAAAGGGACAGCTAAATGTTATCATCTGTGTATAAAAGTTCACCACTTTAGAGGGATCTACTTTAATAAGTGTTCGTTCTAACTGAAGGTACAACACATATCTAACAGAAACTTTGGCCCTATTAAAGACATGAGTTTTTATTGATCATTTAAAATAATTCATTAATCAATGACTTCAGTTAACCAGCAACATGAATAACAAACAACAGTCGATCATGCTCGTTCTAGAAAAAATAACGTCTTTGTATTTAATACTCAATCGTTCCATAAAAACTAATTTCATTGTTATTAATGCAATTGTTTTTTTAAAATGTCTAAGGTCAATATATAAAACATTTCCCTTCCATTAATTGCTTTGTAATATGGAATTAAACCACTGTGTGTTTTAACTCAGGTGACAGTTCTTTTTATAAAAAATTATGTCTTAATTTATATGCATGTTAAAATAAAGTTATCAGGACTTATCTTTCAAGGGATTTTATGAGCTTTCATATTTATTATAGTTGTTTACTATATCTATGTATAACTTTTCATTGATGAATGCAGTCAACACTTAGAAAAAAACAATGAATTATATAATTAAGTTAGAATATAATTTGCTTTTGGTTTTGTTAACAGTTGCCAATATTTTTTTAAACAACTGTTTTGTTCAAATGTGAAAGAGTACCTTGATTGTATATGGTACATACATGACAGTTATAACTAACTTACAAAACATTGTGATTATGATTTAAACAATACTAAACCTCTTAGTTTCATTTTGGTTAATTTTGTGGAAGGTAATATTGTAAATATTATAAATACTGATTTTTGTGCGTTTTATTTATCTTTTTTTTTGGGGGGGGGGGGGTGATTATTCTTGTAAGCCTTCATTTCACCTGATGTCCAGGTATCTGAAACAACTGAGCTCATTGTAAATGACTAAACAATGGGCAGCAACCAAATTCTAATGATATATTATGAAAATAACTTGTTATATGTATATTTTTCTTTCTATCCTTACACGGAAGACAATTCCTGAATAAAATGGAATTTAAATGGTTAACCTTACAGTATAAATCTGTAAAATTTTGTAAATTGTGTCAATAGAGCCCATTTTTCTTCCTCATTCAAATATTGAAACTTAATATTAAAATTCCACCAAATAACCATGACCCACATAGAGACAAATCTGAGACATTTCAGTCCATTCATAAAAGATTAAGTCAACATTCAAAGTCAACATTTGGATGACATTTTCTGTTAAATGGCTCTCTATTACATGTTTCTCAAAACAAGTAAACAAAAATAAACATAGAAATCAGGTCATAACCAGCATATAATTGTGGTTGTTTTTGTACATGACACTGTAACCTAGATTACTGACAGTCATTTATTCCAAAACATTTTAGAAAGATTTTCATGAAATTCAGATACGCCATTCTTAAATTGGAAATTTTCAACAGTAATTTTGTTCTGAGTTTGAGACATTGTTTTAATTATAAATGATCAATAATGTGTCTTTGGGACACAGAAGGGCCAAACATACGGCATCAAACAGGAAGTAGAAAGGACATGTAGGATATGACATTTGTGATAATGAACCACCCTGCCAAATTTCTACTTACTTTTGATCCCCAATCATCCAGATAGAACCTCATTCCATTCAGGTACATACATTGGAATTCTTTCCCACTTCTGTGGTAAAATGTCTCGAACACGATATCTTCCTGGCTCTGTAAAGAGAAGAAAGATTGGCTATCAAAACAGGAGCAGTGAGTTGTCAAGAAGCAGAGGTACCAATGGGGTATCCGAATGTCAAAAGTCCGAAAGGGCAGAGACAAAACCAGTTAACACCAACAAGAACGGGACAAAACACAGACAACATGTAAAACATGGAAACACAAAATAACTGAATATCAATCAACAACGCGAACTCCAGTCGAAACAAGAGTGAACTCAGGTGCTCCGGAAGAGTAAGCAGTTCCTGCTTGCTATAGCACACCCATCGCGTTGCCAATAGTCCATTCAGCATGTCAAATCCGGTAAAGGAAGACAAAACAACACTCTATGACAAACCAACATCTGCACCTATCTGAGAGATCGAAATTCCATGTTTGTCTATAAGTGCATTATGTCTTCCGTAACATTTCTTGAGTGAAGACAGCAACTGAGGAGCAACATAACCCTGTGTGAGCAATTTTTGCGTCAGACGTGTCGTGTCACTCTGTTAAGGAGCAGTGAGTTGTCAAAACAAGAGCAGTGAGTTGTTAAAACAGGAGCAGAGAATGGTCAAAACAGGAGCAGTGAGTTGTAAAAACAGGAGCAGTGTGTTGTCAAAACAGGAGCAGTGAGTTGTCAAAACAGGAACAATGAGTTGTCAAAACAGGAGCAGTGAGTTGTCAAAACAGGAGCAGCGAGTTGTCAAAACAGGGGCAGTGAGTTGTCAAAACAGGAGCAGTGAGTTGTTAAAACAGGAACAGTGAGTTGTCAAAACAGGAGCAGTGAGTTGTCAAAACAGGAACAGTGGGTTGTCAAAACAGGAGCAGTGAGTTGTCAAAGCAGGAGCACTGAGTTGTTAAAACAGGAGCAGTGAGTTGTCAAAACAGGAGCAGTGAGCTGTCAAAACAAGAGCAGGGAGTTGTCAAAACAGAGGCAGTGAGTTGTCAAAACAGGAGCAGTGAGTTGTCAAAACAGGAGCAGTGAGTTGTCAAAACAGAGGCAGTGAGTTGTCAAAACAGGGACAGTGAGTTGTCAAAACAGGAGCAGTGAGTTGTCAATAGAACTAGACAGCTGTCTGTTAGTATGTATTCAACACAAAAATATCGCTTCTCTACCCACTAGGAAAGATGGACCATTCTGATGGTTTTTTGAACAATTTGTCCTTGGCATCAACTCTTTAGAACATTACAAGGGCATTAATGACAACACATCATTGAAAATGAAGTGTTCTGAGGAAATAAGGATGTAGGATAACATCTTCATGAAAAATGTACATATGATCTTTAATGATATTACAAATATAATATTATTTTAACAAAAACCCAATATTACTATGAAAAAATATACAAGGACAGTTACAATAGTTAGGATCAATAAAGAATGTAGGCAGCAGACATGACTGTAGTAATAGATCTGTGCCATGGTAAGAATGGTGCTCAGTTAAACAGAAGTCTAGTCAATTGTTCTCTGATTGAGTCTAATGATAGTGCAGATGTGAAAATAATATGTAAATAATTACCTTATTCATTGTAAATTTACTGTTTTACAACCAATAGGACACACCAACACTAGTATAGTGTGGTTATTAAAAAACAATAAAACATCAGGTATCTTCATGCTTTTAAATCTATCTTAACAGCTACAAAAAATCTCTTTAAATATTGATCTTATTTTTTGGTAAGAGGGAATTGTTTCTGGATGCTTCCTAAATATAAACCATTTACATTCTTTAAAATATATATATACCAAAATGTTAGCACATATATTTGGGGTGAATTTTCAATTCTACAATTTTTAGGCTCTTGTGTATTGAAAGTAGACACAGTACAGCATCACTCATTTGTAAACAACTGCCAACAAGCTCACATTTCTTTGTATTGGGCTTAACATTGCCATTAATATTTGGAAAAATAAATCCAGTTATTTCCCCTGAATGATAATACTGTTAATTTTAGTTTCTTCAAGGGTTACCCTTACAAATGTAGGCCAATATAAAAAATATCCTAGATTATCACTCCTCCCGCCCTGATTTTTTCAGCCGCATCAAAACCTTTTTAATTTTGATTTTTTACCAAATTATGTATTTTTTTATACTTTTTTCTTTAAAATGGCAGCATATTAATTTTTTTTTTCAATTTTGCCCCTAATTACATAATGGGGAAAAAGGGGGACGCAAAAATTCCTCAGGTTCACTATTTCATTGTAAGAAACATTCTTGACAAATTTCACAACAATAGGCCAACTAGGACCAAAGTTATGGTGGAAACAGATAAAATATTTGAATTTTTTTCCCCTTTTGGGCCCCTAATTTCGCAACAAAAAAGGGAACCCCCCTAAGCAATCCCATCCATTCTTTTATGGTAAGGAGCATTATTGCCAAATTACACAGCAATTGGATAACTAGAACTAAAGTTATCATGGCAAGAAACATAAAAGTAGCATTTTTAGCCCCTTTTTGGCCCCTAATTTCAAAACGGAAAATGGGGGGACCTTCAAAATCAATCCCATCCATTCATTTATGGTAATGAACATCATCGTCATATTTCATAGCAATCGAATAACTGGAACTAAAGTTATTGTAGAAAACTAAAAAGTTAACAGACAATGATGACAACGATGAAAACGACGACGACAGCATCATACCATAATATGTCCGAAATTTTTTTGCGGTCGTATAAAAAATATCAAAATGGATAAAAAAAATTATAAAAAAGTTTGCCCGCCCGCCTAACATTAGGATGAGAATCTAGGAATTATTTTATTATGGCCTTAAGAAAGATGTTGACAGACAGAAGAATCAGAGTGATACTCATATAAATTAAGCCCTTTATACAATCCCAAACTTGTTTGTTTGCAGGAATATATTACAGAAATGGAGCGGTCATACATGTATATACACAACAGCCAATCTCCTTGCTGTTAACAAAATGGAGCGGTCATACATGTATATACACAACAGGCAATCGCCTTGCTGTTAACATAAAAAGTAAGGTAAAGGTGACCTAATTCTGAAAGAAATATAGAGAAATATATCCACCAAATATCATTCCTTAACCACTTAAGCTTGCAAATACTGAGATCATGGACCTTAACCAAAACTTTAAACTTGGTCATTAATGTGGAAAATGTAGATTGAAGTGATCTTATTTTGGTACAGATGCTAGTTACTATCAAAAATGTACCCACTAGCCAATTATCATCTCTATATGATATGTAGTTCCTACATAAGTAAGTTATTTAGAAAAGAACTATTGCATATGTATGTACAAACCAGGGAACCAAACGCTATATCCTCTCTGTAGGGCTCTGGGATAGAAAGGAGTCACTACTACATATATATAAGAAGCAGAAGTACCAAATGGGGCATCTGAATATCAAAAGTCCAACAGGGTAGACATAAAACCAATAAACACCAACAAGAACAGGATGAACAAGAGGCTTCCAGGAGCCTGAATCGCTCACCTGATCTCTTATGCTAAAGTCTCTTACCAAGTGTGCAACATGGTCTATGTATACTTGGCAAGTAACATTAAAGAAACAAGTTAGGATAGAAAGGCACTCTTAAGATCAAGAATACAAAGTTACAAAGCTTTCCATTTGAAAAACAAGTGTGGCCACTAAAAGTATGTCTCGCCTGCCGGCACCATCACTAAAATCAACTACCTAAGCTTTCATTTCTTGATATAAACACAAAAAGTGTCTGTATACCTAAAAACAGATGCCTAGTTATTATACTATTCAAGCAATCCATTGTCCACACAAGTATTACAAAAAGTTTTCTGTCTGAAAAAAAGACCTAAGTTCATAGAGTCACTGGAGCATAAAAATGAGGTCATGGTCACATGGCATGGTGACAGTTGCGTTGTCCATAACCGCAACTGTCTGTTTACCCAATATCAGATGCCTAGCTATTATAACTTTCCAGCAATTCATCGTCCATAAAAGTCTTACAAAAAAGTTTTTTGGCCTGAAAAAAGACCTAAGTTGACAGTCACTAAAGCATAAAAAATGGGGCCATGGTCACATGGCATGGTAACAGTTGCGTAGACCATAACCTAAACTGTCTGAATACCTAATATCAGATGCCTAGCTAATATACTTTTCCAGCAATTCATCGTCCACAAAAGTCTTACAAAAAAGTTTACGGCCTGAAAAATGACCTAAGTTCACAGAGTCACTGTAGCGTGAAAATGGGGTCAGGGTCACATTACATGGTGACAGTTGCGTAGACAATAACCTGAACTGTCTGTATACCAAATATCAGATGCCTAGCTAATATACTTTTCCATCAATTCATCGTCCACAAAAGTCTTACAAAAATGTTTACGGCCTGAAAAAAGACCTAAGCTCACAGAGTCACTGGAGCATGAAAATGGGGTCAGGGTTACAAAACATGGTGACAGTTGTGTAGACCATAACCTGAACTGTCTGTATACCAAATATCAGATGCCTAGCTAATTTACTTTTCCAGCAATTCATCGTCCACAAAAGTTTTACAAAAAAGTTTACGGCCTGAAAAAATACCTAAGTTCACAGAGTCACTGGAGCGTGAAAATGGGGTTAGGGTCACATGGCATGGTGACAGTTGCGTAGACCATAACCTGAACTGTCTGTATACCAAATATCAGATGCCTAGCTATTATACTTTTCAAGCAATTCATTGTCCAAAAAAGTCTTACAAAAAAGTTTACGACGCCGCCGCCGCCGGAAAGTAATACCTATGTCTCGCCTTCCGCGACTATTCGTCGCAGGCGAGACAAAAACCAAACAAGTTAAAAGGGGGATATATAAGTCTTAAAAGGTTGATCTGACAATTTTGACCTTGAAATCATTTTTGAAGATGTCAATTAGCTGACCAATTTTGCAATGCTAGCTTTTCCTGATCTAGCTCTTACAATTTTTAAGATAAAGTTTAAAAATCTGTGAAAAATTGTCAATTTTGACGATTAAAGGGAAATAACTCCAAGTAGGAGTCGTCTGACTACTTCAATTCAATGGATAGTTTTGTAGAGCCGTTGCTGCTGAAGAGGGATCGTTGCTTTAGATTTTCTCATTCTCTCATACTTTTTTAGAGATATAAGCTAAAAACTATGGTCTGACCCCCATGTTCTATTTTTAGCGACAGCTGCCATGTTGGTTGGTCGGCATTCACAAATTTCACAAACTTGACGCCTAATGATGATAATAGCTCATATGACCTTTCAGGCAGGTGAGCTACAAAACCGACAACATATAAAACACAGAAACACAATTTAAAGTCATCAAAGGTGAACTTCAGCAATTCCTTAGCATTGAATGAGCATTTATAGTTTAGAAAAGAAAGTCATATAAAAAGTAAGCCATTATTAAATGATTTAGATATTGAATCTTGAAGAAAGTCATATAAAATGTAAACCATAACTAAATGATTTAGATATTAAATTTGATCCCAGTGAATGAGTAAAACAATTGAGTACATATATTTCTGTATTCCTGGCAATAACTGTTTGATGTAGTAGTTGCATGGCACGAAATATTAAATATTTGATTCATTGGATGAAAAACTACCATAATTACAGTAGATTAGAGGCAATGAACAGATTCATGGAATAAATATTGATGACAATCGATCAATTAACTATTAGATAAACCATGAGATTTTGTAAGCTAGCATCTCAAGGGACAACTTCTAGTAAAGATTGAGTAAAATAATACTGTAAAAACTGAACCTATAAAAAACTAATTAGATAATAATTACTGTGCCACAATATTTCTTCACATTCAAACAGAAAAAGACACTTTAACATGTTAAATTGACCAGACCTGGCTGCCTTGGTATCAATGCTTCAATGATTTTGGGTATTTCTATAGCAAGTGTACAAGTGTTTCATTAACAATTTAAGGAGGGATGCTCTGCATGACCATTTAAACAGGAAATCAAAACTAAAAATTAAATAAACTTTTACACTGAGTTTTAGGGCACAAATTTACTTCATAAAGTTTACATCTAGCATGTCTAAGGCAAAAAAAATGGAAATTCCTGACACACTTTGAATTCATGGTCTGTTGCAGAAAGCAAAAAAAAAAATAATGAATAAGATTCAAATAATTTTCATAAAAAGTGGTAATAATCATCATGTTCATATCATCTATTCAAGTTGTTTGATGAACCATGATTTAATTGAAAGAATGAATTAAAATTTGGCAGTAAAATATCTAAAGATTATAAGTAAAATCATTCAGAATATATTTGATACAGTTAATGGACATTAAAATTAGGTTTTCTGACACCTCTGCATGTAATACATGTATGTAGGATTTAAATCCAGAAATGTCAGCCAAAAGGGATTGACTTTTATAATACATATATGCACTAAAATGAATTTATTCATTTGTAGAACAAAACCTAGACAAAAATGGTTAGATAAGTAGGTGAGCCACATACCTAAAAGTGAATCCCACAATATGTCACAATAATGTGGGAACCTTATACTGATGCAGTATACCAAATATCAACAAGAAGCTCCCAAGAGCCTGAATCGCTCACCTGAACTACACAGATACATATATTTTGTAGATATTATTGTTCTTAACCATATGCGATTAAAATTTCTAAAATATCTTGGTTAGTTTTTCAAAATATTGGGCTTAATAAGTGCAAAATTTAGCAAAAGTTACAACAAAAGGCTCCTAGGAGCCTGATTCGCTCACCTGACATATGTGCCTGAAGTAAAGGTTATTAAGCAAAATCTATTTGACATTGAAAGGGGCTTAAGTTAAATAAGGTGGTCATCTGACAATATGGTGGATCTTAAAGTGCTGATCAAAAATCTGTCATCCTTTTTGAGTTATTAGCAAAAAAATGCTGTTTAACCCAATGTTCTATTTTTAGCCACAGCGGCAATGTTTTACAACCAATCAAAAATCCCCACATCAGTTCTATACATCTTATGCTAATAAACAACAATACCAAGTTTGGTTCCAATTGGACTTAAAGTGCCAGAGGAGTTAAAGTTTTCGATGTAATGAGGAAATGCTATTTAAAAGCTCAATTTTGATGTTCTAAGGGCAATAACTCCTCAAAAGGAAAGGTCCTACAACGTTGAGCCTATTACATATTTTGTAGATCTTGATGCGCTTATCAATATGCAATTGAAATTTCTCAAATATCTTGCATAGTTTTCAAGATATTGAGCTAAACAGGTGCAAAATTTGCAAAAAATCCACAAAAAGGGCAATAACTCCTACATGGGTTCTTGGATTTTCTTCAAAATTTCAGAGCTGGTAGATCTTAAGGTGCTGATAACTTTTGTTACCAATCAGAATTTTAAAATCTGTCACTGTTTTTGAGTTATTTGCAAAAAACTGCCATTTACCCCTATGTTCTATTTTTAGCCACAGCGGCCATGTTTCACGACCAATCAAAAATCCCCAAATCAGTTCTATACACTTAATGCTTATAAAAAACTATACCAAGTTTGGTTTCAATTGGACTTAAATTGTCAGAGGAGTTTATGTTTTCAATGTAATGAGGAAATGCTGTTAAAATGCTCAATTTTGACGTTCTAAGGGCAATAACTCCTAAAAGGAAGGGTCCTACAATGTTGACCCTATTACATATTTTGTAGATCTTGATGTACTTAACAATATGCAATTTGAATTACTCAAATGTCTTGTATAGTTTTCAAGATAATGAGCTAAACCGGTGCAAAATTTGCAAAAAAATCCACAAAAAGGGCAATAACTCCTACATGGGTTCTTGGATTTTCTACAAAATTTCAGGGTAGGTAGATCTTGAGGTACAGATCACTTTTACCCAGCCAGAATTTTAATATCTGTAGCCGTTTTTGAATTATTTGCAAAAAACTGCATTTTACCCCTATGTTCTATTTTTAGCCATGGCGGCCATTTTTTTAAGACAAATCAAAAATCCCCACATCAGTTCTAAGCACCAAATGCTAATGAACAACCATACCAAGTTTGGTTTCAATTGGACTTATGGTGTCAAAGGAGTTAACGTTTTAAAAAGTTTACGGACGACGGACGCCAAGTGATGACAATAGCTCACATGACCCTACGGGTCAGGTGAGCTAAAAAGCTGTTATAAATTGTCCCTGAAAAAAGTAATGTTCACACTATTATACCCCTGATCTTACCTTAGACAATTGTCAAATGCAGCCAATTTGTTCCTTTGAAATTTCTAGGTAGTGTAGGGAATGAACACTTAATGCTACAACAACCCAAAGACTCTAGTGCTTGGTTGTACATCAGGACTGTCAAGTTTTTATGAGCTGCTTGCGTGAGATTCGACCAAAAATTGAAAGATAAGGAAAAAATTAAAAGATCAAAGAAATTTGCAGCTGAATTGCCGACTAGATGCGTGAGTCTCACACGAGTTGCGAGACACTTGACAGGTCTGGTACATTATTGTACATACACAACAATCCAAAGACTATGGTGCTTGGTTGTACATTATTGTACATAACTAAACATCATGAGTTAAACCTCTAGTATTAGATTATCATCATATCCATAATTCAAGATTATTTCAGGATATTTTGAAGGTTTAGATGCACTAAAGAATATACAAATTACAGCCATGATTTTCGAGTTATTCAGTGCTAACTAGAATGATGAACTGCTTGACCTCTCTTTAAACAATGCCATCTATCCAAGATTTAAATTCTATACAATAAATTATCAAAGATTCATCAGAAGTCAGGGCTAAATTCTATCAGCAAAAAACACTGATGTGGGGTCAAGGTCAGATAACAAGGAGGTCAATATTCGTATAATAAGGTTTAATTAAAGAGATAATGGTCCACTTCACAGATTATTCAATGAGCACCATGCAAAATCTAGTTTATGGTTCAATAAACCAAAAAATTATTACAGTTAATTCTTAAGGTAAAGTATACGTAATTGAGCGCCTCTAGCGGTTGTTACGTAACGTCATAATGTGCTCCATCAAATGGCGCGACGTTCGACGCTTCACTTTCGTTTCCAATTTTATTTTATTCAGCATGTCGTCATATTTTACTGATAATTTTGCCGATGCAGACGCGCGTAGGGAAAATAAATGCAGTAACATAAGGAATACAATTTATTTGGTCGTATATGCAGGAAGAACTAAATCAAAGTTTTACCACTTTCGAAAAAAAAACATAAAAGGCAATACTGCATCCTTTTCTTTTGCTATTTTTTATAATACCGGTAGTCGGTAATTTCGAAAAAAAGAAGTCTGTGGACAGAAGACATGATGACTAATACATGTAATAAAGTTACTTTTTTATAAAACTAAATGGCATTCTGTTTCACTTCTCATGGGAACGAATCAATCCCTTTGTCACGGAAATTTTTACATATAAAAAATTGTAAATCGGGCAAACTTTTGAAAAATCTTCACCAAAATAATGTCAATTTTGCTAAGCCCGCATAAAGAAAGGTAAAAAAAGACTAGTGTACTTGGATGAACGATCTCAAATGTTCAAGAGAAAAGACAAAACAAAAACAAGGAAGACATACCGGAAAAATTCAAGATCGTGATTGTCCGGACTTAGTACAGGCATTTCAAAAGATATTATATACTCTTCAAAAAAAGTTACGCATAGATAGAAAATTCCCCGTACGTTTAATGCAAATCGAAACAATTTCAAAACAAATCCAGTAGAAAGAAAACAAAATAAAGATTGTTTGATTAATTTAGACCAAAATCCTAACTTCAATGGTTTTTAAGACATTGTGAGTAGAACACGACTAATGTTTTTCACGGAACATTTTGCATTGGTTTAAACGGGAAATTGAATCGTAAAATGTACACTTGAGTTCTACTTGCAATATCTTAAAAGGCAGCGATGTTACGATTTTCTCAAAATTAAACAAACAATCTCTATTTTGTTTTCTTTTTACTGGATTTATCTATGCGTAACTGTTTGTGAAGAGTATATATGGGTTAAACCAGGTTTTAGGCTGCCAAACTAACAGATATTTCCAAAAGCTTTAACCCTAAAACTATAAGCACATACATGTATCTTTACTTAACACCTTGATCAAATACCATTTAAGTCTCGTACGGAACCCGGGAGGCGAATAGGACCGGAGCAGAGCCTAGCTTGTCATAAAAGGCGACTAAGGGTCGTGCGATTCTGACATCGGTGCTAGTGTCCAGCCCACAGACCGACCAATGTGTGAACCCTTGGTGGCTGAATAGGGTGGCCTTTGTCCCCTGGTGTTGTCAGGTCACCTGGCCGCTGACCTTAGTGGGCCAACGTGTGTGGAGAGTGCCACGCTTCATGCACGTAAAAGATCCATATTGTTGATCGCCAATAACTGCGCCACATAGGCTAAATTTTCCGCCCCTACCCATATCTCCCGGCATTTTCCTGTGGTCTTGAAAATTTGCTGTTTCTTTGTTTCCCACCTCATCCTATTTTCTCACCATCATATCATGTTCATTGTCTTTAATTAACCTTTATAGCGTTGCAAGAGCGTAAAACAACAATTCACTCATTCACTCACTTGACGAAAATAATTTTTTAAGTAAATCTGTAATTATTCGGAATTTTTTGCCGACGAGACCTTCATTGTGTTGTTCGGTGTTGTAGTATTTTAATTCAAATGGGATAAACGCAAGCCAATTTCCACCTGCAGTAAGATGAGTTCACATAAAAATGGTTTTGGTAAATATTTGTGTTTCAAAATGATACAAAATACAAAACAGAATCCAAACTTGTTACTTTTTTCTTCGCCGGACAAAACATATTCTATTTAAATGCCTTTACATGTATGTGAATCTTGGTAAGTTTTGTTATTCTTTCGTGAACTCTTCTAGTTGAGGTTTACCAGGTGTGATTTCTGCGAGACGAAGCCCTTTCGTGTTATTTTTTTATTTAACCGTAAATAAAAAATACTGTCCATCTTGGAAATTGAAAAGAAATCAACCAGTGCGCATTATTTTATATACTAGTAAGAGATAGGGTATGTTATTAAGACAAACTGAATGTAAAACTGATTTGGGACTGACGAGTTGACGAACAATCGTACGGAACCGAACACTATTTATGATCATCTACCTTCAAAATAAAAAAAAAAAAACTGACGACGGCAAAAGCTAAGTACTTAAAATTGTAAATCAGCGTTTGACTTAGTTCACGTAGTAGTAAATAATTAAGAAAATACTCAGAAAATTTACGGATTGCAAAGTATCATTCAACGGACAACACAAATAATAAGTTAGCGACATGCTTAGGTAGTATAGTTTGTTATACTTCAAGAATCCTTGTCAAAAGAGTTCAAACCCACACAAACAATACAACACAGACTTTACTTATAAACGTCGCTCTTTTTATTTGTTTTTGACGTTCACGAAAACGTCATCAAAAATGCGTCATTTTTATCATTTATTTCCACTTTGGAAGTCTGTAGCATGAAAACGAACTCCGTAGTCAAGGACTTTCTTTACACCAAAATGCGCAGAATTTAATTTTGAATATGTCTTGAGTTTTTAAAAAATATTGATCGGTTAATAATTTTTTATTGAATGAAAATGTTCAAAAACATGACTTTTTATGTTCATTTTCCTATTATATTCAATGTAATTTAGATATAAAACCGACACATCTTCGGAAGGTCATAACTCGAAAACAAGGTCCGTGACCCCACTTTTTTATTGCATTTCCTTATTCCTCCTAACTTAAGCTACCTATGGCTAATTTTTAAAGAAAATTGATCGGACGGTCAATTTCGTATACTTTACCTTAAATAAATGCAAATACTGAAAGAAAAACAGATTGGTAGATGCATGTATTTTTGGGGGTCAAAATTGAAGAATTTACAAATAAAAAAGATACTGTATAACATTAAATTCTTATAGCTTTAAATAAAAGTAAAAATGTTTCATGATCAAATTATGAACTTGTAGAAAAAATTCATGTACATGTATATATAAAAATTAAAGAATTTACAAATAAAAAAGAAACTGTATAACATTAAATTCTTATAGCTTAAATAAAAGTAAAAACTTTTCATGATCAAATTAAGAACTTGTAGAAAAAATTCATGTACATGTATATATACTAAGTGGCTACAAATAAATTATCAGTGAGTTCAATGTCTAGCTCTTAAGTTGTACAGATTTAGCACAGGATGGTAAAGCATCAAATCACATCTAAAAGTGAGTTACATCTACATATTCATGTATCTATGTATGCTAAGCAAAACAAACGCTAAGCTGTAAAGACACAACTACACAATTTCAAAGAGTTATTTGGGACCTTTCAGCTCTTTATTGAAAACAAACTAAGGTCCAAAAAATCCAATTATTTCCCCAGAATATGACTGAGAGCATTAGAATATCTTAATGTGAAGTACTCCCATCCTGTATAGTCATGATAGTGCAATCAATGTATTATCAAAATCCATCAATCTGTTTAGGAGATAAGCTAACGAGATATGTAAACAGACAGACAGACCGGATGATTCCTATAGAGATTGTTCAGAAGTGATAGTGTTAAGGAACAACAAGATAAAGCTTTGATAAAGAATATCAATATTTCTGCATGTAAGCTGAAAAAACATCAACAAAAAGGTATGGTTACTGCATTGGTTGCAAGCTAAAAGACACATCTAGTTAAACAATGGTTAAGCTTGATCTCAAACTATGGAAATGTAGTAATCCAAAACAGTGTACTATTGTTTTTCATAAATAGCAAAGCAAAACATTGCAGCATTTAATAAGTAGCAATATTATCAAACTTTTAAGGATTTCATGTTTCAATCTGAATGGAAATGGAAACAAATGAAAATAATTTAGAATGAAATAAGGATTTGCTACCATCATCATGATCATACAGAGAAAAGAAATGGTAGCTAGGTCACTCCAAAATAAAATTGCATGCCTAACACAGAGTACTAGCATAATATTATTTTAGAAAGTATAGTTTGTCACAGTTAGAAAAATTAGCACCTGAATTAAAATCAGAATACTACAATTACTGTAGAACTTTACAGGCAGAAAAATAGCTTCTGAATTTAAACTGGAGAGTTAATTACTGTATTACTAACTACAGCATTACAGGATAAGCTAAAACTATATCAATACTTATGCCAAATCATATCCATTACCATTTTCTACAAAATTCAAGAGTAAAAACTTACTTCAAAGCACAATTTCAAATACATTTAAATTACAAAATCTGATAATTTGAAAGTAACTTTAAAATGTTAATCAAAAACCTTTTGACTACATGTATTGTGTAATTATTACACATTACAGCAATAAAGTATGTAGGTTTGGTGTGATGATACATGTACATTGTATATCACTAAATCATAAATTGTCATTAGTGTTGTTTTAGATTTAGAATTGTTATTTTTGATTTTTTACATCCGTCAATAGATGCTTCTTTCATGTAGCTAGAGAGTTCCTATTGTTTCTTATAGTATGGTTTTTGATCTGATGTATTTATTTCTAATCTAGGACCAAATTGCAAGACAGCAAGCAGCGACCCCTGGTCACATTAGAAGATGCTGGTTGTTTTTCTATTTTGGATTTTAAAATTGCTGCTTGTTTATGTGGGAATTGTCGCATAACACTTATTCCACATCTCATTGTTGTCTACAGAATTAATTAAATTTACGAACATTTTATTATCTAGATGTTTAATTTCTGGAATACTAATTTGAGGCCCTCAATCAATTTGACATACATGACAATATACAAACAAAACAGATGACTATTCATAAAAATACTTCCTTAAACACCAATTAATTATTAAGCATCAAACATTACCATGTACCCCGGCAGCTAATTATCAATTATAACTTGTATTCTAATGTTGCATAGATCCAGTGGCGGATCCAGATATTTTCAACCCGTTAAGCTGGTCCTATAGATCCGCCTTTCGGCCACTTTATTTACAAGCAATCAATATGAATTTTTATAATGTTAGTCAACTATCCCAGATTGGTTGAATATTATATACAATTGTGTATTACCTATCCACTAAAACATTTTTAAAATACAATATGTATTACAATGTACATGTATTGTCCTGAGATATTGTTTGAATACACATTATTCAAGAGGTGAATTGAGTTTTCGGTGTTGAGTGTGTTACAATTGTAATCATATCATGCTTTGGTCCCCTTACAAATGGACCCCTGTTCCAAATGTCATTCTAAATTTGACATTTGTATCGCAGAGTCGTGACCCCTGATGCTAATGCATGTGGAATAAATTTTAGTTACAACAATAATTCAAAAGTTATAATTATCAAGTTGCAAAACGGAAAAAAAAATTGTAGATGCACAATTTTGAAAGGTAAAAAACAATTAATGATATGTGCATGCTGTTTTTAAACTTTTATTTCACACCAATTCTTACATTTTATATTATCAGATTCTTTTTGTAAACAAACAATTACATTTTTTTTTCTATAAATTTGTGGGTTTTTTTTGATGATGACACAAGCAGGTAATGAACACTTACCATTCTATATGATATTCATTATAAAAACAAACAAGAGTTACGGAACAATGATTTGGTTTATTATTGAATTTCAGTGGAGCAAGGAAAAGTTTTAAGTCTGGCCTGAACACACAATATTTATGTATAGGTTTAATACATGTACTTTATTACTAAGCCTATTATTGAAATTATAAAATGTATGTCAATAATCTATAAATATAGCTTAATCCTGTTCAGTATATGGAATGAATTGTTCAATAGCATGTCTACTAATGCCTAAAATTCAATCTTGATATTGTTTAAAATTTTCTCTATCCATGAGTGTATCTGCATGAACATGTACATGTTTTATACTTTTCAAGTTAAAAGGGTTGGAGTATAACGTAAAAAGATATAGATGTATATTTCAATTACAAGAATCTTAAAAACATGACAATTTTTGAGATTTTTTGTAGCATGTTGCTGTCTGAAGTTTTATTGTCAAAGTCTATCATGTCTATACTAATATAAGTGTCCATTACAGTAAAAACATGGTATATTATTGATATTTACATGATTTATAAAATGTATGAGATTTTAAAAGCTAAATTTGCACAAGTTTTTGTAAATTGTGCATGTTTATATAAACTTTCAAACAAGCCCAAAACACAGAAAGTTTCTACTTTACATAAACATTTTAATATGTCTAACAAAAATAACCTCTTCAATCCAAAAAGATCTTGTTAAAACTTAAGTGTGCAAATTATAACAGATTGTTTTGGCCTATAGTTCCCTTATATGACTATAACATTTTATTTTGTTAGCCACACATAAAGGGTCACTCAGTTTAACTTACAAAACCTGCAAGTCATTGTGGTACATGTATTGTATGAACATGTAGCATATCAACACAAAGGCCACTTTTGGAGAACACCGTATCAAAACATCTACTGCTCAAAATTGTTCTATTGATCCATAAATTAAATATAAATGTCTGAAATTCAATAACTGTTAAACATTTATAGAAACTGTTACAAATTAAATACTTTAATAACTTGAAGAAAAAAGGTAATTAACTAAAGGATTCATTTCTTGTAGTGACGCAAGTTGTTTAGTTATAATAACTTCATGCATAATTGGTTGTAAAAATTACTTACAAAATGTAGTGTTTGAAAGGAGAGGTTAAGAGTTGTACACATGTAGCTATGTACAATGTACAAATGGTGAAGAGTTGTACACATGTGGCTATGTACAAAAGGTGAAGAGTTGTACACATGTAGCTATATACAAATGGTGAAGAGTTGTACACATGTAGCTATGTACAATGTACAAATGGTGAAGAGATGTACACATGTAGCTATGTACAAATGGTGAAGAGTTGTACACATGTAGCTATATACAAATGGTGAAGAGTTGTACACATGTAGCTATGTACAATGTACAAATGGTGAAGAGTTGTACACATGTGGCTATGTACAAATGGTGAAGAGTTGTACACAATTGTAGCTATGTACAAATTATCAAATACATATCTTACATGGAGTTTAACAAAAGCAGTTCAAAACATTAATTAATTGTAGACAAAATCTACATGTACATGTACCTCTCAAAATAATTTAAAAATCTCTCAATTTTCCTAGAAACAAAGTGCTCTTGGTTCACATTGTTCAGCTAAACCATACTGTGTTTTCTTTAGTTTAATCAACTTTTACAGTAGAAAAAAGTTTGTAAGTTATACATGTATCTATGTATATTGAAATATTATTTCTGGAACACTATACATACATGTATAGATATCCTTACATTTTTTTCTTTTTTTAAAAAGCATGCATATGTCATGTATGTTAGTTTGAATTATTACGTGTATACATTTTGTACATGTACAATTTAGCTTGTATTTTCTTTATTATTACAGGGTTAATTGTTTTTTACAATTGGAAGGATTCAAAAGAAATATTCTTACTCTTTATACCACATGTACCATGATCACAAAAAACCCAATTTCATGCTGAGAAAAGCTTGTCATTGATTGACTTCTGTACTTCATGTACCTGCACAATTCAATGCTAACAAAGCCACATGTTCAAGATACATGTTATACTTGATGAAAGATACATGTACATGTAGTACTTGGTGAAAGTACTTAAATTTTCATGGATAATGAATGAAGTGAATATTTGTAGATTCATTAATTCAGGTACATGTAATTACAAATTAGCTTTATTTGTTTGAAATCAAAATGACCCACAAAAACCACTGGAATGGCATGTAAAATTCATGTACCCTCACTGTAGTCAAAATATTAACATGCAGCCATTAAAATCAAATATGGTGTACAAATTACTCTATAATCATGATAATACCTGTGGTTGTTGAGGTGGCTTTTGACTTTTAGATCCACCACCGCCACTGGCCCCTGTGGCACTCTCATCTTGTCTGCGGCTGGTCTGAGGTGTAGGGCGTCCCTGCTGAGGGTTGGAGCGGCTCTGTTGAGGGTTGGTTGCCTGTTTACCTCCTGACGGTTTAATTTCTACCTCTTTGAAGTCTTTATTTTTCCGAGGTGTCGAGGCCCCTGTACGAGGTGTAGCTGCTGTGGCATTACCGTTTGCTGGTTTGACATTAACCCTTTGTGTACTTGGTCGACTTGATTGAGGTTCAGATGATGCACCATTACCCATTGTCAATGATGCTGCAACATAAAACAACAATGTTGTAGAAATGGTTGTTGTTGCAAATTAAATTAAATTAAATAAGTGAGTGTTAAGACAGACATGACAGAAGTGAAGATGGAATCACATGTATTGTTTTTGTACAGGGTAACTGCAGATAAAGTAAGGTTACAGGTTACCATTATTCTCCACATTTAATACTGCCTTATCATATGTACTGTAATATCATGCATTTTACTTGTACCAGTATTCAGCTTTCCCTTTTAAACCAAAAAGTTTATTCATCTTTGTATAGCAAATAGGCTAGCAATATGAAATATAAAAATTAAACTGACAACATTATTTTATTAAATGTAAATTTTACAGGTGGATGTGTAGTGAGGGAGGGGAGGGTCAACAAGGAGCCCCACTAAGCACTTTATAACTCCAAGTTCTTGTCCCCCTCTCCATTGATAATTTTGATTGGAGCTTGACTATCAATGAGATGGTGCACGTCGTGGTTAAGATGTCAGGACTAAGGCCAAGGTTTGTGATAATATCCTCGTCTGTGTTGAAAATTTGTGAGAATCGTCCCAAATAATGCTGTACATGTATATATCCTTCAGAAGAGACGAAAAATTGTTGATCAGTTATTGGGAAAAGCAATACCTTTACCATGTTTCCACATTAAGATCTTTTTGTCGATTATGACAAGAGTAGTCTCAACATACTTATTAGCATGATTATAATTAGGGACCACTAAAAAGGCAGACCAAACTTGCAAACTACAAACTGAGGATTGGATCACATACATGTACATGTTCATGTACAAAATGTACATATGTAAGCCCCGTTTCACAGTTTCAAGTGTAAATATATTTTTTTGTATGATACATGTACATGTTCATTGAGTAACAAAATACATTTGTACTACATTTCGTTATTCTAAACAGCTAATAGAAGAAAATGAGATGTGGAATAAGTGTACACGACACAACCTACATTATAAACGTATATTTTAAATATCCACAATGGAAAACAGCCAGCAGCCTTCAATGTGACCAGCAGTCGCTGCTCGCTGTTTTTCAATTGGCCCCTGGATTGAAATAAAATACATATGATTCAAGCCCAATCCCAAAGTGCATTGAAAGACCCTCTTCTTGAAAAAAAAAACAATTAACATAAATTCGACTAAATACAAACATAGGCTTTGATAAAGATTCCTGGCTTAGGACAGGCACCTTAAAATGTGGCGGGGTTAAACTAGTTTTTTGGCGCCAACCTTCCCCCTAATGATAATCAATAACAAAGCACAAACTAACACACAGTAAAAATCAAACTTACATGACTTACCAAGATAACAGATAATATCAAGACTCAATCATGATTTCATTTTAGAGATTGACAACATGCGCATCAGAATTATATAATATTAAATTCCTTATAGGGTGACAGAATTAAATCCTTGAAAAAATAAAAATTCCAAACATCATTAATACATGTACCAGAAATTATCTTGATATAATCAAAACGAAATCCAATCAAATGTATTGAAAATTCACATGTATAGTCTCCCTTAATCAACTAATTAAAGAAATTGATAGAATTCAAAGGTTTACACCTTTCGACAAGCAGAATTTCAAAGACCTGTCATGTTACGGGGCACTTGTGTCAGTGGGACAACACAGTATTGATAAATCAATAATAGTTTAAATTCTTTGATGAACGGGGTATTTAGTTTCTATCTTGACGTCACAGGAATATATTCTATACATGATTGGTTTTGCTATTTTTGATTGCTCTTATTGGTTTAAATCGAAAAGACCCTCTCAAATAATTATCACACTTGCTACCTAGCAAAGGTAAACATTGGATCTGGCTCTATCAAGCGTTTTGTAACCTTTCAAGCGTGTCTCTGACGCAGACTAAATATTGGTGCACCTCACCTAAGAATTATTTATGAAAATCTCTTAAGGTTATGTCTGATTAAAAAAAAGAAATTTGCTTCTTTAAAACGTCGAATTGAAAATGAATGGAGATGAACAAATATAAGTAACACGCCGACGCGATTATCTAAAGCTCACCCTCCAGTCCTAAAGTCTTAGTCAGTGCTCCTAATAAAGGTGAAAAGAGTAAGAAGAGATTAATATTTTGGCGCAAATAGTCAACTTTTTTTGGTGGGGTGAATTTACAAATTTACATTTTGAGGTGATTATTTTGTTCACCCCTTTATTATTACCCTTGCAAATGAAAACTAAAATTGTAAACTTTCTCAGATTCAGCAAATATAAATATTTATTTTCATGTAATAAAGTTATTGAATTTGAAAAAAAAACTACGATTTTAATTTTAAAAAGGGACTTTCTTGGATCTCTGATCCAGAAATTTTCGAAAGGAGGGTTCCACATACTGGGTTCTGTGGGCCAAAGGGGGGGGGGTCCAGATCAATTTTACTGAAAATCTGCACATTTCAGAGGAAAGTGGGGGGTTCCGACCCCCGCACCCCCCCCCTTGGATCCGCCACTGTCTCTATAACCCGAATAATACAGTCGTTATATTTCGCTCCTTGCAGTCGCTAAATCAAATTAAGCCTGAATGCTCACTGGATAATAATTCGTCAAAATTAATTTGTTAGTTGAGCAAACTGTGTTGACCAAATTTTCTTGGGACCAATGTATATAAAATGAGGGGGCGGACAGGGGGGAACGGGGGTTGAGGAGGCGGGGAGCGGGTGTATAAGGGGCGGGGAGCGGGGGTAGAAGGGGCAGGGAACGGGTTGGAAGGGGCGGGGAGCGGGTGTAGAAGGGGCGGGGAACAGGGGTGGAAGGGAAGGGGAGCGGAGGTACAGGGGCGGACAAGGGGAACGGGTGTACGGGGGTTGATGTGGCGGGGAGAGGGGGTAGAAGGGGTGGGGAGCGGAGGTGGAGAGGGCAGGGAACGGGGGAAGAGACCCCCCCTTAAATTAATAAACACCTTTTTCAATGTTTTTGTCAAATCTGTTTTAGAACAGATCTAACTAATCTTATCAACTTATTAATCAAAATCATTAAAAGGATTGTGATTGGCTGTCTGAACTGGACAGCGAGTGATGGAGGATTTTCATTGGTTGAGTTCAAGCCGAATTTGTTGAATGTCAGTCTTCTATGACAAGAAAGGTAACTCGATTTTTTTCTGAGGTCTGCAACTTTAAAATTCTCCGGCGTTACACATTTCGGGAATAAAATATACTTTTGGGTGCCCACCGTTAAGGTTTTAGATGTAAAACATATTGTAAAGGCTTAATTTTGTGGCATAGGGTGTCAGTTTCAATTCCCGAGAGGATATATCATATATATTGATTGACATACTGGGCTTAGTTATTAAGGAACCTATTATTTTTTTTACCTGGGAAGGGATAATCAAAATGTAGAGAAAGCGGGATCATTGATTTTTTGTATATATTTATATAATAATATTTATTAGTTTTAATGCATAGCACAAATTCATAACAAACGAAAAGTTCAATATTAATCTTTGTTGTATTGTGTAAAATTCATTTGAATTTGACCTTTTTTCAGTTTCCTATTTGAAAAAAATAAAAAAAATTGTGAAAATAGAGGTTTCCTTTACAGAGTAATGCAAATAACATCCCAGCTCAAATTCTCAAAATAATTTATTCCATGTATAGAGACCCCTGTTCTAAAATCAAATTCAAACAAGGTTTAAGTAGAAGTTTTATTTCTAAATGTGGAGTTAAACAAGGAGACGTTTTAAGCCCGATTTTATTTAACTTGTACATTAATGACTTGGTCACTAAACTCAACAAAACCCAAGTGGACCCAATTAAAATAGGAAATGCTTCAGTTTCTTCTCTTTTATATGCAGACGATATCATATTACTTTCGAATACCGAAAGCGGACTACAAAAGTCGCTGGATTTATTAAGTGATTTTTGTTCATCCTGGAAATTAGAAGTGAATAATCAAAAATCAAAAGTTATCATTTTTAATTCTAATGGCAAAACTTACTTAAATAGCTTTAAAATCAATGGTACTGTAATTGAAACTGTTAAGTCTTATTGTTACCTCGGTATAACACTAAAATACACTGGTAATATTAATATCTCCGCCAAGCTCCTAATGGAGAAAGGCCGTAAAGCATGGTTCAAAATAAAGAAAACACTAGGATTAGACAACCCTTGCAAATTGTTAGAAAAACTCTTTGATACATTAATAAGTCCAACCATATTATACGGATGTGAGATATGGGGAGCCCACAGTAATCTTAAAGATACTGAACCTTTTGAACACTTGCATATAAAATTTATAAAAGAAATTTTAGGAGTGCATAGCAAAGCATCAAACGTGACTTGTTTATCTGAATTAAACAGAAATCCCCTTAAAAATAAAATCAAACTTCTTTCAATCAAATTTTTGGATCATATTTCTAATTCAACTAATACTTTAGTAAATAAAATATATAAAAACTTACCACAATCTAACAAATGGATTTTAACCATTAAAACTTGGATCAGAGAACTAGGTTTTGGCTACTTGATTGATAATACCAACAATCTTAAAAGAAATATATCATGCATAAAACAAAGGCTTAATGACCAGTCATTACAAAATCAACATAGCACCTTAATTGAAAGTAAAAAATTGTCCTTCTACAGAAGCATTCATAAGTCAAATCAAAGGCCTTCCTATGTAGATATCTGTAAATTCAAAACGGATAGGTCCACAATTTGTAAATATCGAATAAGTGCTCATTCTCTTGAAATTGAGAAAGGGCGTTATAAAAATATCCCCCAAAGTGCAAGACTGTGCACTAAATGTGAAAGTGGGCAAGTTGAAGATGAATTACATTTTTTCATCAAGTGTCCCAAGTACAACATATACAGGCAAGAGTTGAACAATAAATTAAAATGTGAACTTAAAAAAAATTAATTATATAACTGAAAACAAACTCTGTCTTATATTAAATAGTAGTTCTTTAGTAGTGCTCAAGGCAATTATTGAATTTATCAACAAATGCCAGATAAATACAATGTAAGTTAACTATATAAGTAATACATGTAGATAACCCCCTTCTCATTTACAAATTGTTTTACATGTACATTACATACACATTTTAGTCACTGCCACCCCGGGTTTCAACACATCCATTTTCATTTATTAAGTCATATTGTTTCTTTGTATTTTATGTTATTAATTCTTTAGTTGTGTCATAACCATTTATTGAAATGTGTTAGTACAAATAAATTTATCTTTATCTTATCTTTATCTGCAAAGAATAAAAAATCAGAGGAGGATGTGGACGGGTTTTTAAGAAAAGAAAATAATGGTTAAAAATACAGACTCCCCTCCCCGCCAAAAAAAAAAAAACCCAAACACCCCCCCAAAAAAACAAATAAAAAAAGAAGAATAGATAATGATAGCCCTTACAATATAGAAAATAACGAGTAAGACAGGTAAGACATTAACTTCACAAGCCTCCGGTAAAATTAAGACATGAACTTAAAGAGACTCCAGTTAAGCATGAAGCCTCCAGTAAAGTAAGATATGAACTTAACAAGGCTCTAGTACAGAAAGACATGAACTTAACAAGCCTCCAGTAAAGTAAGACATGAACTTAACAAGCCTCCAGTAAAGTAAGACATGAACTTAACAAGGCTCCAGTAAAGTAAGACATGAACTTAACAAGGCTCTAGTACAGTAAGACATGAACTTAACAAGGCTCTAGTAAAGTAAGACATAAACTTAACAAGCCTCCAGTAAAGTAAGACATAAACTTAACAAGCCTCCAGTAAAGTAAGACATGAACTTAACAAGGCTCCAGTAAAGTAAGACATGAACTTAACAAGGCTCTAGTACAGTAAGACATGAACTTAACAAGGCTCTAGTAAAGTAAGACATAAACTTAACAAGCCTCCAGTAAAGTAAGACATAAACTTAACAAGCCTCCAGTAAAGTAAGACATGAACTTAACAAGGCTCTAGTACAGTAAGACATGAACTTAACAAACCTCCTATAAAGTAAGACATGAACTTAACAGGCCTCCAGTAAAGTAAGACATAAACTTAACAAACCTCCAGTAAAGTAAGACATAAACTTAACAAACCTCCAGTAAAGTAAGACATGAACTTAACAAACCTCCAGTAAAGTAAGACATGAACTTAACAAACCTCCAGTAAAGTAAGACATAAACTTAACAAGCCTCCAGTAAAGTAAGACATAAACTTAACAAGCCTCTAGTAAAGTAAGACATGAACTTAACAAGGCTCCAGTAAAGTAAGACACGAACTTAACAAGGCTCTAGTACAGTAAGACATGAACTTAACAAGCCTCCAGTAGAGTAAGACATGAACTTAACAAGGCTCCAGTAAAGTAAGACATGAACTTAACAAGCCTCCAGTAAAGTAAGATATGAACTTAACAAGGCTCCAGTAAAGTAAGACATGAACTTAACAAGGCTCCAGTAAAGTAAGACATGAACTTAACAAGGCTCCAGTAAAGTAAGACATGAACTTAACAAGCCTCCAGTAAAGTAAGATATGAACTTAACAAGGCTCTAGTACAGTAAGACATGAACTTAACAAGCCTCCAGTAAAGTAAGACATGAACTTAACAAGGCTCCAGTAAAGTAAGACATGAACTTAACAAGCCTCCAGTAAAGTAAGATATGAACTTAACAAGGCTCTAGTACAGTAAGACATGAACTTAACAAGCCTCCAGTAGAGTAAGACATGAACTTAACAAGGCTCCAGTAAAGTAAGACATGAACTTAACAAGCCTCCAGTAAAGTAAGATATGAACTTAACAAGGCTCCAGTAAAGTAAGACATGAACTTAACAAGGCTCCAGTAAAGTAAGACATGAACTTAACAAGGCTCCAGTAAAGTAAGACATGAACTTAACAAGCCTCCAGTAAAGTAAGATATGAACTTAACAAGGCTCTAGTACAGTAAGACATGAACTTAACAAGCCTCCAGTAAAGTAAGACATGAACTTAACAAGGCTCCAGTAAAGTAAGACATGAACTTAACAAGCCTCCAGTAAAGTAAGATATGAACTTAACAAGGCTCCAGTAAAGTAAGACATGAACTTAACAAGGCTCTAGTAAAGTAAGACATGAACTTAACAAGTCTCCAGTAAAGTAAGATATGAACTTAACAAGGCTCTAGTACAGTAAGACATGAACTTAACAAGCCTCCAGTAAAGTAAGACATGAACTTAACAAGGCTCTAGTACAGTAAGACATGAACTTAACAAGCCTCCAGTAAAGTAAGACATGAACTTAACAAGCCTCCAGTGAAGTAAGACGTGAACTTAACAGGCCTCCAGTAAAGTAAGACGTGAACTTAACAGGCCTCCAGTAAAGTAAGACGTGAACTTAACAAGGCTCTAGTAAAGTAAGATATGAACTTAACAAGACTTAGTCTCTAGTAAAGTAAGACATGAACTTAACAAGCCTCCAGTAAAGTAAGACGTGAACTTAACAGGCCTCCAGTAAAATAAGACGTGAACTTAACAAGGCTCTAGTAAAGTAAGACATGAACTTAACAAGGCTCAAGTACAGTAAGACATGAACTTAACAAGGCTCTAGTACAGTAAGACATGAACTTAACAAGGCTCTAGTACAGAAAGACATGAAATTAACAAGGCTCTAGTACAGTAAGACATGAACTTAACAAGGCTCTAGTAAAGTAAGACATAAACTTAACAAGCCTCCAGTAAAGTAAGACATAAACTTAACAAGCCTCCAGTAAAGTAAGACATGAACTTAACAAGGCTCTAGTACAGTAAGACATGAACTTAACAAACCTCCTATAAAGTAAGACATGAACTTAACAGGCCTCCAGTAAAGTAAGACATAAACTTAACAAACCTCCAGTAAAGTAAGACATGAACTTAACAAACCTCCAGTAAAGTAAGACATGAACTTAACAAACCTCCAGTAAAGAAAGACATAAACTTAACAAGCCTCCAGTAAAGTAAGACATAAACTTAACAAGCCTCTAGTAAAGTAAGACATGAACTTAACAAGGCTCAAGTAAAGTAAGACACGAACTTAACAAGGCTCTAGTACAGTAAGACATGAACTTAACAAGCCTCCAGTAGAGTAAGACATGAACTTAACAAGGCTCCAGTAAAGTAAGACATGAACTTAACAAGGCTCCAGTAAAGTAAGACATGAACTTAACAAGCCTCCAGTAAAGTAAGATATGAACTTAACAAGGCTCTAGTACAGTAAGACATGAACTTAACAAGGCTCAAGTAAAGTAAGACACGAACTTAACAAACCTCCAGTAAAGTAAGACATGAACTTAACAAGCCTCCAGTAAAGTAAGACATGAACTTAACAAACCTCCAGTAAAGTAAGATACGAACTTAACAAGCCTCCAATAAAGTAAGACACAAATTAAAAAGCCTTCAGTAAAGTAAGACATGAACTTAACAATACTCCAGTAAAGTATGACATGAACTTAACAAACCTCCAGTGAAGTAAGACATGAACATAACAAGCCTCCAGTAAAGTAATACATGAACTTAACAAGCCTCCTTTAAAGTAAGACACGAACATAACAAGCCTCCTATAAAGTAATGCACGAACTCAACAAACCTCCAGTTAAGTAAGACATGAACCTAACAAGCCTCCAGAAAAGTAAGACATGAACTTAACAAGCCTCCAGTAAAGTAAGACATGAACTTAACAAACCTCCAGCAAAGTAAGACATGAACTTAATAAACCTCCAGTAAAGTAAGACATGAACTTAACAAACCTCCAGTGAAGTAAGACATGAACTTAACAAACCTCCAGTAAAGTAAGATACGAACTTAACAAGCCTCCAGTAAAGTAAGACATGAACTTAACAATCCCCCAGTAAAGTAAGACAAGAACTAAACAAGCCCCCAGTAAAGTAAGACATGAACTTAACAAACCTCCAGTAAAGTAAGATACGAACTTAACAAGCCTCCAGTAAAGTAAGATACGAACTTAACAAACCTCCAGTAAAGAAAGACACGAACTTGACAAATCTCCAGTGAAGTAAGACATGAACTTAACAAACCTCCAGTAAAGTAAGACATGAACTTAACAAACCTCGAGTTAAGTAAGACACGAACTTGACATACCTCCAGTGAAATAAGACATGAACTTAACAAGCCTCCAGTTAAGTAAGACATGAACTTAACAAACCTCCAGTAAAGTAAGACACGAACTTGACAAACCTCCAGTGAAGTAAGACATGAACTTAACAAGGCTCTAGTAAAGTAAGACACGAACTGAACAAGGCTCCAGTAAAGTAAGACATGAACTTAACAAACCTCCAGTAAAGTAAAACATGAACTCAACAAGCCTCCAGTAAAGTAAGACATGAACTTAACAAGCCTCCAGTAAAGTAAGACACGAACTCAATAAACCTCCAGTATAGTAAAACAAGAACTTAACAAACCTCTAGTAAAGTAAGATATGAACTTATCAAGCCTCCAGTAAAGTAAGACACGAACTTGACAAACCTCCGGTAAAGTAAGACATGAACTTATCAAGCCTCCAGTAAAGTAAGACACGAACTTAACAAACCTCCAGTAAAGTAAGACACGAACTTGACAAACCTCCAGTAAAGTAAGACACGAACTTGACAAACCTCCAGTAAAGTAAGACACGAACTTGACAAACCTCCAGTAAAGTAAGACACTAACTTGACAAACCTCCAGTAAAGTAAGACATGAACTTAACAAACCTCCAGTAAAGTAAGACATGAACTTAACAAGCCTCCAGTAAAGTAAGACATGAACTTAACAAACCTCCAGTAAAGTATGACATGAACTTAACAAGGCTCCAGTAAAGTAAGACATGAACTTAACAAACATCCAGTAAAGTAAGACATGAACTTAACAAACCTCCAGTAAAGTAAGACACGAACTTAACAAACCTCCAGTAATGTGAGACATGAACTAAACAAACCTCCAGTAAAGTAAGACACGAACTTGACAAACCTCCAGTGAAGTAAGACATGAACTTAACAAGGCTCTAGTAAAGTAAGACACGAACTTAACAAGGCTCCAGTAAAGTAAGACATGAACTTAACAAACCTCCAGTAAAGTAAAACATGAACTCAACAAGCCTCCAGTAAAGTAAGACATGAACTTAACAAGTCTCCAGTAAAGTAAGACACGAACTCAATAAACCTCCAGTATAGTAAAACAAGAACTTAACAAACCTCTAGTAAAGTAAGATATGAAATTATCAAGCCTCCAGTAAAGTAAGACACGAACTTGACAAACCTCCAGTAAAGTAAGACATGAACTTAACAAGCTTACAGTAAAGTTAGACATGAACTTAACAAACCTCCAGTAAAGTAAGACACGAACATAACAAGCCTCCTATAAAGTAATGCACGAACTCAACAAACCTCCAGTAAAGTAAGACATGAACCTAACAAGCCTCCTTTAAAGTAAGACACGAACATAACAAGCCTCCTATAAAGTAATGCACGAACTCAACAAACCTCCAGTAAAGTAAGACATGAACCTAACAAGCCTCCAGAAAAGTAAGACATGAACTTAACAAGCCTCCAGTAAAGTAAGACACGAACTTGACAAACCTCCAGTAAAGTAAGACACTAACTTGACAAACCTCCAGTAAAGTAAGACATGAACTTAACAAACCTCCAGTAAAGTAAGACATGAACTTAACAAGCCTCCAGTAAAGTAAGACATGAACTTAACAAACCTCCAGTAAAGTATGACATGAACTTAACAAGGCTCCAGTAAAGTAAGACATGAACTTAACAAACATCCAGTAAAGTAAGACATGAACTTAACAAACCTCCAGTAAAGTAAGACACGAACTTAACAAACCTCCAGTAATGTGAGACATGAACTTAACAAACCTCCAGTAAAGTAAGACATGAACTTAACAAGGCTCCAGTAATGTAAGACATGAACTTAACAAACCTCCAGTGAAGTAAGACATGAACATAACAAGCCTCCAGTAAAGTAATACATGAACTTAACAAGCCTCCTTTAAAGTAAGACACGAACATAACAAGCCTCCTATAAAGTAATGCACGAACTCAACAAACCTCCAGTAAAGTAAGACATGAACCTAACAAACCTCCAGTAAAGTAAGACATGAACTTAACAAGCCTCCAGTAATGTGAGACATGAACTTAACAAGCCTCCAGTAAAGTAAGACATGAACTTAACAAACCTCCAGCAAAGTAAGACATGAACTTAATAAACCTCCAGTAAAGTAAGACATGAACTTAACAAACCTCCAGTGAAGTAAGACATGAACTTAACAAACCTCCAGTAAAGTAAGATACGAACTTAACAAGCCTCCAGTAAAGTAAGACATGAACTTAACAAGCCCCCAGTAAAGTAAGACAAGAACTAAACAAGCCCCCAGTAAAGTAAGATATGAACTTAACAAACCTCCAGTAAAGTAAGATACGAACTTAACAAGCCTCCAGTAAAGTAAGATACGAACTTAACAAACCTCCAGTAAAGAAAGACACGAACTTGACAAATCTCCAGTGAAGTAAGACATGAACTTAACAAACCTCCAGTAAAGTAAGACATGAACTTAACAAACCTCCAGTTAAGTAAGACACGAACTTGACATACCTCCAGTGAAATAAGACATGAACTTAACAAGCCTCCAGTTAAGTAAGACATGAACTTAACAAACCTCCAGTAAAGTAAGACACGAACTTGACAAACCTCCAGTGAAGTAAGACATGAACTTAACAAGGCTCTAGTAAAGTAAGACACGAACTTAACAAGGCTCCAGTAAAGTAAGACATGAACTTAACAAACCTCCAGTAAAGTAAAACATGAACTCAACAAGCCTCCAGTAAAGTAAGACATGAACTTAACAAGCCTCCAGTAAAGTAAGACACGAACTCAATAAACCTCCAGTATAGTAAAACAAGAACTTAACAAACCTCTAGTAAAGTAAGATATGAACTTATCAAGCCTCCAGTAAAGTAAGACACGAACTTGACAAACCTCCAGTAAAGTAAGACATGAACTTATCAAGCCTCCAGTAAAGTAAGACACGAACTTAACAAACCTCCAGTAAAGTAAGACACGAACTTGACAAACCTCCAGTAAAGTAAGACACGAACTTGACAAACCTCCAGTAAAGTAAGACACGAACTTGACAAACCTCCAGTAAAAGTAAGACACGAACTTGACAAACCTCCAGTAAAGTAAGACACGAACTTGACAAACCTCCAGTAAAGTAAGACACTAACTTGACAAACCTCCAGTAAAGTAAGACATGAACTTAACAAACCTCCAGTAAAGTAAGACATGAACTTAACAAGCCTCCAGTAAAGTAAGACATGAACTTAACAAACCTCCAGTAAAGTATGACATGAACTTAACAAGGCTCCAGTAAAGTAAGATACGAACTTAACAAGCCTCCAGTAAAGTAAGACATGAACTTAACAAACATCCAGTAAAGTAAGACATGAACTTAACAAACCTCCAGTAAAGTAAGACACGAACTTAACAAACCTCCAGTAATGTGAGACATGAACTTAACAAACCTCCAGTAAAGTAAGACATGAACTTAACAAGGCTCCAGTAAAGTAAGGCATAAACTTAACAAACCTCCAGTGAAGTAAGACATGAACTTAACAAACCTCCAGCAAAGTAAGACATGAACTTAACAAACCTCCAGTAATGTGAGACATGAACTTAACAAACCTCCAGTAAAGTATGACATGAACTTAACAAGGCTCCAGTAAAGTAAGACATGAACTTAACAAACATCCAGTAAAGTAAGACATGAACTTAACAAACCTCCAGTAAAGTAAGACACGAACTTAACAAACCTCCAGTAAAGTAAGATACGAACTTAACAAGCCTCCAATAAAGTAAGACACAAATTAAAAAGCCTTCAGTAAAGTAAGACATGAACTTAACAAGCCTCCAGTAAAGTGAGACATGAACTTAACAAGCCTCCAATAAAGTGAGACATGAACTTAACAAACCTCAAGTAAAGTAAGACACGAACTTAACAAACCTCCAGTATAGTAAAACATGAACTTAACAAACCTCCAGCAAAGTAAGACATGAACTTAACAAACCTCCAGTAAAGTAAGATACGAACTTAACAAGCCTCCAGTAATGTAAGACACGAACTTAACAAGCCTCCAGTAATGTAAGACATGAACTTAACAAGGCTCCAGTAAAGTAAGACATGAACTTAACAAACCTCCAGTAAAGTAAGACATGAACTTAACAAACCTCCAGTGAAGTAAGACATGAACTTAACAAACCTCCAGCAAAGTAAGACATGAACTTAACAAACCTCCAGTAATGTGAGACATGAACTTAACAAACCTCCAGTAAAGTATGACATGAACTTAACAAGGCTCCAGTAAAGTAAGACATGAACTTAACAAACATCCAGTAAAGTAAGACATGAACTTAACAAACCTCCAGTAAAGTAAGACACGAACTTAACAAACCTCCAGTAAAGTAAGATACGAACTTAACAAGCCTCCAGTAATGTGAGACATGAACTTAACAAACATCCAGTAAAGTAAGACATGAACTTAACAAGCTTACAGTAATGTGAGACATGAACTTAACAAACCTCCAGTAAAGTGAGACATGAACTTAACAAACCTCAAGTAAAGTAAGACACGAACTTAACAAACCTCCAGTATAGTAAAACATGAACTTAACAAACCTCCAGCAAAGTAAGACATGAACTTAACAAACCTCCAGTAAAGTAAGATACGAACTTAACAAGCCTCCAGTAATGTAAGACACGAACTTAACAAACCTCCAGTGAAGTAAGACATGAACTTAACAAACCTCCAGCAAAGTAAGACATGAACTTAACAAACCTCCAGTAAAGTAAGATACGAACTTAACAAGCCTCCAGTAAAGTAAGGCATAAACTTAACAAACCTCCAGTGAAGTAAGACATGAACCTAACAAGCCTCCAGTAAAGTAATACATGAACTTAACAAGCTTACAGTAAAGTAAGATACGAACTTAACAAGCCTCCAGTAAAGTAAGGCATAAACTTAACAAGCCTCCAGTAATGTAAGACATGAACTTAACAAACCTCCAGTAAAGTAAGACACGAACTTAACAAGGCCCGGTTAAGTAAGACATGAACTTAACAAGTCTCTGGTAAAGTAAGACATTAAAGTCTCCCAAAGTGTCAGCGGGGTTTTTGTTAATTCTTGCAACCACAGCTTCGTTATTACCAAGATTCTTGGTGGATATCATTAGTTAACTATAAAGAATAAAAGTTTTTTTTTTCGTTTTTATTGCTTCTCGGAGATGAAGGTTTTGTACGTAAATTTTAAACTGTTACAAGCTTCGGGCTTGAATCAATGAGTATTGGACGCACGTTTTGGTCTGGGCTGTTCCCCATAGAATCAATGGTATAAGTGAACTGTACATTCCAAATGCATCTGTTAAGATGTTGCTTACCATATCAAACTTATAACATATTAATTAACACGAACTATAGTGCTTTGTTTTGTCTTTAATCTTGTTAAAGGAGACAAATGACTCGGAGGTTACGAGCCTAGGGTTCCTTAAGATGTTAAGCACTTCCGTTCATCGGTCTGTAGAATCGATGATCACGTGACTATAGTTCCTGGAAACTATGATAAATTGTTTTGAGAACTATAACAGACAATTATCAGAGTTAAGTGAAGTATCAATTTATGATTTTCTGGAGTTCTCTTGGGTTTTAACGCTTCAATCACGTAAATTCTATGTTAGACGTTCGCTGCTTTTGTCACATAGTTTTCAAGACTTCTCTCTTGGGCATACATATGAATTTAGTTGTGAGTATGATTTTTAGATATGATTTTTTTATAAGATATCTTAGATATTTTTAAAAGCAAATAATTAAGTTTGCCTTTAACTTTACGCTTTTTACTGTTCACATATATAGTTAGCTGTACGTTTTTTTACTGTTCACAGACAGTTGACTGTACGTTTTTACTGGTCACAGACAGTTGACTGTGCGTTTTTACTGGTCACAGCCAGTTGACTGTACGTTTTTTACTGTTCACAGACAGTTGACTGTATGTTTTTACTGTTGACAGACAGTTGACTGTACGTTTTTACTGGTCACAGACAGTTGACTGTGCGTTTTTACTGGTCACAGACAGTTGACTGTACGTTTTTTACTGTTCACAGCCAGTTGACTGTATGTTTTTACTGTTCACAGACAGTTGACTGTACGTTTTTACTGGTCACATAGTCAGTTTACTGAACGTTTTTACTGATCACATAGTCAATTTACTGTACGCTCTTTGTTAATTGTTTTCGTTTGTGTCTTCTCCTTCTTTTTGCAATAAAGTACAAGTCCCCTTCCAAGTACTATCGCACTTGCCCATGCTGGACGTGACAACAAAGATGAAGACTATGTACCAGTGAAAAGGTGTGGGTCAAGTATCAAGTTATCATTGTTTCTGCCAAAAAAACCCCGCTAAATTCAAAGATTTAACCAAAATATTCAATTCATATTCTTTCCGTAATAAATTTTGAAGCCAATTTTTCATTTCTAATGCATTGCTTTTAAATTTGTGAGCTTTATATGTGATATTCCTTTCACTATCAGAAAACGACATGTACAATCAAACACAACATTTTTTTTGGTACGCGGTATTCCGTGCTTTTAAAAGGGCATTCGGTACGCCAAGGTGTGGTACGCGGTAAAAATCATTTTGGTTAAATCTTTGAATTTAGTGTTTTTTGGCAGAAACATTGATAACTTGATACTTGCTTTAAAACTTCCATAAACGTTTTACTATTGTCATTTTTAAGCATTATAGCGATCAAGCATGTCGGTTTTGTGTGATGACACTTCACTAAATCATTATTGTTTAAAGTGTTGTGTCGGATTTAAAATCGATACGTTTGATTTTTTTACATTAGTCGATTGATGATTCTCAGCTAGCTGTCAGTAACAGCGAGTGTTCTATAGAGAGTTCTTTAACCGTCCTTTTGTTTGTTCTTGTTTTTTTTTTCTTAGGTTCTCTCTAGTGGAATTGGACTTAGATCGATTTGATTTTTATTGTGTGTTTATTTTTTGTGCATTGTCTAGGAATATTGATAGGGGGAAGGTTGGGCCCAAAAAACTAGTTTAACCCCGCCACATATTTCATGTGCCTGTCCTAAGCCAGGAATCTTTGACAAAGCTTCCGTTTGTACTTGTCTCTTTGATGTTTTCTGTTCCTTGTTTAAGAAGGGGGTCTATCTGTGACTATTTCAGGGCTGGATTTGAATTATGTGCATTTTATTTAGACCATGGGCCAATTGCAGAACCGCGAGCAGTGCCAAATGGCCTCGTTGAAGGCTGCTGGCGGTTGTCCATTGTGGTTTTTCTAAATTGCCGTTTAATTGTGGGCTGTGTCGCGTACACTTTTTCCAAACTCATTATTTTCTATTTTAAGACAACATAATTAATTGAGCAAGACCTCCCTCCTTAGTGAATAAATGAACGATTGGATAATTTGGGTTTTGAACTTTAATTGCATTAAATTATGACAATAAGAGATATATATTCAACAATTATAACTAACTAATAACATCATATTGATGTAAAAGGATCTAGTTCTTGATTTTTAACAATGTATCTTTGCATGCTCATAACCTGAGGTATATAAAACTTAATAATGATTCCATACTTCTTTTTCTGTAAGTAAACCTGTAGGTAAACTTATTTGGGACGGACGAACGGACAGACGAACTGACCCGAACACTTTTATTGTAGACTGGGCATAATAAAAACACAATCCTTTCTGCATCTTTCGTTTTGGTTGCAGCTATGAGTGGGTTAGTACTACCCAATAGTGGGGCGTGTTTTTAACATCAAATTTGTTTCTGGTTTCTGACTTGTTTGTATGTTTAACGTGTTTAAAGTCACTAGAGTTCTATGTTAATGATTATTGCCATTTAAACTTGGAAATCGTACCAGGGATTGCTAAAAAGCTGGATTTCTAAATTGAAAAGTCTATATAGTGTCTGCATGGGGACCTGGACGGCTCCAAGACCCACACCTACTGGTACTGCCTACTCTTCGACGGAGCAAATGCTTTGGACTTTAAAGAGGGACTTACTTGCATGGAGATTTTTCCGTTCTTACTGCCAAATGTATATATACATCGATAATGAAAAACATGATATAACGGACCAACCACTTAACTTTAAAATTTTGAATCTGTTTTGACAAAAGATCTTTTAATTATGTTTTGTTGCGATGAGATAAAGAATTTAGTAATTTGTCATGACAAACGCGCAAGAATGAATTTTCTTGCACTTTGATAAAGTGTGTCCAAATCATCAAGAAACTTTTTTACAATTGAGAAATTATTCATTCACCTTTAAAAAATGTCACGGTTCCTAAACTTCGTCATAAAAGTCCATACAAGAGAGCTCAATCATATTTGAAATCGGAGTAATATAATATCTAGACGACTGTCGGATAATTGTGTAATATACATTTAGTTGTATATGTTTGGGACGGCCCTAATTCTGTGACAGCTATAATATGATCGTCCTTAATATTGGGCGGAAATTAAAGTGTTGGAACTTAAACAGATCAATTTAATACTAACGTCATATTACAACAGCATCAAAGCTTTATCAACAGTAACAAAAAAAATGTATAGCGGACCAAGAAAACGAGAAATCAAACGAACCTTTTAATTATTTAAAAAAAAAGTGAAGCATGGGTTGTATATTTTGAAAACGAGGTCTGGGACTTTCATTTTTTATTTCATGTATGGATACACCACTAAGAACTATATGTCAATCAATTTTTATTAAAATCTGGATATATGTCATTTGGTATCGTCCCACCTTATCAATACATGCAATAGACATGAGTTTGTTTACAAAATTGGCCCAAGATTTTGCATCTGTCCCTTTTCATTAGGTCCCAGAGATTCAGTCAGAGAAATGCATTGGGACAGTCAATTATGCAATCTAGTCAGAATTTCCAGAAGCCTAAGGTCACTTGGTGGTCCTCCGAAGGTTATTTATATTCTAATAAACTTTGATAAAGAGAAGTAGGTTACTTTTCTGTTCTGGGTTTGTAACTAATGCTCATCATTCTCAGTTTATTTTAACTGTTAATGAGAAAGGTAAACATTTAGAGAGAGGTCGCGCCAGAAAGTTCCGTATGGCTTCTCTGTAATTATTTGAGATAATTTTGCTCAATTAAATCATTTAATTAAACTGCCATGTTTTCCTAATTGTGTGGATGAATAAGAAATAAAACTATAAATACACATGCCAGGGTTTTTTGGTATTCACGGATTGATCTGTTCTTTTGGTGCATGCATGTATAATCTCATTTTGATAGGTCTCGAACAACGTATTGATGTATGGCGTTATCAATACTTTTGGTTTTTTATCTTCCAATGTTTTGATTCGAATGCTGCTGATGAGAGGTTACTCCTTGAAATATCGATATACGGCATTACCAAATTAACCGTTTTATACCCGTTCTTGGTTTTGTATTTTGTATTTGTACAATATACGCGTTTATATACACGTTAATTTTAAAATGATACTTACATGTAGTTATGATATACACAGGGAAAAGTAACACTACCCAAACGAAAACTCTTCTATTTGAGGAGCCTAGGATGGTGTAGTGGATAATAATAATATTAGCTAGGCGCGTACGCCGTCCCAATTGTTTTGAGTTCGATCCTCGCTGAGAACACTCAAAATCAAAATTTGTTTGTCAAATGATTTTCAGGGTTGAAATTATAGTAACATTGTTTGATTATATACTAGACATTCATATAGTTATGATATACGCATATATGTTTTCAATATACGCGTATTATTATGTTTTTATTACCAATTTTCGGATATAGATGCAAATATACGCATATTTTATGAAGTTTAGCTTGATCTTCTTGTCCAATGAATAAAGGTAATAACAAAACTACCGAACTTGAATGATCAATCTCATAGTCTAGAGAAAATGACAAAAACGAATCAGTCATACCGGAGAATTGGTGGATCGCAATGGTCCTGACTTGGTACAGGCATTTCAAACGAAATGGTGGGTTAAACCAGGTTTTATGGCACCAAACTTCCCTCTTCCATTGCGATCTTAGGATCCGGTAATGACCATAGAACACAACATAGTTGTGAGACACAATAGGGATATTGAGGTGATCATCTCAGTACAGCAGACCAGTCAAACACTAATTAAAACAATTAACTATCATATCTTTTAACTCAATTTTGAACTTTTTTACTAGTGGCTGATAACGAAGAAAGAATTTTTTTAGTGATTGTATGAGACGTATTTTCTTATAGCCCTGCTCCAAAAGTCGGTCACGAAGAAATCGGTGTCTGATCAAAAAATCTGTGAAATGTGTGCAAGCTCTGGCATATCGAATAAGTTGTGAAATATAAACACCGTATGCAGGAGAAATAGGTATATTGCTCTGTAGATTAGGAAAATTAATAATTTTAAAATTAAAATCGTCTCGTTTATCGTAAATTTTTGTACTGAGATGACCACCTGGGTCAAATTCGAGGTGCAAATCCAAGAAAGACGTGAAGCAATTTGATTCGGTGGTCTCTTTAATCTCCAACTCCGGAGGATATATTGAAGGAATCCATCTACCAAATGAAGTGTTATTGACAGAAAGGACATCATAAATATATCTGAATGTAAGATTAAATGACCTTGCCTCTTTCATCTTCTTGTTCTTTACGAGTCCCTGAAGAAATTCAGTCTCGTAAGAGTATAAAAACAAATCGGCGAGGAGAGGAGCACAGTTTGTGCTCATTGGAATGCCGATTTGTTGTTGAAAAATCTCTCTTCCGAAGGTGACAAATATGTTGTCAACGAGGAAATCAAGCATACTGCAAACTTGGTCAAGTGTGTAACAAATTTTATCTTTGAAAGATGTTTTGGAAAAGTAGGTAGAATTATAACCCAAAACAACAAAATTCCTAGAGTTTGAAAAGGCTTTTTCGAGAAGTTTTTTCAGGCGACATTTTAGTTTTTCGTGTGGCAAGGAAGTGTATAAAGTTGAAAAATCGAACGTTTTCAAAGAGTGAACCTCAGAAAATGATCTAGATTTAAAATGATCTAACAAATCTTTTGAGTTCTTCAAAATCCACATATGGTTAATTCCACTACGATTATAAATAGTGTCGCAGTATGCTTGTTGACCTTCTTTGACAGCAGACAAGATTTCCGCAATTCGCATTCCGAAATCCGCATTCTCAACAGGGTGCGAAAGGTAAGTGATAAGTCATCTAATGGAAAAATGAATGAAAGCTTTATTCTAATTCGGCGCATATATAATAATACAACACAAGCTCCGTAGAGCATTTTACCAAATTGACATAGAAACATAAAGAACACATGGATTACAATAATACTAAAACATAAAAGGCAGCATCATACATAAAACATTCAGTGGGAATTAACAACATATAACACATAGAAAGCACAAAACACAAATAAAGCACTAGATAGCAGCATGCAGGTTTAAAACATTAGAAAATAATAAAAGCAATGAAGAGTAGTTAAAGCACATAAAAGCATGCAACAAAAACTGATTGCATCTATATAAACCCACGCAAAAGAAGTGTGAAGCAGATCTTTTAATAAAATAATAAGATATTTGTATGTTTTTTGGTGTTTCATCCCTATTTTTCTAACGAGGCGAGGATCATCAGCGGCTTCCACGATTTCAAAGATTTTCATTATATAATATGGACCGTACAACGGCATAATTTCTACTTTATTTATGAAAGTTATTTGCATAATTGTATCAGACGAAAATGTTGCATTTTTTTGCTTTTTTTCATTTTCAAGTTTTTATTTCTTGTATATGGAATTATAGGTTTCGCAATAAATATCTTCTTAAGATTCTGGTTCTTCTATCAAATTCCAGCAGAGTGTTTTATGATTGGCCTTTTTAGATGTTTCACTGCTGGTCTTGTATATGGGTCATTTAAAAAAGAATCACTCGAAATTTATGTCACTCTTACCTTTTTAAGAAAATTATTAGAGTATTTTAAACAGAGTTCATAAGGTATATTATTACATAATCTAAATGAAAACGCACAAAAAACCTATACACCTACAGATCTTATTGCCTCTTGATCATGATTTATATAATCAAAATTTACATTTATGTCACAAAAACAAATTTCAATATTCATGATATTTGTGATAAAAATATGTTTTTACTTAAAAGAAATACAATTCTTAGCATTTTATAGCTCAGCTATAAGCTTCAACATATTATCTAAACTTTTTTGTAATTAACAGTCAAATGTTATATTATGTTTTATATATACAATTTGTATTTTCAAATTTCACTTTAAATGTCCATTGCATAACGCATATTGCATTGCCCCATCCCCTTTATGTGTCCCCCCTTCCCTGTACTTGTCGCTAGCTCTACTTTCCTAAAGTTACAATGGCGGGGTGTTTGAAACTGCACAGATGTTATTTACAGAAAGTTGTCATTGACCAGTAAAAAAATATGTGAATATTTCCATTGCATAACAGTCCATTATATAACGCGGAATACCGTTGTGAAATGGACATGTCCCATTTTTTAGAAACTTAAAGACTTTTGCCTTTACATAAATTGACAATACCAGTACGGTTTAATTCCTTCATTTTTCACATTTAAATTTTAAGTAAAATTCAAATCTTGACAGGATTGTGTTCATGGCATCACGAGAATGTCAATTGTATAAAATTGTCAATTGTATAACGGTTGTAGATTGTATAACAAGCTTAATATAACATTTGTTTTTTGCAAATTTTGATACCATTATATGCTTGTTAATTATCTGATGTTGTTTTCATCAAGTAGCTCTGTGAACTTTTCCATGGCTTTGATAGAAATTTACACTTTTGTGATATTTAGGCATTTTAAACTTCGCTTAAAAAAATCCTACCATCTAGTTCGATATTTTTGCTCAGTTGGTTTGTACACTACCATATTGATACTCGTAAATATCTCCTCTAGTTATATATCACACCTCCAGATAAACTACAGATTGATGCCAGGAACCTTGTTGTTCTTGTAATTTCCTCATTGTCTAAGTAATGGTCGTTAAATTAAAAAGAGCAGGTTAAAATATGTTGTAAATCGTTTCACAAGACTTACTCTTACATAATGTTTAAACAATTTGTTTTTAATTAGAATTTGTAGGTTAATACATCACAGCTGTGAAGTAATGTTTTTCTGAACAGTTTTCCTGACAAAATCAAATATAGATCTCATAATTCATAACATATCATCATAAACCTATGAAAATCTGCCAATGTCTTAATCAGAAGTAATCATTGTGGAAAACTTCTATAATTCAACAATTAACTTAACTTGCTTTTTCAATGTTTTTGTTAACTAAGTCGGTCGGAATGAAAATGATTAATTTGCTTTCGTTGCTTTTCAATGAAACCGATTTCGACATATAAAATGACGAACCCTTTTAACGTACGTATTTTGAAACCCCTCAACGAGGCACAATATCGAAAGGTCTTTGATTTTTCTGTAAAGTTTTGGGAGGATCTTTCCAGCCTTGTAAATGATACGGTCTTGTTCAGATGAAATATTTAAAGAAAGGTCCATAATCCATATTGTACGGATACTTTACTAGACAATGATATGAGCATGATAGGGGTCTAAATATACATTGTACTCCCATGGTACACTTAACATAAACCTCAAAAACCATATCCTCACTTTAAAACAAGCAGTCTTCAATCACTGCAAGTCATCCTGTGAATGCATAGCTCCGGAAAAAAACCCAAATTGAATGTTTTTATTATTCAAAAGAAATCCCAAAATAACCATGATAACAAAAAAAAAGACCAGGCTATTTCTGGGCAAAGCTCTTCATATTGGCAAAGATTCCTGGCTAAAAACCGAAATCAAACTCATTCTTATATAAATTGAATATGCACTTTTCTTGCATTCGATTACCGAATTATTTATTAGATTTTATCATAATAAGAGTAATGTATTTTCCAGGACATATTTTCGTCTATCTTTAACATCAAACATTATCTTTTCGAATTTCTGTTACAAACCTATTTTAAATCTTAACGACGCCTGTTTAGTTTATCTTTGACGATATCATCTTTAATGAAACTGACAAGGGATAATGCCGGGTATACGGCTGATTCTTTAATGCTATATATTGAACTCCTAATACTTCTCTTTGATTGTTATACATGTACTTTGTTTCTTATTTCTATGATTACAAACGACAATTGTTTTGTTCTGTACTAGAATTGATTTGCTTTATAGTTCCTGATTGGTTAAAGAACATCATTAGGGCCCCGCATCAAAGATGCGGACGCCCTATAGTTTTCACTTTGTCCGTCTGTCTGTCCGTCTGTCCGTCCGTCAACAATTCTTGTGAACACTAAAACTCAAAAACTATTAACACCACAGTTCTGAAACTTTGCACAGCTGCTAAGTAGTATGTCATGATGTGCATATTAAAATTTCGTGCAAATCTGTTTAATATTTTTGGAAAAAACTTCATTTTTTATCGAAAATCACAGATTTTGAGAATTGGACTTTGTGAACACTAAAACTCAAACACTGTTAACAATACAGTTCTGAAACTTTGCACAACTGCTAAGTAGCATGTCATGATGTGCATATTAAAATTTCGTGCAAATCTGTTTAATATTTTTGGAAAAAACTTCATTTTTTATCGAAAATCACAGATTTTGAGAATTGGACTTTGTGAACACTAAAACTCAAACACTGTTAACAATACAGTTCTGAAACTTTGCACAACTGCTAAGTAGCATGTCATGATGTGCATATTAAAATTTCGTGCAAATCTGTTTAATATTTTTGGAAAAAACTTCATTTTTTATCGAAAATCACAGATTTTGAGAATTGGACTTTGTGAACACTAAAACTCAAAAAATGTTAACAATACAGACCTGAAACTTTGCACAGCTGCTTAGTAGCATGTCATGATGTGCATATTAAAATTTCGTGCAAATCTGTTTAATATTTTTGGAAAAAACTTCATTTTTTATCGAAAATCACAGATTTTGAGAATTAGACTTTGTGAACACTAAAACTCAAAAACTGTTAACAATACAGTTCTGAAACTTTGCACAACTGCTAAGTAGCATGTCATGATGTGCATATTAAAATTTCTTGCAAATCTGATTAATATTTTTGGAAAAAACTTCATTTTTTATCGAAAATCACAGATTTTGAGAATTGGACTTTGTGAACACTAAAACTCAAAACCTGTTAACAATACAGACCTGAAACTTTGCACAGCTGCTTAGTAGCATGTCATGATGTGCATATTAAAATTTCGTGCAAATCTGTTTAATATTTTTGGAAAAAACTTCATTTTTCATCGAAAATCACAGATTTTGAGAATTGGACTTTGTGAACACTAAAACTCAAAAACTGTTAACAATACATTTCTGAAACTTTGCACAGCTGCGAAGTAGCATGTCCTGATTTGCATATTAAAATTTCATGCAAATCTGTTAAATGTTTTTGGAAAAAAACTTCATTTTTTATCGAAAATCACAGATTTTGAGAATAGGAATTTTTGAACACTAAAACTCAAAAACTGTTAACAATACAGCTCTGAAGTTTCATATGCATTCCATGGAACATGCCTTAGTGGTTATAATTAAAGTTCGTATGATTTTGAAAACACTTAGATATTTTGCCGCGGGGCCCTTTCTGACTTTGTCAGTATTCTAGTTTATTTCGATTTTAGCCTGCTGTGATTTCTTTTCGTTTATGCAGGAAATGTTTGCTAAATTAAATTGAATAGGATTCTGTAAATATCAAAATCAATTTTCTTCTGTGTTAATTATGATGTTGATGTACTAAATTCCTCTTTGCACAATTAATCACAAATGGGAGCAATCATCTCAATCCTAAATGGGAGTTTTATCTTTGAAATAAACTATAACAATGCCAAAAAACACTTCAATTACTAATCTTTATTTAAGGATGCTCGCTAGTCTAATTTTGGTACTTCTGTCATTTTTTCGACTTTACCAGCAAAATAGGGTTAAGTTTTTTGCCCACGAACCCCCTATTTTCTTGTTAGTAATGTCTTTTAATATGTCATTAAAAGGTTATATACGAAGTTTTATCAAATCCTATTTATTCTGTCATGGTTTTAACTGCTAAAAAGTGCTAATGCTTAACCTATGATAAAGTCAGAGAAAACCTTTTCCCGCCAAAACTTAAACGTCAATTATCTTGAAAACGAGGTCACGAACCTATCATTTTTTTTCATCATATTATACCTTTTCCTATTATCTTTTCATTTAATGAATCAAATTTGAAACCTATTTATTTTCAATAATAGTAGCGAACATCCTTAATCCATATTACACCTCCTAATATATGATTTCTTTCCGTGGCGAGACCACCTTACCATCTCTACATATCATAAGTCAATATATTTAAATTTTTTTCTCCGGATTTTATTACCGATACATTGTTGGAACAGTTTTGTAATATTAGCAAGAGGCTACCAGAAGCCTGAATCGCCACTTGGTCCTTAAGCTATTAGCTATAGGGGTTATCTAACAATTTGGACCAAATGGAGGTTTGGTAGAGCTTAGAGAGCTGAAAGTTTAAACAGGAAACAGCCTTTTCTCTCTCCAAAGGTTTTGACCGATTTAAAGATTATTAAGGGTCATCTGAAAAGATCGACACAATGGAGACTATCAAATTGCTGAATGGGCAAATGGCTTAAGCAAGGAACAGTTTTTCTCAATCTGCAATATTTTTCATTCCATAGGATAAAAAAACACACACACACACACACACACACACTCAAATACTATTTCTACCTTTTAAGGGCTGTTACTCTTATAAGGGTTCATTTGACAATTTTAACCCAATAAAAACTTTTGTAGAGCTTTTGATGCTGACGAGCCTATAATCCTTCGCATTTCTGCTATCGAGTGTAATTAGATTCTGTTTAATACAAAAAATGTAATTTCAGAGAAGAATATTTGAGAAAAACTATAATTTGACGACAGGCGACAGACGACGATGACGACGACGACGACGACGACGGTCACCTAGTAATGGCAATAGCTAACATGGACATTTTAGGTGAGCTAAGCTTCGTAATTCTTCATCGCTAAACTGAGCCTCGGTTTGTTCCCTTTTTCATCTTTGACTCTTTTTTGGTAATTCACTTGACAACTGTTTTGATCCAAATTATTTGATGTTGGGACACAGGGACTTGCTCCCCTCTATCAATATTTTGGAAGAAGTTGAATGACACAAAGAACTACTAAACTTAAGCCAATTGTGACAACGAAGACCCACAACTCCAGCAAACAGGAACCATTCTCGCTATGGAGTAAACCCTATCTATACCTGGTTTAACGCACCATTTGTAACAAGTCAAGACTATGGCTATCTTAAAATTTTGTATGTCTTTCTTATTTTGTCTTTTCTCTTGGACATTAAGGCTGATTTTCCAAATTAGTTCGGTAATGTTTTTATTACCTTTATTTTGTTCCTCCCTTTTCCAAGCTTACATTGAGGAGCAATTATAATGACAGTGACACACTTAAAAATAACACCCAACCCATTCTTTCACGTTTGACACAGAAATTGCTAACACAGGGTTATGTTGCTCCACGGTTGCTGTCTTCACTCAAGAAAGTTAACAGTAGACAACGTGTACTCTTAGACAAATATGGGATTTCCATCTCTCAAATGAGTGCAGATGCTGGTTTGTAGTAGAATTTTGTTTTGTCATCCTTTACCGTATTTGGCAAGTTGAATTGGAAATTAGCATCATGACGGGTACGTGTGCTATAGCAGACAGGAACCGCTTATTCTTCCGGAGCACCTGAATTCACTATTGTTACGACTTGAGTTTGCGTTGTTTACTTCCGTTCGGTTGATTTTGTGTTATGTGTTTCTTCGTGCTGTTCTTGTTCGTGTTTACCGGTTTTGTCGTTGCCCTTTCGGACTTTTGACACTCGAATGCCCAATTGGTGCCTCTTTGCTTCTTTCATTTGACACAGAAAATGACAGGATAAACTAACTAAAAAACATACTCTCTCCCGTCTACCAATCATGTTACGTTAATAGGTATTTTCTTGCATCAAGTTGTAAAAATCTTATTTTGTATAAATTTTCACAATCGTGTTTTCGGAAGCATGAAGGATAATTTTACATTGTGTCAGGTATATAAACATCCGGTTCTTGTTTCTACATATTTGTAACATAATCCTAGATTTATCTTTTTATAATTTGTAACATTTTTGTGATTTTATGCAAGAAAAGGTATGGTAAATGTTTTTTAAGAATAGACGTTGTAATGAAATAGTTGTTGCATGAATACAAATGTTGTTTGAACATTGTCTATAAACATTTTGTCAGTTTAGCTGCCTTACTATGCATTTTATTGACTCTAAACTCGCTTTGTAAATGTTACTCATTTGGCAAAAAAAAAATGCCATTAATCTTATTTCAATTAACATCTCAATTACGTTTTGAAGAGCAATTACAGAGTATAAATAACACTTGTAACTACAAAGGAAGGGTTAAAATCAGTTTTGTCACAGAATAGCGACAAATAACTCCATACAATCACATGCTCAAAAAACACCGCCATGTTGGTAAACCAAGCCTTTAAATTGTTGTCACAGAATAGCGACAAATATCTCCATACAATTCCATACACAGGAAAACATCTTATGTTTGTGAAATGCGCCTTTACATTATTGTCACAGAATAGCGACAAATAACTCGATACAGCAATCACCATGTTGGTGAAATGTGCGTTTATACATTGTCTGATTTATCTTAGAAGACGTGATATAAGTTATTGTTCAAGTTAGGAGGAAGATAAACATCTGGTCAGATCCTTATTTGTAGGACTAATGATGGGCAAATATTGATCTGAACTTCTGGATCCCGTTACCAAAAACACTTAAAATGTCGAACCTTGAAATGGTAAATGTCCTGTATTTCATGCCGTTAAAAGCATACCAATCTATGACCAATCTATCATTATGCCAAAAGAGAAGCAATGACTGCATGTAAAATAATAGTTTGAAAGAATACTAATAAGGTAAGAAACGGCACTCAAATCTTGATTTTGTAGGAATTTTCTACATTTTTCAAATGTTTTGATATGTTTTTGTTTTTGTATAAACGCTTTGATTTACGACAAATTTATCTTTTTTTCTTTAAGAAATTACCATTATGGTTTAGGTTAAGTTTGTTGATAGATGCAACTGAATGTGACAATTCAAAGAACCAAGGTGGCGAGCAGCAGAGCCTAGTTTGACGTAAGAGGCGATTAAGGGTCTTGGGATTCTGACGTCGGGTCAGCGCTCAGCCTACAGAGCGACCAAGTGTGTACCCTAGGTGGCTGAATAGGGTGGCCCTCGTCCCCAAGGGTTGTTAGGTCTATAATATGGAAACCCTGACCGCTGACCATAGTGGGCCAACGTATGTGGAGTATGCCACGCTTCATGCACGTAAAAGACCCCTTTATGGACCGCCAAGAAGTGCACCACATAGGCTAAATTTTCTGCCCCTGTCCACCTCTCCCCTTTTCCTGTGGTTCTTTGTCTCCCATCCCATCCCCATATTTCATTTACCATCATCATATCATGTTCATTTTATCATTCTTTTCATGTTCATCGCCTGTAAATACCCTATATAGCGTTGCACGTTACACCAACTCACTCACTCACTATTTTCCATGATGTGAATTTGTGGTGTTGATTTCTAGGCAATGCAGTGGCCAAAATGATGAATTGCTTAAATACAACACTAGTCAATCATGTCAATTGTTTATTTATTTTTCGATACTCGCTTTGTAAATTTACACAAAAAGCAGCTTTTTTGTACAATTATGTTCGTCATTAACCTACCTAGGTACAAGGTTTCGTCCGGGTACTCCAGTTTACTATGGCAAGCCGTTTTTACATTTATTCCTCTTTATAGATATCTCATAAACTTGATAAGATATCTCATATACTTTATAAGATATCTCATAAAGTTTATAAGATATCTTATAAACTTTATAAGATATCTTATAAACTTTATGAGATATCTTATATAAAATAATTTATAAGATATCTCATATACTTTATAAGATATCTTATAAACTTTATGAGATATCTTATAAATTTTATAAGATATCTTATTAACTATATAAGATATCTTTAAAAGAAAATGAGATATCTACTAAACACAATGTTTATAAGATATCTGATAAAGTTTATAAGATATCTCATAATGTTTATAGGATATCTTATAAAGTATATGAGATATCTTATAAATTATTTTTTATAAGATATCTTATAAAGTTTATAAGATATCTTATAAACTTTATGAGATATCTTATAAATTTTATGAGATATCTTTAAAGAGGCCTTATAAAAATAAAAGATATCTTATAAAGTTTATAAGATATCTCATATACTTTATAAGATATCTTATTAAATATATAAGATATCTCATATAAATGGGAGTTTATAAGATATCTTATAAAACATATGAGATATCTTATAAAACATATAAGATATCTCATAAAACATATAAGATATCTTATAAAACATATGAGATATCTCATAAAGTTTATTAGATATCTTATAAAGATTATGAGATATCTTATATAAAATAATTTATAAGATATCTAATAAAAGTTATAAGATATCTTATAAAGTTTATAAGATATCTCGTAAACTTTATGAGATATCTTATAAAAAATAACTTATAAGATATCTCATATAATATATAAGATATCTAATAAACTTTATGAGATATCTTATAAACTTTATAAGATATCTTATTAGTTTTATAAGATATCTTATAAGTTTTATAAGATATCTTATAAATTATTTTATATGAGATATCTAATAATCTTTATAAGATATCTTATAAACTTTATGAGATATCTTTTATGTTTTATAAGATATCTTATTTGTTTTATAAGATATCTTATATGTTTTACAAGATAGCTCATATGTTTTATAAGATATCTTATAAACTACCATTTATATGAGATATCTTATATATTTAATAAGATATCTTATAAAGTATACGAGATATCTTATAAATTTTATGAATAAAATATAAATATGGCGTGCCATAGTTTACTCCGTCAATAAAACTGACGGTCCGTGTCACCAGACATAAAACGTGTCAAACGTGTGTATTGGTTGTGTCAATACACTTATATCTTGTATTTATATGAATGCCTTTTGGTGTTTCTTTGTTGCACCAATCTAAAAGTACAGATTACTTTGAGTTGAGTTGTCATCCCTTTTGTATGTATTCATGAGTATGATGAGTTCGACTAATAACATTGCGATAATTGTTTTAAGTCTCAATATGAATATCTGTGGTTATAAACTTTAAAACGCATATCAAAAGAGTTTTATCTGACTGACACTGTAATGCTATGTTTCGGTTGGTTCCTCTCTGTACTGAAATCATGCATTTCAAAAGTAAGTTCAGCTTTTATTCAAACAAGCATAACACGCATATAGTACTTGTATCCGGAATTAAATACCGATCATTTGATTAGAATTAATTCTAAATGCTAAAAGACAAACAACACGTGACAAACAACTAGGTTTTTTCTCATTTGAATCAATTTCGATCAATTTGTTTTAAATTAACATGTTAAAATTGTAAGCACCATTGGACTGTTGAATTGGCAGCTGTTTGCATACAATACTGATTCCTTAAAGTGATAGTTGATCTCCAGTAATGGACTGAGATGATAAGGAGATACCAATGTAATGGACTTTGTCACAAGACTGATACAATAATAATTATCCATGTTGGCTGCTGATGGCTCTTGTTACATAGCAGTATCAATTAGATTTCCTTACAGAACGAAGAAAACAATGCACAGTAAGGTTTGGTTATAGAAGTTACCCATTGCAGAAATGTTAAAAAGATAAAGTAGGAGTATGTTCAAATATTGACAAAGACTTATAGCGATGGAGTGTTGTACAATTCTGTGATTCTATTTTACAAACACTTTTATGTTTGAGCATTAAAAATCTTGGATTTCTTATGTTTTAAAATGTTCAGATAACATCAATCGTGGACTCTTATGGGATGAAGTGTCAACATAGTTAATAATTGAAAAAAACTTTAATGGTAAGGAAAATAAATTATAGACGTTTCCTCTAAGCACATGGGAATAAATCAAATAATTCAATTATTACATGCACGTAAAGTTTAAATAACACATTTATTCTTATATTGAATTTATTATAACATGCACGGGTATACTAATTAAAAAAAAAACTTTAAAAGAAAGTGGGCGGTATCATTATCATTTTTATTTAAGTTGTGATCTCTGCTGATTTTTGTTGTGTTAATTTCCTATTTCCAAGTCACTTACATTATCGGGTGATATTGCGATTCTATAGATAGAGAAATAAATTTTTTCATGCCATTATAGTTGATCTTCGCGTGACCTCTATGACATGAATAAGTTGATCTTCATTGGATTTAAAATTGTGGTCAGGATGTTGCCTGCATACGAAGGTAACGCGAATTAATTTTTTGATGCACTTGAATGAGTTTCAACTTCAATTTCGAATTCATTGGACTAATGCGTACACTGTTAAAATGGTGTTAAGAATCTAAGCACAACCTTAAACACATAATTTGTGTTGAATTTTAAACACGTCGTTTAGCATCTAAACATGTTTAGAATTGTGTTTAGATTATTGGAAATTATATAGAAAAATTCTAAGAATGATATTTTTTAGAAGTGAAACATGTTTCAAACCTAAAAATGTTTAGCTTTTACATGTTTAATTTGGGAAGTGTTAAGGATTTAAAGACAATTTATAATTAGGGCTAAAAACTTTTTTGACGTGTTATGTTTAAGATTCTAAACACCAATGTTACAGTGAATATAAAGTAAAGGTTGGTCAAAGATTTCGCATTTAATTTTCTTTCATAAAGTACATGAAGTTTGGATGTTTATAAAAGTAAAATCTTTATTTTTCGTTCGATTTATACGTAATAGAAAAAATATGAAAGCAGTTATAAATGAATAATAATATTGTGAACATATTAACAGAAGAACATGTCCAACTAAAAAAAAATATTAAAAAAAGAATACGTCATAGGGCCAGTCTAAGTCTTAAGCTTGTTATGGTCTATATATGTCTTAAAGAACCAGTCAAGCTCTGAAGCACTTTATGGTCTATATATGTCACATGAATGTCTTAAAGAAAAAAATAGAAACTTGACTTAGTCTGGTTTTGTTTTCAGAATATATTTGGGTTAATGTATTTAAGAATAAGAATAAGAATAAGAATATTTATTTGCCAATTATGGACCCTTTCGGGTATGATAAATTTACATTGAATGATTTAAATGATTAAACACATATATATCAAACAAGACATATCGAAACAATACATGATACTGACACATACAAATACATGGATCAGGTTAACATTCAACACAAGAACTGGGCATTAATAAAATAATATGTATATAAATTTCAAATTTGTATACCCATTATATATATTTATATAGACATGTATTAAGTTAGTATAACATACATGTAATAGAAAAATTAGTGTTTTTGTTGGAGATGAGGAACTTAAAATTAGTGTTTGTCTAAACTGGATCTTATCTTAAAGCTATTAATTAAAAAGTAGCTAAGTTTATTAATTATCTCATCATCCTCTGTAGTCATTAACCATATAAATTTTAAATTATCATTTAAGTTGGAAAAATTTTGACAATTGGCTATGACGTCTGAATACAGTTGTTTTCTCAAATTTGTATATGCATTACACTTTGTAATAAAATGTTCCTCATCTTCAACATCATTACAACAACAAAATTTACATATCCTCTGTGACCTTTCAATAGGGTTTCCCTTATGTCTTTCTGTTTCAATTCGTAAGTGATGGGCACTTATACGAAATTTACATATAATTTGTCGCTCTTCAAAATTTTTAATGTTTAAATATTTCTCTTTTTGAAAAGTGTTTTTGAAAGAAAAGTAAGTATCTAATTTTCCATCACAGTTGTCTTTCTTTTGAAACCATGATTTCATGAAGAGACATCTTAATTTTTCCATGATATTTTTCTTTATTTTATATATTGAGTTTTTAATGAAAAAAGATTCATCTAAACCAAGGGTTTTTAGAAGAAAAGTCACAGAGGTATACCATGTAATTACATTTTTATTATGCAAATCCTTATTACATTCAAAAGCATCTTGTAACAAATTTGATTCACAATGGTGTAGGCGGTGAAAATAACATAAAACACTTGTAATTATATTAAAGTATAAGGGATATCGCCCTAATTCGGACAAAATTGCAATGTTTGTACTCTTGCTATTCACCCCAAGTATGAATTTGCAAAATTTAATATTAATTTTATCAGTTATATTATTTTGGTATATTATTTCTAAAATATTTAAGGCCTCTTTTTTACAAGCAGCTGAGTTTGTTTTAAAGATGCCCCATATTTCAGACCCATATAATGCTATAGATTTTACTGTGTGGTCAAATAAATGAAGATTTGTTTTTATACTTGCTGGAGATCCAGACAAGCATTTACCCAATTTAAATGAGGCTTTAAGAGACTTATTGTATAGTTCTTCTTTTGCATGGTTGAATAAACCACTTGATTGGAAAATTATTCCTAAATATTTATATTTATTAACACATTCTATTTGTTCACCATTAAAGTAAAAAGTGTCTTTTATGTGACGACCAGCTTTGTTAAATATTAAAATTTTAGTTTTATTTAAATTAACCTTAAGACACCAAGTTTCACAATATGTTTTAAGTACATCTAATCTTCTCTGAAGACCTTTAGGAGAGTTAGAAAAAATCACAATATCATCAGCATAGAGTAATGCGTCAATACGATTTTTTGAAAGAGTAACCTCATCAATGCATTTTTTGAAATGTTCAGGGAGATCATTGATAAAGATGTTAAACAAGGAAGGACTCAGCACATCACCTTGCCTCACACCTATATCAGATTTGAATTTTTCTCCTAGCTCATTTTCTATTTTTATTCTTAGAGTATTTAATTTATACATATGTTTTATTATATTGTAAAATTTTCCACCAATATTTGATTTAAGCAATTTGATAAGTATACCTGGGTGTATAACGGTATCAAATGCTTTTTTAAAATCAACAAAACAAGCATAAAGTTTGCTGCCTTTGCTGTTTGTATATTTATCTATGAGGCATTTAAGAATAAACATGTGGTCTGTGGTTCTATTTTTGCTTCTAAAACCAGCTTGACAATCTGAAAGTGTATCCTCATTTTTGAGATGTTCATTAAGTCTATTATTCAAGACAAGATTAAATAATTTACCAATACAAGAGTTTATAGCAATACCACGGTAGTTTCCTGGATTGCTAACCTCTCCTGATTTATATATAGGTATAATATATCCCTCACACCAGGGTTTTGGGTATATACCTGATTTAAATATCAAATTAAAAAGTTTATTTAGACATCTCATAAGAACTGTTTGTCCTGCCCGAAGCATTTCATTAGTTATAAGATCTAGACCACAAGCTTTCCCATTTTTTAGTTTATTTATAGCTTTATATATTTCTTGATTAGAAATCTCATAGTCAAGAATAGCAGATACATGTATATCATTTTTTTCTAAATCAGAAAGAATCTGGCTTAGATTTTCAATTTTATTTATGTTTATATTAGATGAAGAGTTTAGGTCCTGAAAATAATTAGTCCATGAGATAAGACCAATGGATGTTTCAGGGGTTTTCTTAGAAACTTCTGTTTCCCCTTTAAGTTTATTTACAAGATTCCAATACTCTTTGGGGTTGTCTGATAACAAATTATCAAGTTTTTCAATGATATTTGCTTTAAACATTTTTCTCTTATGTTTTCTTAATTTTTTATATTCACGATAATGTTTATAAAAGTTATTTTTAATCTCCATATTAAATGGATTTGCAGACATATGTGCAGCTTTCAAGTTTAATTCTTTCTTTTTTAGTGTGTAGATCTTGGTCATACCAATTTTTACTTTTTGTTTTATTTTTTCTTTGTTTAGTAGTTTTGAATCTAAGGGACATCTTAGCAGCTTTCAGAATTATATTTTGAAAATCTATGGCAGCTGATTCAGTGTCTTTTTCAATATTTTGCTCTTCATATTTTTTATTTAAAAAGTTATCTAAATCAATTTTACATGAAGGATGACAAAGTGCATCCTGGAAATTATCTTTTGAGTTTTCTGTCCATAAAAATTTACCTTTTATCTGTTCATTATCCTTTTTTGGTGTGAATGAAAGTGGATAGTATGTTCCAAGTAATGTACAAGAGATTTTACAATGACAATCAGATAAAAAAGGAATAAAATTTGAAACTTTACAATTCAGTGTATTCTGAATAAGGTCTTCTGACATTATTATATAGTCTACAACACTTGAACCATTTGGTTTATAGCAGGTAAAATTACCATTAGAGTCTCCTAACATACGACCGTTTAGGATTCTTAATTTTAATGAAACACACATTTGCAATAATTGTTTACCTCTAGAATCAACCTTGTTGTCTAGACTTTTTCTCTTTTGCATTGTGTTGTCATATTCATATTCATCATCATGAATAGTATAAGGATCATAGCTTTATCGCTATCAATAAAATCTAGTTCTGACCCAGTTATTTAAGCTTCTCAGTGATCACAATAGGAAATGCTTTTGAAAAATTCTCTGTAATTTTTCCATGAAAATTAATTTTCTTGAAATTAAGCATTCCCTTTTCCATCAGTTACTAATTAAGTTGCATACACTGTGTGATAGGAGCAGCTCATGGCAAAAAGGCTTATTTCGTCTTACAAATACGTACAAACAAACAAAACATAAGAGATCAATGTTGTAATAAGGTAAATATATACATCGGAGAATCAAAGACGAAAGTATTTAATAGTACGATTAATGGAAATAGATAACAAACAGATTGTAACTTTATTGTCTTGATAGTTCAAGAGAAACTACCAATTTATAGACTTTCATTAAACATCAGACAATAGTTTGCTTTAATCGAAGTAGATTTGTATACTGTTAGTATTGAGAACACTAATCAAACATCTTAACTCGTGTATTTGATACGCACCAACCTTTATTTTCTCGTCATAAATATTTTTTTGCTAAATTGAAAGGACGTGAAGAAATTTAAAACATCGAGGTTTATTAATTTTTTCGTATGCATGGATATGCATGACTTCTAATTAAATAATAACGGAATAATTTTAACTATTAGTCATTTGAATGTGAGTAGAAACTTATGTTATATTTAATACTTTGTATGAACTATAATATAAAAAAGCAGCGCGGAGATGAAATCCAACAATCATTTCTGGACCAATGGGATTTCATGTCATTTTTGGCGCAAGTGCATTTTTTCAAACTATCAGAGAAATCCGAGGAGATCCAGACAGACTGTAACAAAATCAAATCCATTCCATGAGTCCATTGGGCGAGATAATTAGGAAAAAAGCAGAGGTACCAATGGGGCATCCGAATGTCAAAGTCCGAAAGGGCAGTGACAAAACCAGCAAAGACAAACAAGGACAGGACAAAAAAAAAAACAGCTAGACAACGTATGAAAAACGGAAACTCAAAAATTACTGAATATCAATTAACAACGCGAACTCTAGTAGAAATAAGACTGAACCCAGGTGCTCCGGAAGAGTAAGCGATTCCTCCCTGCTATTGCTGGAATGATGTGAACGATGGATTATATTTCCGGCGATTCTTCTGCGAATGTGCAGACTTTTTCAATATAACTTCGGAAAATCCTAAAGACGCAGAAAGTTTAGCTTATCATTATATGACCATATATTGGGTATCGTAAAATTTGGCGTACTTTGTACGCTTCCCTCGCATATTACTATGCATAAATGATACTTGCATTGAATACTCAGCATTGCATTGGAGATATATATTTCTCTAACTGTTGTACAATAATAAGAATCACTCAGGCTTTAGCTTAACCGCGCACCAAGTTACAATAAATTTTAAAATATTTTTTCAAGCTGAAACTAAGTTTTAAAATTTTAATAGCTCGACGAATTGTTTGAAAAAAATACCTGTGGGTCACACATGCGCTTATCGATATATGAAATTTAAAAAAGCGTTAAAAAGACGCCGAAAACTTCTCTACCATTTTGCTCCCTTCACGAGCGTATAAGATTAGGCTATATATCTTGCTATCCCACTCCACACATTGAGATATTCAATTTCAAGGAATTTGATTGGCTTTCCGCACCGTCGTTTGATACGCATCTCATGCACGGATGCTCACTTTTGTTGGAACAACTGTTGATCTCGTTTGAATAAGAAGACAAACAAAAATATCAAAAGTGCAATCATGTTTGACTGTAAGGGATTGACAAATATCTCATTCGAAGTTGTTGTAAGTTAAGTGCTTTTGTTACTAAATCTGCATTGGAATAGATGATTTAACACATGAAAAACTGGTTTAACTCAGAGGTACTCTTGTATGCAATTTCTCATATTGTGGAAAGAGGTAGGTTTGTTAACCACAGAACCTTGTTCAATTCACATTTCTTTCAGTTTATTTTACCAAGTGAGGACAATTACGACCTTCCATTTCTCTGGCGTGTGGGTACCGTGCTTTGTCTTTGTTTTGGATATTTTTACCTCCCGTTTTGGATTTGATTGTTATCGTAAAATCACCACATTATCATAATGTTGCCTTTATTGATCATTAACTCTTATATTAATTTCAGATAATCTCTCAATGGCAAGATGACGTCACACTTTAGCATGAACCAATCAGAACTGGATATTCACTTTACGTCTTTGACTCATGGGATAGACGTTTATTACCCACCAATCCTTATTGTTATAGGTGTCACGTGTAACATTGTTGTTCTACTAGTGATGAGAACACGATATTTCAAATATCAGCCATCGTCAGTGTATATGGCAGGTGGAGCCTTAAATGATATATTTAGCTTATTAATTTCCATGACAACTCACTGGCTACATGTGACTTTTGATTTATACACACGGGAAAAAACTCGTTATCTGTGTAAGTTTTTAGATTTTTACGGCTGGGGGAACTGTGATCTGGGCATATTGATAACAACGGCGATGACAATAGATCGAGCTTTAGCGATTAAATTTCCCCTAAAGAAAAACAATCTTAATACTTTCAATAGAGCAAAGATAGCGATAGTTACAGTGTCAGTCATTACCGTTATAAAGGAGTTCCATTTTTTCATTGGATCGGACATGGTTGAAGAAGAGAGGAACGAAAGATTATGTGATGTTTTTCCTAAATCGGAGGTCTACAGATTTTTCTGGGAGAAAGTGTGGCCTTGGCTACATCTGTCATTCCTTGTCATCTGTTTCGCTCTGATGTTTGTAAGTAACATTGTATTGTGTCGATCTATATGGAAGTCATCGCACAGAGAAATCCTTAACTCAGTGGAGAAGCTTCAGTTCGATCGATCCTCTGTTAGAGGTCACAAACAAGTACAGACTATAACACCAATGCTGATTGGTGAATCTATCGTTCTACTCATTCTGACCTTTCCCTTCTCCGTGCAGCTGTTCATCTTCGGGTATGACTCGAGCTTTTACCAAACCAAAATCACACATTTTATTTTTTCTCTGACGTTTTACATGCTTTATACCAACAAATGTTTAAACTTTTTCGTGTATCTAGTCACGGGTCATAGATTCAGACTCGGTTTAAGGGAACTATTAACTATGTGCTGTTATGGGAAGACCAAGTTGAGACAGCGTTTGTATCATCAGAGCACACTGATACACATACCGTTTTCTAAACCAAGAATGGTATCCACAGGGGAACACAACAAAGCATATGACCGAGAGTGTAGCTCACCAAGTCATTCTGAGAATATCAATAGCTCTAAATCTAATGGATCGGAAACAGGAATGACATTGTTATCCAAGCAAAGTGAGATTAATCTTCGAACATACTGTAATAACTGTAAATCTAGAAACACGGATTCCGGATCGTCTAAGCAAAGTGAAATTAATCTTCGAGCATACTGCAATATTTCAAAATCAGAAAGTTCGGATACAGGATCGTCGAAGGCGAGCGATGTTGATCTTCGGGCGTACTGTAGATGTGATTCTAGCATGTCATTATCCATCGCAGGTGATTCTATAAAGGTGATTCTTACCGATAACCAACAAGTGACAGAGTGTTCTCATTTCTAACATGTTAAGTATCTATGTTTAATTAAATGTTACTAATGTTGTACTCAAGTATTTAGATATTTGATATAATTAGCAACAAAGAAATAGATATTCTTATGAACCAGCATAGCATGTCAGAAGTAAAAAGATAAAACAAGCCTCTAATCTCAAAGTTCTGCAAGCTTAAAGCTTAAACGAGGAGGCATTAAGTACTATTCAACATAAGGATCAGGCAGGGGGTGGCACATCGATATTTTCCAATTTCAGATTTTTGGGTATAGATGCATTCATTTTACCATAAAAACAAACCCAATGCAGTTTTTACATCTTAATATGTATTTGGTGCCTAGATATTTTTTCACTGGTTATATAGGGAAAAAATATGGCGGGAATTTTCCCGTACTTTTCACTATGCAATGTAACTAAATTTTGACTGATAATATCTCCTAAACCCAAGATAGACTGAAAAATTTAGTGGTCAAAACAAAGTTTACTGGGGTTGCTTTACCTAATTCTGTTGAAATTTTTTTGGTGTATTTATTATCGATGAGCCACCCTATTAATGGTATCTGCCTGATTCTTAGAAAAAGTAGTACTTAAAAACTATGGCACGTCAAACGTTTCAGTATAAAAAAAAGATACATATATTATAATGATTAAAAAATAACTTATATTCTCAAAACTTACAAATGTATTTACAGTATTTTTCTATTGTAATTCAAAAAATAAATAAAAAATATGTTCAAACTTAAATATATATATATATCTTAAATAGAAAAAAAATGTTTAAAAGTTATAAATGCAATATTTTTTTAAAATATATAAATTCAAAAGATGAGAAAGAAACAAAGGGTGCGTTCAAGTGTCAAAATTCAGTAAGGGCAACGACGAAACACAAAACACAAAATCAGATCTTTTTTGTCTAGAAGATATTGTAAAAAAACATGTAACTGTGAAGAAAAAATCAGCAAGCAAAGGTGCATATTTAGTGCCAATTGAAATCCATATTGTTTGCTGAAAACACGTCCACCAAACTGAACATATATGTTGTCGATAAGAAAATTGAGTATGTCTTTTTGTTTGCTTGTTTTATATGTTTTTACCTTTTATATGTGGTTTACCATTATCCAACTTTAAGATTTTTTTATTGTTGTAAAACAAGAAAAGACACACCATAGAAAATGAAGATCGCAATGGTCCTGACTTGCTACAGGCATTTCAAAAAGAATGATTGGTCTTGTGGCATACCACTTCTATTGCAATCTTTGCTCGGAAGTAACACAAAACACAACACAGCCATGAGATATAATAAGGATATTGAGGTGATGATGAGAGGTTACTCCTTGAAATATCGATATACAGCATAACCAAATTAACCGTTTCATGTCCGTTTTTGGTATTGTATATTGAGGTGATTATCTCAGTACAACAAACAACCGAACACGGATCAAAACAGTCACTAACCATTTAGTGATAGGGGTGTTCTTCCGTCCGTCCATGGTAAGAGATGAGTGTAATTACTTGTACCTGTAGGAGTGACAGGCACACAGACACCCCAATCACTTTGTACTCCACTCTTCGAAATTACAAATATTACAGAATGCAACTTATTGAACAAGTTTTGAACATTTTTTTTCGTCGTTTTATTGTGTATTAAAATACTGCATATATTTTGTAAGTTTGAATATATTATATATTTTTTGAATATATGCAACACGAAAACTTTAACGTATTTCATATAATATTAGTAAGTTTTTACATAAATTTTTATTTTGTTCAAATATTAATTTGTAAGTTAAAAACATATTTTTATTCTTTTTGAAATACATAGAAAAATATTTAGAAAAGTACTGCATATATATTTGTAAGTTATGAACATTTATTTAAATCAATATTTTTTTTTATAATAAATGTTACGTTTGACGTGCCGTAAAAGACACCACAGAAAGAAAATTTATTCAACAAAACAGAACATCGGTAACAAAGACAACAATACAATAGACGATATTGAGAGTGAAATAAGTGTACGCGACACAACAAACATAAACAAACAGCAATTCAAAAAATCACAACGGAAAACAGCAAGCAGTCTTCAACATGACCACAGGTCACTGCTTACCGTCTTGCATTGGCCCAAGACTTATAATACAATACAAAAGTTTCAAAACCAATCCCTAAATCATCAACGAAAGACCCAATTCTTGACATAAAACAGTTAACACAGAATGACAAGGACAAACAAAGGCTTTGGCAAAGTTTCCTGGCTTAGGACAGGCACATATAAAATGTGGCGGGGTTAAACTAGTTTTTTTGGATCCAACCCTCCCCTATTGATAAGCTTGCACAAAGCATACATATAAAACACACTGAAAAACTCAATCGACAAAAGTTCAATTCAACAAGAGAGAACCTAAGACAAAATACTGTACGAAAGCACACATTAACCAGAGACACGAACTCATTTCAGATCAGGTGTTACGAAGGGTGAGACTTTCTTATATCGTTGTGTACGCGTCAAATAACTTCAACTTTGGTAACAGTAAATGGAATAAAAGCTCTTCAAAAGACCATCATCGACCAATTTTTAGCTCACCTGGACCGAATGTGAGCTATTACAACCACTTGGCGTCCGTCGTCGTCGTCGTCGTCGTTTGTCGTCCGTTAACATTTTTTCAAAAATCATTCTCCTCTGAAACTACTGAACAGAATTTAATGAAACTTAGTATGAATGATCCTTAGGGTGTCCTGCACCAATCTTGTGTTTCGATTTTTGATCCGTCAAAAACAAATGGCCACCGTTACTTAGAATAGACAAGGGGGTCAGACTACTGTTTTTGACTTGTAAATCAGAAAGTATAAGAGATAGATGAAATCTGATGCCACCCTATAGATACTACTTCAGCATCAAAAGTTCTACTAAAGTCTCCATTTGGTCCAAGTTGTCAGATGATCCCTTATAGGGTTTACAGCCCCTTAAAGGTGAAAATAGCATGTTTCATGTGTTCGGCCTATAGAATGAAAACTATTGCAGATAGAGAAAAGCTGTTGCTTGCTTAAATGCTCAGCTCATTTAGCTCCTCAAAAGTCTCCAAGGGTCAAAGTTGTCAAATGACCCCTAATAGGGGTTACAGCCCCTTAAAGGCGAAAAACAGTGTTTTTGGTCTATAGAATAAAAAAAAAACTATTGCAGATAGAGAAAAGCTGTTGCTTGCTTAAATGTTCAGCTCATTTAGCTCTACAAAAGTAGTCTTAGGGTAATAGTTGTCAAATATTGAATAGTAGTACTATAAAGCCGTGCCAAAAGATGATAATGAAGCATTATTTCGTTACAGTTTTAAAGAAACAGCTAGAATAAAAGTAATTCTACTGGTAATTAATATAATAAAGTCGGTATTATTTTGATTCAGATCCCTAAAATCGCCTATTTGTTTATTTGTATGTCTTATAAAAGTCAAGACCTTTGAAAAATCTTGACATGACGTTAACCTCCCTATCTGATATATCACTCATTGTTGATGTAATGATGTTATAGTATTAGACGTGTCCTTAAAGCCATATTCTTGGACTGTTGTGTGTAGACACGGATATATAGCTACGTGTAGCAGAATTTTTTCCCAATTTTGAAAACGTTCCTTCCACAGTTATAAGTGTATAGTTCGTGGTTTTAGTACACGTGCTGCTGTGGTCACATGACTGTACATTAGTTTATAATTGAAAACAAAACAGCATCAGACAATGTTTGACGTTCGATCATCATTCAAAGTTTCAGTGTCAGATCATTATAGCTAGGTCATACGTTTAAATCCAGAAATGTGATTTTGATTAGATAATGCATCTAGTGGTTTATTTTGTAATTACATAGGGATGCTATTATCAAGATACATTGTGATATATTCCTAGGATAGTTGAATATCATGAGAGTCTGTGTATGGTAGTCGTTAATAAGTTAATGCTTTGTTATAAATATGGTCAGGGGCATCTCTACCAGACTTAATATGGAGTAGGCATTGCCTAAACGCGAGCATAACTAAAAGGGACTACGTTTTGTTTATATAATGTATTTGGGGCGAGATGGTATGGGGCGATTAAGCTTCGAGACACGTTATTTTCGTACGTGCATATAACCAAGACGAAACGAGCAGCTTATGTGTATTTATCATTTTAAGAATATTATTTTCTTGTAAAAAGCGCAATTTATTATTTTTTTAAGCACTATTTCTTTTCTTATAAATTATTTTAACATTCAATCCGGCCCTGTAAAAATAATAACCCTTTCCGGACCATAAAAAATCTAAATCAGCATTAGCAAATTTCTCGCGGAAACAAATACCGTAGAGCTCTCCGCTCGAGCGGGCACTTGGTGCCCGCTTGCGAGCTATGCTCGCCATAAATGAGTAGAATAATACGATAACAAATGCCACCAGTGACGTACGGTCACGGAATAACAATATTTATCCTTGTAACTCGGTTATACATAATTATAATTAAGATATTAAACTTAATATTTATTGACAAAGTTGAAAAAAAATAATAAGAAAACTGTAGACAACACGATTTTTAATTTTCCTTCATATCAAAACATTTGATTCTATCAGACAGATAAATGGAAAAAGATATTTTAACCTTAAAGGGCCTCCTCTACTCCTGCAATTCGTCATTTATAAAAAGAAAACAAAAAAACAAAAAACAAAATGATTGAAACAGTAGATATCTATCTGTTGGGGCACAATCAAACATTCAGTCTTCTATAGTTCTAAAAGCCACAGGTCTCAAGTTCAAACGACTTTTTGTTTTACATTTAAGGGACTAGAACTCGTTTAAACGTTCATGAGACCAATTTGACCTCAATATTTTCTTATTTTCTGAACAAATATATATTTTGTGATGATTTTTGTTAACTAACTTTGTATTTGACTTTTCGGACTTGCGACATTCCATTGCCCCATTGATATATCATCCCTTCTAGTTTGCACCAACATTTTTCTACATTTTAAAGTTTTCAATCTAAATGACAAAAACGATTTTTTGACATTTACATGTAAGAGGCCCTAACTCCAAACAATGTAAGATTTGTAGATGTAAATTAGTTGCATATTTGGTGAAACAACGAAGTATCAATTGAGAATTGAAAATATAAGACAAGCTTCCACACAAAAGTTGAAATTCAACGGCACGTAAAAAAGCTAGAATCCAATAACTAACAGTCAGATAGAAATGTATCATAAAACTGGAAACAAAACATGCTTATTGGTAAAGCTTGGTAATATCAAGGTTAGTGCTTCCTGAACGTTGGTAAAATTTGCATTTTGAGGTAATAAAAATCTCTAGTTTTTATTTTTCTTCGTTGTTAGGAGAAAATAATTGTTTCGTACCTAATATTGTCAAAGGAAACAATCCTTAATGGTTTTTTGGTTACTCTTTTTTTCATTCTGTTTAATTATATGAACGGTTGTTTCTTTAAAAATAAAATCTATATTATTAAATCTATAGACTTTTTTCTATGTTCGGATTTTATTCCTTTCACAATCTACTACATAATAAGTTTTTGTTATAAACATAACCAATAAACAGTGTACTTTATCACTATTGAATATTTCATTTTTCTGTGATGCTATGGGGGAATGGGGGGGGACAAAACGTTTAAAAAAATTACGGAATATTGCCGAGTTTGATTTTAAAATTACAAATTAACCATACGTTCGTTTCTATCCCCAATATTTAAGCACCCTTCAGGTTTTGATAAAAAAAATAAAATAAAAAGGAGTTAGTAAAATGTTTATCTGGAGTCCAAGAAATAGCGTCCGAATTCTATCCCAATATTTTTAAAACCGCCCCTATCTGATGATCACTAAAAGTAACCTGAACTGATCAACTTCGATACAGGTATATGGTATGTGTTACAGTGTGCATATTGTTAGCCTTCAGGACAGGTAGATATATAAAATAATCAAACAATAAACGTAACAATAAAAAAATGAAAAGAAGTTAGCAAAATGTCCAACTGCAGGCAAAGAAATAGCGTTTTAGGAATTTAAAAAATACAGGTCCGAATCCATTATTTTCAAATATTTTAAATAGGTTATATTTATGTTACATAAATTGCCAAAATTCATAGGACCGAAACAATTTTAACAGGCCAAAACCTGTCGGACTGGTGCTAATTTGTAGATTGCAACTGACAACCGGTTCACCTAAAACTACACTAAAAAACTTTGGTAAAGATACAGGCTCTAAATACAACAAGAATGCTACACGCAGCCAAGTTGTAGGGGTTATATAAAGGAGATGATAAAATTAACATGACTTGAATTGAAATGATAAAGAGAAATATATTGGGGGTGAGGGTAGGGTATTTAAATTCACTTTTTATGGTTTATTTTTATGTCAAGCAAAATGAAAAAAAAAATAACAGTACCAGTACGGGTAAATGGGCAAAACAGTGGTTCAATAATGTTTTAGTGAGTGACTGAGTTAGTTGGTGTTTACCTCCTCCTCTTTTTATATGTTTAATGAGAGTGGCAAAGGGGACACAAGAAATATGTTTCCCAACACGAAACACGGGGCAAAAATACAGACAAAACAGAGCACGTATATCTATGTCTATAACGAAAACGTGAGAAATCAAAATCACGAAAGCATCCAAAAATAGACCGTCGAAAACGTTGCACGTAAATAAACATTTTATCACCCTTTCATTTTTTTGATAGGCAAAGAAAAAACCAAAACAGTACGGGTACGGGTAAATGAGCAAAGAGTGGGTACATTATGATGTTTAGAGTAAGTCAGTTAGTTGCATAATATGGGTAATATATAAGGAGGGTAGGACCTTTTTCGGGACACCAGGATTGGCCATAATTAAGCTCGGGATTCCGGGATTTGGACAATTTAAGTTCGGGATTCCGGGAATAAAATTATATCAACTTTACCGGGATTCGGGATTTTCTCATTTTTAAATCGGGATGACGGGATTTTGTAAAAATTAGTTCGGGATTACGGGATCAGACCCCCTCCTACCCCCCCCTCATATATGGGCGATAGACATTAAGGAGAAAATGTAAGAACATAAATTGATGAGAAATATATCAGGAGGTGTTGTGGTTAACAAAGGAACAATGAATGTTGAGAACCAGTTGAAATATGGAAATGGACGGAAACACTACTTGGTGACCAACACAAAGAAAAACTAGGAAAAACTGTTTTAGCGCACTAAAACTGATGTCTCCCCTTCCTTAAATAACACAAGTTCAACCTTGAGGTCAAAAGGTCAAAGTCACAATGACATACATTGTACAACGAATTGTTTAATAATTATACATCTACATTCTAAAGCCCGATGTCAAAGGATAAAAAAAGTTATGGCCTGGAAAGCTTTACATGCCAAATAAGTATTTATTTGACATTGTAGTCACAGGTCAAGGTCATTAACGTTAGTGACACATTGTTCCCATGATGACACATTATCATGTCAAAAATCAAAGCTTTTTGTTTAAAGGATTAAATTATATATGGCCCAGACATGTTTAACATGTAAAAATAGCATTAATTTTATCTTGAACTCAAAGGTCAAGGTCATATGAAGGTCATTCTGGTAGGCGACCCATCATCTAATGGTGATACATCCACATGCCAAATATCAAAGCCTTATGTCAAAGAACAAAAAAGTTATGGCCCGAAACACTTTGGATGTAAAATTAGCATTAATTTGATCTTGAGGTCAAAGGTCAAGGTCATATGAAGGTCATTCTGATATGCGACACATCGTCTCATGGTGATACATACACATGCCAAATATCAAAGTCCTTTGTCAAAGAACAAAACAGTTATGGCCCGGAACACTTGGATGTAAAATTAGTATTAATTTGACCTTGAGGTAAAATGTCAAGGTCATATGAAGGTCATTCTGATATGCGACACATCGTCTCATGGTGATACATCCACATGTCAAATATCAAAGTCCTCTGTCAAAGAACAAAACAGTTATGGCCCGGAACACTTTGGATGTAAAATTAGCATTAATTTGACCTTGAGGTCAAAGGTCAAGGTCATACGAAGGTCATTCTGGTACGCGACACATCATCTTATGGTGATACATCCACCTGCCAAATATCAAAGCCCTATCTCAAAGGATAAAAAAGTTATGGCCCGGACACGCTTTGTATGAGAAGAAGAAGAAGAAGGAAGAAGAATAAGAAGAAGAAGAACTGACACAAAAACAATATGTCTCCCCCTTCTGGGAAGGGGAGACATAATAATTTATGTGCATCTGTATTTATGTTAGCCCATTATTGTCAGCATTCAGGTTTTCAGTTCCAAGGTCCCATATCGATGGAAATGTTCAGGCAACTTTCCCCACGAATTCGCGGGTGCCTTCTAGTATATTTTAAAATCTTGCAATTTGAGCAGCCAAAAATTGAGCTTTGAGAAACAGACACAAATATTCAGTTTGCAGCTCAAACATGTTAGAAATATTTCAGAAAATATTACTCGGTTGAGTTATGTGTTGGTATGTGTACATGTAATTTTGAATACTTCAAATCTCTTGGTCAGTGAAGATCAGTATCGATAACGTCAAAACTTCCGAGGTAAAACTCATTCAGGTACAGAAGATGGACATACTGAGATTACTTGACACCTAAAACCGGGTACAGAATAAAGATAAAGATAATAAACTGAATTAGTTCTTCACCTTAGGGAAGAAGCAGATGTACCAATGGGGCATCCGAATGTCAAAAGTCCGAAAGGGCAGAGATAAAACCAGTAAACACCAACAAGAACGGGACAAAAACAGACAACATGTAAAACATTGAAACACAAAATAACTGAATATTAATCAACAACGCGAACTCCAGTCGAAACAAGAGTGAACTCAGGTGCTCCGGAAGAGTAAGCAGTTCCTGCTTGCTAAAGCACACCCGTCGCGTTGCCAATAGTCCATTCAGCGTGTCAAATCCTGTAAAGGAAGACAAAACAAAACCCTATGCTAAATCAACATCTGCACTCATCTGAGAGATCGAAATCCCATATTTGTCTTCCGTAAAATTTTTTGAGTGAAGACAGCAACCGAGTAGCAACATAACCCTGTGTGAGCAATTTTTGCGTCAGACGTGTCGCTCTGCTACGGAAATCGATGTTAGTCCCGCACGCTCTGGAGTAACGAATCAATTGAGATACGTAAACTCCATAAGCTGGAGCTGACGGAATGTTGCTACACAAGAAGGGAAAGTTGACGATTGGAAAGTTGAAGTCATCACGTTTGTCATAGGGCCTTGTTGAAAGTCTTCCTTGAGAGTCAATTTCGAGATGTAGATCTAAATATGAAGCAGACTTCCTAGAATCCGTTGTGTCCTTTATCTCAAGCTCCTGGGGATTTTGAGATGGAGAAAGTCACCAAATCGAGAATTGTTTAGTGAAAGGACATCATCAATATAACGGAACGTGAGGTTGAAAGAGAGAGCTAGTCTACGGTCTTTTTTGTCTAGAAGAGATTGTAAGAAGTCTGCTTCATATGAATGAAGAAACAAATCAGCAAGCAAAGGTGCACAATTAGTGCCCATTGGAATCCCTATTGTTTGCTGAAAAACACGTCCAACAAACTGAACAAATATGTTGTCAATAAGAAAGTTGAGCATGTCGATTATTTGGTCTTCTGTAAATTTTTTCTTTTTCTTAGAATCATTGATGACAAAGTAAGTCTTGGTATAATCGACTACTAGATATTTGTACCTGCGTTTTCCATTCTTTTTGAAAAAGCTGCGTTTAATCAGCTGTGCCAATCGCGATTTCAGTTGTTCATGTGGAATAGAAGTGTAGAGTGTGGAGAAATCGAATGTTTTGATGCTGTTACAAGATGAAACTGATTTAGAGTTAAGAATCTCCATCCATTCTTTCGAATTCTTCAGTATCCACATTTGATTGACACCATTTCTAGAATAACAACAATCGTAATATTTCTGGAGGCCGGATTTTATTGCCGTAAGAATTGAAGTCAACAGAACTGAAAGAGGCTTAGTTGTACATTTGGATGACCCTGCAATGAAGCGCTGTTTGTATGGATTTTTATGTAATTTAGGAATCCAATACAGGGATGGAATGTCATCATTATTGCCACCAACAGAAAGGCCGAAGGAGGAAATGACAGATTTGTGATTGTCAATGATTTCCTCCTTAAGGACCGACCATTTAACTTCAAGAGGGGGGGGGCTTGGTTTTTTCCCAATTCAGCTGTCAAACAGTCAATATAGTGTTTCTTGCACACAAAAATGATGTTAGTTGGTGCTTTGTCTGCAGGTACAACAACATATTTGTCATGTAAGGTGGACACTGTTTTGGCAACATCAGCGTTACTGAAATGGATGTTGCCTTAGTGCTCATTGAGCCTTTCAAAGAATTGATTCTCTTCAAAACCAATAACCTCACAGCTTTTACCCATTCTGACAAAACGTCAAATTCTTTCCCCTGTTCTTTTTTGGCCCATTTTCTTGCATAGTCCTCAACTGAATCCATAATTGTTTCGAAATTATAGCTCCAGTTGTTTCGTCTTTGCTCACTATATTAAGGTCCTTTAGCCAAAACATCGCGAAGTAAGTCATTTTCCACGACGTTTAGGTCACCCGTGATAACGTGGCCAGAGGGACTATATTTGGATGGGGACTTTTCACAGGTACAGTCTGGAGGTTTTGCTTTGAGGTAATTGATTTGGAAATCCCGCAACACTTGTTTATGGTTGAAAACCTTAGGTGCAATGGTGGAAGTGTAGGAATAAGAGATAATGGGAATGCATTTACCATTGAAGTAAGGAGGAATATGTTCCGTAACAGATTTGTGGTGTAAAATATTTCCTAAATTAATAGCATCTAACCCCTTGTTTAAAAATGGAAGTGAAAGAAAGAAACGATTGATTTTACTGTTTTCGTGTGGTACCCCCACAGGTTTGAATAAGCGGTTGTAACCGATATCAAGAACGATGGCAGTGAGTCTATAAATGTTAGACTTAGGGTCAGTGACCGGATTTTCCAGACATTCCTTGTACAAAGTATTGAGTTAAGAAAGGGGAATAGAGTACAGTTTAGTTCGAATGTGATGAATCCCTAGAGGTTTTTGGACAAACGGAAGCAATCCACTAATTGATACATCGCAAAGCTTTGGTGCGTTGTATTTCCGATGTCCATGACTTCCGTCTCTCCGTTTTTTTCAAAGAGATTCATCGCATTAACATCACTGCATCTAGGGCTAGATAAATTTCCTACACTTCCAATGTTGTCGTTGCAGCCATAAGGTAGTGCAGTTCCCAGTCGTTGAATCCAGAATTCTTCTCTCTCTTTACGGAAAGGTGTACTTAAAGTGGGATTATTTGTAGGATGGTAATTTTTTTCCAAAATGCAGACTTTTAAAGAGAAATGGAATGATCAGGTTGGTTAAAATGCTGGTAAACGAAAGGAAAACTGTCATTGTTGATTCCGGATCTGTGGCCACACATACGAGCATTAAGTCTTCCTTTCGTCTCACCAACATAGATCAGTCCACAAAGGGTACATTCTAGTTCGTAAATAAGATTGGCGGATGTACAATTTAAATCATCCCAACTGTAGATGTTATATGACCAATTCGATAAGTTGGTCTTAATTTCTGTGTCAGTAATCAAGATCTTACAAGTTTTACAATTCTTTATTCCGCATTTACTGAGAGAGCAATGAGATTGCACATTTTCAAAATCCAAAACGTCTTCCAAAAGTACAGAGCATGGTCGAATAGAATCAAAGTTTTTATATTGGAATTCTGGACTCGCAGACTGGGTATATGATGTCTTTGACCAAATTGGTGTATTTTGGACACCTGTATTACGAAACGACGCCGTGTCCGTAGTGTCGTTTAGTTCAGGCCTTTTTATACTGGGCGACGCCTGAGCCAGTATCCTTTTTTGGTGTCATCATTCTTATTCTGAATCTTTTAAAAACTTTTTCTGAAACCACTCAGCCAAATCTTTTGGTGTATCTTATAATGAAGTAAAATTTTTCTTCTGTTTTTGTAGAACCAAACATCTCTCACAAATCCGCCGAGGAATGAAACCGATTGACCAACACCTATTTCTAACGGTGTCCGTGGTCCTGTGGAATCCTCGACGGACTGGAGACTGCTAGGCGACAGATGCTGAAGAGGTATGGGTTCGAATCCAGCTCACACCCTGTTGGATTTTCCAATGTTAGTTCCATTACAAAGACTTGATGTCATACTTTAAAACATAATGCACGTTCCTCTTAGCAGCTGTACCCTACCATATCCACTGTCTATTTCATCTCTTGCAAAGTTAAAGAAATAATTATTAGTTTAATAGCGTTAATTCAGTACACGTGGCGCTACATCTATTAGTTGTATTGGTAAATCGAAATCAATTTGTTATACTGTTGTATAATGTGCATTAATTTGCAACTGCAATCAAAATAGCGAACAATTCAATTTATGAAGCTCATGATTTATTTTTTAAAATGATTTTAATAACTTTATATGTTTGACACATGCAAACCGACTGTATATCTTAATCTAGTAATAAAGGTTATAACAAATTAACCGAACTTGGAGGTTGAATCTTAAGATTTGACTTGGTACAGGCATTAGTAGTATAGATGTGGTGTTCATTTATCATTTCTCGGGTGGAGCAGGGGTGGAGCGCCCTTTTGCGCAGGCGTATGACGTCACATCCGGTTCCGGTCGGCCATCTTGGATCCCGGCGGCCATCTTGGACCACGTGACTTCCGGTTCCGCCATCTTGGATGACGCATTTCCGGTCATTTCCGGTTTAAGAAGGCGAGATAATTTTCCCGCCAAAAAGTTTAAATTCCGCCAATTTTTAAAATTTCATATCTTTCTTATTCCTTGTCCGTTTTCCTTCCGGTTTGTTGCATTGTCTTGGGTAAGACAATGTCTTTCCGATGATGTCCATTGTGTTGGTCAGTGGTCATTAGGGGCTTGACCATCAGGTGACCATTTCTTATTTCTATTCAAAGGTGGGGTTGTTGTATATCATTAGACAGCTTTTAAGGTCTAGAGGTTGATTCTGAGCTTTTTTGTGCTGGTAAGGGTCAGGGGTCTCTCAGGATTTGACCCCAAAGTAACCTTTTTTTCTTGTTGCTTACTATACATGTAATATGTCTTTGTTTCACCTGTGGGGACTAGTCTAAGGGAAGTAACTCGTGGCTTTTTAAGGGTGTTTTAGTAAATAGGTAATGTTTTGTCTGGATTTGGGTGAATAAAGCTTATGGTAATCGTTTTCTATTGTTTCATTTGGCGTTATGGATAACAAGTCGAATATCAGTTCCGATGCTTTATTATAGTAAAAGGTTTCAATCTTCATCCTCATCACTCTCCTCGTCCAATTTGAACTGTTTTATCTTCGCGTCCAACAGGTACTTTCTCTTCTCGGTAGCGTATTTCCAGGACTCTTCATATTCATAATCCTCGTCATCTCTCAGTCGTTTTGCGGTCTCTTTGATCTTCTTGTGAACTGGATCTCGTGCCATTTCCATTTGCCACATAATGTTAGAGACGTAACGATTCTTTAGACCTTCTCTATAAAGCGGTAACATATCCCTTTCTGTTTTCGCTACTGCATCTTTGTCCAAGTAGCCACGGTCCGTGTATTCATTCACTTTCTTTTCGTAGTCGTCCTTGTATAAGACCAGCACGTCTCCTATAAAGTGGTCCCACGGATCCATCTTTTCTCCTGCGTAAGTTTCTTCGTCTTCAGACAAGTCGTCACTCGTTTTGGATTCCGTATCCGTGTCGTCGTCCTCCTCTTCCCTATCCCATTCATCCAATAACGGCCACTGTGACTCTTCCATTTTCGTTGGGTGCTTCAACTCTTGATGTCTCTTTAGGTTGTAATGTTTGTTTGTTCTGAAGCCGCATTCGTCGCAGTGGTACATCCTTCTTCTTTGACGTCTGATCGTCTTTTGACAAAAAGTCTTTCATCTTTTTCATTTTATATACACTTCTTGAAAAGAGTAATATCTTTTTGACGTCTTTATCCTCACTGATGTCTGTTGATTCTCCATGTTCTTTGAAGAAAGCTTTTCTTAATTCCGATAGACTCGGTCTACTATACTTGAGGAACCATGCTTTATACACTCGCCATTGTTTATATATTTTCTGACAATCTTTGCAAGGTACATCAACTTTTGATTTGTAAAACTTGCTGATGGGTTTTGGTTTTTTACATTTCCACATTTTCCACAATTTCTCCACAATTTCCTCCACAATTCCACATTTTCCTCCACATTTCCACAATTTCTCCACAATTTCCTCCACAATTCCACATTTTCCTCCACATTTCCACAATTCTCCACAATTTCTCCACATTTCCACATTTTCCTCCACATTTCCACAATTTCTCCACAATTTCCTCCACATTTCCACATTTTCCTCCACATTTCCACATTTTCCTCCACATTTCCCCTCCCCTCCATTCCACCTTTAATTTGGCTCTTTTGCAGCTCATTTTGCTCTTTCGCTGCTCATCTTGCTCTTTTGCTGCTCATCTTGCTCTTTTGCAGCTCATCTTGCTCTTTTCCCTGCTCATCTTGCTCTTTTCCTTGCTCATTTGGCTCTTTTGGAGCTCATCTTGCTCTTTCGCCGCTCATCTTGCTCTTTCGCTGCTCATCTTGCTCTTTTGCAGCTCATCTTGCTCTTTTCCTTGCTCATTTGGCTCTTTTGGAGCTCATCTTGCTCTTTTGCTGCTCATCTTGCTCCTTTGCTGCTTTTCGCATCTTTTACTACACCAGCAGCAGCAGCAGCAGCAGCAGCAGCCATTTCACCCCTTATCTTAAGCAGCAGCAGCAGCAGCAGCAGCAGCCATTTCACCCCTTATCTTAAGCAGCAGCAGCAGCAATTGTCACGCCCACGGATATTGGAGCAGCAGCAACAGCTTCAATATCCACCCCTTTTCCACACCAAGAACAGACGCTTCCTCGTGTGTATGAAGAGTAACTGTTTAACCCCCTCCTGTAACTTAGGACACAGCAGAATTTTAACTGTTCTCTGTTACTCTTGCTTTAGCTCGAGACTTCAGGTCAAAATGTACTTTTAATTTCCCATAGACTCCTATGTTAAATTTTCTTGGCGATCTACGCGACACCTGTCACTTCCAGAACTCTAACAGTAAAGTCATGTGCAGTCATGCGGAACTGTTTCCGATTCTTCTTAACTTTACTCCCAACCAGTTCATTTTGCACTTGATGACCCCATATCTTTTAACCGGTTCAAACCGGTTTCTTCGTTTCTATTTTTAGCCCTTACCCCTTTCTAACCCTAACCCTATGTCTCCTTTGTTTTATTTTTAACCCTGACCCCATTCTAACCCTAACTTCTAATTCTTATCTTCACTCTTAGTCCTAATGCTTTGTCTTTCTTCTAACTCTAACTCTAACACTAACCCTAACTCTTTTCTAACTCTAACACTAACCCTAACTCTTTTCCAACCCTAACCCTAACCCTAACTCTTTTCTAACCTTAACTCTAATCTCTTTTCTACCCCTAACACTAACCCTAACTCTTTTCCAACCCTAACCCTAACTCTTTTCTAACCTTAACTCTAATCTTTAACCCTAACCCTAACTCTTTTCTAACCCGAACTCTTTTTTCTATCCCTGAATCTAATCCTAGTCGTAATCTCTAACCCTAACTTTTACTCTCTTTTACACATTCTAGTCCTCTTCTTTTTAGCACGTAGTGCTCCTTTTGTTTTCTATTTGTTGTTCTTCAAATGTATTTCTTGTATTGCTTTACTTCACCGAGAACATGGGGGGCGAAATCAGAATCAGATGTAAAAACCATGAACAGGGAACAAATAGAAAACAAAAGGAGCACTACGTGCTAAAAAGAAGAGGACTAGAATGTGTAAAAGAGAGTAAAAGTTAGGGTTAGAGATTACGACTAGGATTAGATTCAGGGATAGAAAAAAGAGTTCGGGTTAGAAAAGAGTTAGGGTTAGGGTTAAAGATTAGAGTTAAGGTTAGAAAAGAGTTAGGGTTAGGGTTGGAAAAGAGTTAGGGTTAGTGTTAGGGGTAGAAAAGAGATTAGAGTTAAGGTTAGAAAAGAGTTAGGGTTAGGGTTAGGGTTGGAAAAGAGTTAGGGTTAGTGTTAGAGTTAGAAAAGAGTTAGGGTTAGTGTTAGAGTTAGAGTTAGAAGAAAGACAAAGCATTAGGACTAAGAGTGAAGATAAGAATTAGAAGTTAGGGTTAGAATGGGGTCAGGGTTAAAAATAAAACAAAGGAGACATAGGGTTAGGGTTAGAAAGGGGTAAGGGCTAAAAATAGAAACGAAGAAACCGGTTTGAACCGGTTAAAAGATATGGGGTCATCAAGTGCAAAATGAACTGGTTGGGAGTAAAGTTAAGAAGAATCGGAAACAGTTCCGCATGACTGCACATGACTTTACTGTTAGAGTTCTGGAAGTGACAGGTGTCGCGTAGATCGCCAAGAAAATTTAACATAGGAGTCTATGGGAAATTAAAAGTACATTTTGACCTGAAGTCTCGAGCTAAAGCAAGAGTAACAGAGAACAGTTAAAATTCTGCTGTGTCCTAAGTTACAGGAGGGGGTTAAACAGTTACTCTTCATACACACGAGGAAGCGTCTGTTCTTGGTGTGGAAAAGGGGTGGATATTGAAGCTGTTGCTGCTGCTCCAATATCCGTGGGCGTGACAATTGCTGCTGCTGCTGCTTAAGATAAGGGGTGAAATGGCTGCTGCTGCTGCTGCTGCTGCTGCTTAAGATAAGGGGTGAAATGGCTGCTGCTGCTGCTGCTGCTGCTGCTGGTGTAGTAAAAGATGCGAAAAGCAGCAAAGGAGCAAGATGAGCAGCAAAAGAGCAAGATGAGCTCCAAAAGAGCCAAATGAGCAAGGAAAAGAGCAAGATGAGCTGCAAAAGAGCAAGATGAGCAGCGAAAGAGCAAGATGAGCGGCGAAAGAGCAAGATGAGCTCCAAAAGAGCCAAATGAGCAAGGAAAAGAGCAAGATGAGCAGGGAAAAGAGCAAGATGAGCTGCAAAAGAGCAAGATGAGCAGCAAAAGAGCAAGATGAGCAGCGAAAGAGCAAAATGAGCTGCAAAAGAGCCAAATTAAAGGTGGAATGGAGGGGAGGGGAAATGTGGAGGAAAATGTGGAAATGTGGAGGAAAATGTGGAAATGTGGAGGAAATTGTGGAGAAATTGTGGAAATGTGGAGGAAAATGTGGAAATGTGGAGAAATTGTGGAGAATTGTGGAAATGTGGAGGAAAATGTGGAATTGTGGAGGAAATTGTGGAGAAATTGTGGAAATGTGGAGGAAAATGTGGAATTGTGGAGGAAATTGTGGAGAAATTGTGGAAAATGTGGAAATGTAAAAAACCAAAACCCATCAGCAAGTTTTACAAATCAAAAGTTGATGTACGTTGCAAAGATTGTCAGAAAATATATAAACAATGGCGAGTGTATAAAGCATGGTTCCTCAAGTATAGTAGACCGAGTCTATCGGAATTAAGAAAAGCTTTCTTCAAAGAACATGGAGAATCAACAGACATCAGTGAGGATAAGGACGTCAAAAAGATATTACTCTTTTCAAGAAGTGTATATAAAATGAAAAAGATGAAAGACTTTTTGTCAAAAGACGATCAGACGTCAAAGAAGAAGGATGTACCACTGCGACGAATGCGGCTTCAGAACAAACAAACATTACAACCTAAAGAGACATCAAGAGTTGAAGCACCCAACGAAAATGGAAGAGTCACAGTGGCCGTTATTGGATGAATGGGATAGGGAAGAGGAGGACGACGACACGGATACGGAATCCAAAACGAGTGACGACTTGTCTGAAGACGAAGAAACTTACGCAGGAGAAAAGATGGATCCGTGGGACCACTTTATAGGAGACGTGCTGGTCTTATACAAGGACGACTACGAAAAGAAAGTGAATGAATACACGGACCGTGGCTACTTGGACAAAGATGCAGTAGCGAAAACAGAAAGGGATATGTTACCGCTTTATAGAGAAGGTCTAAAGAATCGTTACGTCTCTAACATTATGTGGCAAATGGAAATGGCACGAGATCCAGTTCACAAGAAGATCAAAGAGACCGCAAAACGACTGAGAGATGACGAGGATTATGAATATGAAGAGTCCTGGAAATACGCTACCGAGAAGAGAAAGTACCTGTTGGACGCGAAGATAAAACAGTTCAAATTGGACGAGGAGAGTGATGAGGATGAAGATTGAAACCTTTTACTATAATAAAGCATCGGAACTGATATTCGACTTGTTATCCATAACGCCAAATGAAACAATAGAAAACGATTACCATAAGCTTTATTCACCCAAATCCAGACAAAACATTACCTATTTACTAAAACACCCTTAAAAAGCCACGAGTTACTTCCCTTAGACTAGTCCCCACAGGTGAAACAAAGACATATTACATGTATAGTAAGCAACAAGAAAAAAAGGTTACTTTGGGGTCAAATCCTGAGAGACCCCTGACCCTTACCAGCACAAAAAAGCTCAGAATCAACCTCTAGACCTTAAAAGCTGTCTAATGATATACAACAACCCCACCTTTGAATAGAAATAAGAAATGGTCACCTGATGGTCAAGCCCCTAATGACCACTGACCAACACAATGGACATCATCGGAAAGACATTGTCTTACCCAAGACAATGCAACAAACCGGAAGGAAAACGGACAAGGAATAAGAAAGATATGAAATTTTAAAAATTGGCGGAATTTAAACTTTTTGGCGGGAAAATTATCTCCCCTTCTTAAACCGGAAATGACCGGAAATGCGTCATCCAAGATGGCGGAACCGGAAGTCACGTGGTCCAAGATGGCCGCCGGGATCCAAGATGGCCGACCGGAACCGGATGTGACGTCATACGCCTGCGCAAAAGGGCGCTCCACCCCTGCTCCACCCGAGAAATGATAAATGAACACCACATCTATACTACTGGCATTTCAAAAGGAATGATGGGTTGGACCAGCTTTTATGGAGCCAAACCTTCCCCTACCATTGCTGTCTATGGGTCCGGTAACTTTGTGTCATATATTTTCAAACATATGTTTATCATATGGACAACACAAAATGTTTGGAAACATATGATTTTAGATGGTAGGCTGGATTTTCGCCTGTGTAGAAACATTGATTATTTTTTCTGCTGCTTCGGTACTGACACTTTTGTATTGGGGAAAATATGTTTTTAAGTCATTTTTTAGTTTTCAAAAAATATTTTACCTTGAAAATTGTTCTTTCTCAACTCAGGTGTCAGTTTTGCTTTAATTTGGGAATATTTTGCTTGTTCAAGTAAATGTGCTTGAGATTTCTGGAATTTAAATGTATCGTTTTGAAAAAAAACCCAGTATATTTGGTTATGCTGTATATGCATATTTTAAGGAGTAACCTCTCATCAGCAGCACTAGAATCAAAAGATTGGAAGGTCAAAATTAAAAGGATTAGGGGAAAAGTAATCCAATCCAAAATTCAGCACCGAGGATTTCTACGCATGATCATGTGATGATGTATTTTTTTCTCTTCGCTGCTCAAAAGTGAAGACGGGGCGTAATCTACAATTGTCCGATGGTCTAAGCCATCTTTCTGAACATAAAACATTTTTGAAACGTTTCCGTTAACTTCGCTTCTTTTGAATCTTTGTAAAACTGTTAAGGCAGGGACATAGGCACCGTGCAGCAATTTGTTATTTTCTATTTTAATACGGTATCAAACATTACTTTTACAGTTACATGCACAACTTGTAGTTTTCAAACGATTTTTAATAGACTCGTGCTGTAATGAGGCTTATAATTCAAACTAGCTTAAGATAATATGTGAAGTTCATGATTGAATGTTTCAATGTTCGATTCATATAACTTGGTCATATATCTGACGCGAAAAATGTGATTTTTATTAGATAAAAATGTGACTTTTATTAGACAATGCATCTAGTTATTTATTTCATAAATACAGAGGAATGCTATGGTAATCATCATACAGACTGATTGTGATATATTCCACGGATAGTTTAATTCGTACAGAGTACTCCCTAATGAGTTAATGCAGATTCATAATCTGACCAGGAGCATCTGGTCAACATGAAAAAAAAGAGTTAGGTAACGTGATTGACCACAATAATGTTTGATTTTCACGTACCCTAAGCTTGATCTATTTGAGCAATTCAGTAATACGTAATAATTTAGAGTTAACCCTATAAAATAGAATGAAAATAAATAATAAACATCAGGCAACATATTTTGTTTTTCTTCTATCAGGTAAATACACATCTGACGAAAGGACCTTTCTATCAGCAAGCCAAAGCATTTTCCATTTGCTACCTTTTTCAATCTATAGGAAAAAACAAGTATTTTTAACATTTAAGAATCATGCCATAATTTGTACCCAACATAGTTTTGTAGAACGCATTTGGCTGAGCATTGGAAGAAACAAATAATTTAGTACCAATATAGGAAGTTGAAAATGCAAGCAAAACTTGCTTCAATATTCAGAACAAACGCTTAAATGCTATGCTATACACGGATAAGAATATCAAAAGAATGGAATTTTCTTTACAAGAGTACATGTATCAAAAACGAATGACCGGAATTTGTGGACTGACAGTCAGACTCAAAGCTATAAAGATGAAAACAGCTAATACTTTATGATTCGAATGTTATAAATATTGCATTTTAAGCAAAAAAACCATCTAGTTTATATTTGCCCGCAAGGGGAAAATGATGAATTCTTACCTTAACTTCTCATAGCAAAAACATTCGAAATAGTATTTAAGTTACTTGATTACGGATAATTTATAATTTTGTTGTAGTTTCTAATTTTTTAAATTCCTTGTAAATTTTGACAATAAGTGAATTTAAAAACTTGTGGTCGTTTTTCGCATTGTCAAATATAGTTATAAGATAGAAAATAGAATGGTATAATAAAGGAGTTCGTGATATTGACATGTTAGAAACAATGTGGAAGGTTTGGTTGGTATTAGGTCTTCATCCTGCTACAAAGGAAGGGAACCCTAACGGGAAGACACTTGTCCATTGAGCCTAGCCATCTTTCTGAACATAAAAATTTTGAAAACATTTTTTTTTCTAAATTCGATAGCAAATTGAAATTAGATCATTAATCTATCATGGTGGGCAGATCAATTACATTATAATCTAAATCTTTAGCTACTTCGTATTATTAAGCAATACCTTTTCGATTTTTTTCATTATAAAACACCGCTCACACAGTCCATTGTTATGCAGTACTCGTGCTAGTCACCTTTTGTATGTAGCTAGTTGTATTTAATATGAGGCAGGTAAAACCTGTTACGCTCCCGAAGTTTCAATTATTTTTTTTGGTCCGAAAATAAAAACAAACTAGCTTTTCTTGTGGGTTACGGTAGAGTTTAATGACGTCTAAAAATTTCAAAGATAAAAACGTTAAAAAGACACCGAAAGTTCGGGAAAACAAGCGCGTGCTAAACCGGATGTTGAAGGAAAATTCAGCTCATAGTACAACTAAAATATTGACATTTCTACCATTGTCGTATGAATGGAAATGAATGTGTTGTAATCTGCATTGGTTTACAATGAAATCAAAAAAGCATCAGACAATTATTAATTTGGGAAGTTCTTGAATCAAGCTTTCAATTCATATCGGAATCATGCAACTCGACCATATATCTGACACCAGAAATGTGTCCAGAAATGTAATTTATATTAGATAATGAAGTCGTTTATTTTGTAATTACATACGTGACATAAGGATGCTTTATCATGAAACAGTGAGATTTATTCCCAGGATAGTTGAATGTCACCAGAGTCTGTGTTTAGTACTCAATAATGCATTAATGCAATACATGGACCCTTAAGGTATCTGGGTGATAAGGTCACGGGCATATAATGGAATGAATGGACCCTGATGGTATCTGGGTGATAAGGTCACGGGCATATAATGGAGTGAATGGACCCTGATGGTATCTGGGTGATAAGGTCACGGGCATATAAAGGAGTGAATGAAATTTGATGGTATCTGGGTGATTAGGCCACGGGCATATAATGGCGTGAATTGACCCTGATGGTATCTGCGTGATTAGGTTACGGGCATATAATGGAGTGAATGGACCCTGATAGTGTCTATGTGATAAGGTCACGGGCATATAATGGAGTGAATGGACCCTGATGGTATCTGGATGATAAGGTCACAGGCATATAATGGAGTGAATGGACTGTGATGGTATCTGGGTGATAAAGTCATGGGCATATAATGGATTGAATGGACCCTGATGGTAACTGTGTGATAAGGTCACGGGCATATAATGGAGTGAATGAAATCTGATGGTATCTGGGTGATAAAGTCATGGGCATATAATGGAGTGAATGGACCCTGATGGTATCTGGGTGATAAGGTCAAAGGCATATAACGGAGTGAATGGACCCTGATGGTAACTGGGTGATAAGGTCACGGGCATATAATGGAGTGAATGGACCCTGATTGTATCTGGGTGATAAGGTCAAAGGCATATAACGGAGTGAATGGACCCTGATGGTAACTGGGTGATAAGGTCACGGGCATATAATGGTGTGAATGGACCCTGATGGTATCTTGGTTATAAAGTCACGGGCATATAATGGAGTGAATGGACCCTGATGGTATCTGGGTTATAAAGTCACGGGCATATAATGGAGTAAATGGACCCTATTGGTATCTTGGTGATAAGGTCACGGGCATATAATGGAGTGAATGGACGCTGATGGTATCTGGGTGATAAGGTCAAGGGCATATAATGGAGTGAATGGACCCTGTTTTTGGTATCTGTGTGATAAGGTCATAGGCATATAATGGAGTGAATGGAACCTGATGGTATCTAGGTGATCTGGTTGTCGGGAATTCGGCGGGTACGTTAGCGCTAGCGTTCTGCACCTCCCTATTGTAACGTTTTGATGTATTGTGACGTTCTCTTTGTTATAGCTTGATTACGATTCGAATACAACGTAGAACTGAACGCACGTCTTTTTACTTCTTTCCACATCGTCCCCACATTTTGGTGCCGTGACCAATGGGGAAATTGCACACTTTTCGACATGACCATAGACGTTTTGCAGAGAGGCAAATTCAGAAAGTGGAAAGTCTTCGAGAAAGTAAAGATATCGACACAGACTTGTTAACTCGTCTGCTGGAGAGTTTGGTACAGACCAAAACAGTTTTGCATAACTTAGATGAAGAGATTTTAGACTTTACAGACATTCCTGACATTGAGGAGGAGATCATGAGCACATCAATGTTTACTCTGGATCTTGATATAAATATTCGAAAACTTCATTCCTTCGTGCTTAACCCAAAAGAGAAACCAAGACGCAAATTCAGCTTAGAATTACCAGACTGCAAGACAACGCTTACCGAGGAATGTGTCAAAGATAATGTTAACATCCCAGATCAAGACCCGGGGGTTATATGTAAACAGACAGAGGATGCTAAGTTGATTGTCCCACCACAAGACACAAAGAAAATCACCAAGGAGGACAGTGTAAAGAGATCTTATACAGTGAAGCCAAAGCTTACAGTAAAAGATTTGAGAACTACAACAGCTAGAAACAGAAAACAGATGACACAACGCAAAGTAAACTTTCGTATATTGACAAGAAAATCAACAACACAACGAGGTCGGAAGAGAAGTCCCTACACAGACCATTGCAGAAACATTAAACAGAAACACATGTATAACATACCAGGAGATTATTCTAACTTTTGTTGGACATTTAGAAGATCAATCACAACTAAATGTACAAAAATTAGCTTAACAAGAACAGTTTTCGACAGAGGATAGTACAAACACAGATGTAGACACGGACGGCTAACCCCTTACGGACTTACGGATTTGGATAATGGACTTCGAATTTGAAAGGAAACGATTTTGGACACCCATACGGACTTGATCTGAACATGATAGCTACAGATAAACCGCAATTCTTATGAATTCATTGTTGTGAACGTTTTACGTATTCTTTATAGCAGGCTTCGAAAGGCTATTTTTGCACTTTTCGCGGCCCGGAGTATGTCGGGAATTCGGCGGGTACGTTAGTGCTAGCGTTCCGCACCTCTCTATTGTAACGTTTTGATGTATTGTGACGTTCTCTTTGTTATAGCTTGATAACGATTCGAATACAACGTAGAACTGAACGCACGTCTTTTTACTTCTTTCCACATCGTCCCCACATTTTGGTAATTCTAAGCTGAATTTGCGTCTTGGTTTCTCTTTTGGGTTAAGCACGAAGGAATGAAGTTTTCGAATATGTATATCAAGATCCAGAGTAAACATTGATGTGCTCATGATCTCCTCCTCAATGTCAGGAATGTCTGTAAACTCAAAAGTGCATCGACCGAAATTACTAGGCTGTCGAATTCTGAAGTCGTACACGGAAAGTTAAGAGAACAGGGTACCGTCTGGAAATTTATACCGAATCGAGCTCCATGGTATGCAGGGTGGTGGGAGCGTCTTATCGGATTGACCAAGAATTCACTGAAGAAAACATTGGGAAGAGCGCTCATAGACTTTGATATGCTACAAACGATCGTTATTGAGATCGAGTGCACCTTAAACAACCGTCTGCTCACCTACATATCAACTGATGATAAGGACCCGGAACCGCTTACGCCATCTCACCTACTCTATGGACGTACTTTGAAAACTTTACCGTATCCGTCACAAGAACATTCTGACAACGTTACGAAAAATCTAACACGTTATAATGCTGTGAAATTGACTTTGCGCCAACGAGATTTAATTCAACACTTTCAAACTAGATGGAAAAGGGAATACGTAACCGCCCTTCGTGAATTTCACAGAACACACGGTGACAATCGAGAAAGGATACGCGTCGGAGATGTCCTCCAAATACATGAAGACTCCTCACGAACATTATGGAACGTTGGAGTTGTACAAGACCGTGTGCGCGGCGGAGATGGTGTGGTGAGATCGGCTACTGTGCGAACTAAATTCGGAGTAACCAACAGACCAATCGTCAAACTGTATCCGTTGGAGATAAATGCTGAAACCTCAGATAATCCACAGGCACTTAGAAGAAGCGAACGATTGAAGAAGAAGAATGGTGATCAGAGACTTTAACAAGATTTCAGTGCTACAGAGACTGTGCAAATTTTTCTATTATGCAATTGTCAATTTTTCTTTTGTTTATGCATAGTAATTTTTCTTATTTTCTACATGTTATGGACAATTGATATTTCTATTTCACTTCCGCGGCCCGGTGTATGTTGAGAATCATAGACTGTATGTTATACTTTATATATACCGCGGAAACAAAGTGAACGTCAGTAAGCGCTATGCAGTTTTTGTAACGTCATTGTACCGTGTTTCTATGTGTAAACGTAGTATCTATGTAAAAACGTCAGATTGCGGTCCTCCATTAAATGTTGTTGCATACACAAGTCTTTTCCTCTCAATTAGAACCTGAAATACTCAACCCAAACACAACGCAACTGTACTAACACTATATGTCCACGACAAAGGTCATGTGAATGAAATCTGATGGTATCTGGGTGATAAAGTCACGGGCATATAATGGAATGAATTGACCCTGATGGTATCTTGGTGATAAAGTCACGGGCATATAATGGAATGAATTGACCCTGATGGTATCTTGGTGATAAAGTCACGGGCATATAATGGAGTGAATGGACCCTGATGGTATCTGGGTGATAAGGTCACGGGCATATAATGGAGTGAATGGACCCTGATGGTATCTGGGTGATAAGGTCACGGGAATATAATGAAGTGAATGGACCCTGATGGTATCTGGGTGATAAGGTCACGGGCATATACTGGTGTGAATGGAACCTGATGGTATCTGGATGATTAGGTCACGGGCATATAATGGAGTGAATGGACCCTGATGGTATCTGGGTGATAAGGTCAAAGGCATATAACGGAGTGAATGGACCCTGATGGTATCTGGGTGATAAGGTCAAAGGCATATAATGGAGTGAATGGACCTTGATGGTATCTGGGTGATAGGGTCAAAGGCATATAATGGAGTAAATGGACCCTGATGGTATCTGGGTGATAAGGTCACTGGCATATAATGGAGTGAATGGACCCTGATGGTATCTGGGTGATAAGGTCAAAGGCATATAATGGAGTGAATGGACCCTGATTGTATCTTGGTGATAAGATCACGGGCATATAATGGAGTGAATGGAGCTTTAAAGTATCTGGATGATAAGGTCACGGCATATAATGGTGTGAATGGACCCTGATGGTATCTTGGTGATAAAGTCACTGGCATAGAATGGAGTGAATGAACCCTGATGGTATCTGGATGATAAGGTCACGGGCATATAATGGTGTGAATGGACCCTGATTGTATCTGGGTGATAGGGTCACGGGTATATAATGGAGTGAATGGACCCTGATGGTATCTGGGTGATAAAGTCACGGGCATATAACGGAGTGAATGGACCCTGGTGGTTACTGGGTGATAAAGTCACGGGCATATAATGGAGTGAATGAAATCTGATGGTATCTGGGTGATAAAGTCACTGGCATATAATGGAGTGAATAAAATCTGATTGTATCCGGGTGACAAGGTCACGGGCATATAATAGAGTGAATGGACCCTGATGGTATCTGGGTTATAAAGTCACGGGCATATAATGGGGTGAATTGACCGTGATGGTATCTGGGTGATAAGGTCACGGGCATATAATGGAGTGAATGGACCCTGATGGTATCTGGGTGATAAGGTCAAAGGCATATAATGGAGTGAATGGACCCTGATTGTATCTTGGTGATAAGATCACGGGCATATAATGGAGTGAATGGAGCTTTAAAGTATCTGGATGATAAGGTCACGGGCATATAATGGTGTGAATGGACCCTGATGGTATCTTGGTGATAAAGTCACGGGCATATAATGGAGTGAATGAACCCTGATGGTATCTTGGTGATAAAGTCACGCGCATATAATGGAGTGAATGAACCCTGATTGTATCTGGGTGATAATGTCACGGGCATATAATGGAGTGAATGGATCCTGATTGAATCTGGGTGATGAGGTCACGGGCATATAATGGAGTGAATGAACCCTGATGGTATATTGGTGATAAGGTCACGGGCATATAATGGTGTGAATGGACCCTGATGGTATCTTGGTGATAAGGTCACGGGCATATAATTGAGTGAATGGACCATGATGGTATCTGGGTGATAAAGTCACGGGCATATAATGGAATGAATTGACCCTGATGGTATCTTGGTGATAAAGTCACGGGCATATAACGGAGTGAATGGACCCTGGTGGTTACTGGGTGATAAAGTCACGGGCATATAATGGAGTGAATGAAATCTGATGGTATCTGGGTGATAAAGTCACGGGCATATAATGGAGCGAATAAAATCTGATGGTATCCGGGTGACAAGGTCACGGGCATATAATAGAGTGAATGGACCCTGATGGTATCTGGGTGATAAGGTCACGGGCATATAATGGGGTGAATGGACCCTGATGGTATCTGGGTGATAAGGTCACGGAAATATTATGAAATGAATGGACCCTGATGGTATCTGGGTGATAAAGTCACGGGCATATAATGAAATGAATGGACCCTGATGGTATCTGGATGATAAGGTCGCGGGCATATAATGGAGTGAATGAACCCTGTTGGTATCTGGTTGATAAGGTCACGGGCATATAATAGAGTGAATTGACCCTACTGGTATCTTGGTGATAAGATCATGGGCATATAATGGAGGGAATGGACCCTGATAGCATCTGGGTGATAAGGTCCCGTCATATAATGAAGTCAATGGACCCTGATTGTATCTGGATGATAACGTCACGGGCATATAATGGAGTGAATGGGCCCTGATTGTATCTGGGTGATAAGGTCACGGGCATATAATGGAATGAATTGACCCTGATGGTATCTTGGTGATAAAGTCACGGGCATATAACGGAGTGAATGGACCCTGGTGGTTACTGGGTGATAAAGTCACGGGCATATAATGGAGTGAATGAAATCTGATGGTATCTGGGTGATAAAGTCACGGGCATATAATGGAGTGAATAAAATCTGATTGTATCCGGGTGACAAGGTCACGGGCATATAATAGAGTGAATGGACCCTGATGGTATCTGGGTTATAAAGTCACGGGCATATAATGGGGTGAATTGACCCTGATGGTATCTGGGTGATAAGGTCACGGGCATATAATGGAGTGAATGGACCCTGATGGTATCTGGGTGATAAGGTCAAAGGCATATAATGGAGTGAATGGACCTTGATTGTATCTTGGTGATAAGATCACGGGCATATAATGGAGTGAATGGAGCTTTAAAGTATCTGGATGATAAGGTCACGGGCATATAATGGTGTGAATGGACCCTGATGGTATCTTGGTGATAAAGTCACGGGCATATAATGGAGTGAATGAACCCTGATGGTATCTTGGTGATAAAGTCACGCGCATATAATGGAGTGAATGAACCCTGATTGTATCTGGGTGATAATGTCACGGGCATATAATGGAGTGAATGGATCCTGATTGTATCTGGGTGATGAGGTCACGGGCATATAATGGAGTGAATGAACCCTGATGGTATATTTGTGATAAGGTCACGGGCATATAATGGTGTGAATGGACCCTGATGGTATCTTGGTGATAAGGTCACGGGCATATAATGGAGTGAATGGACCCTGATGGTATCTGGATGATAAAGTCACAGCCATATAATGGAGTGAATGGACCCTGATGGTATCTGGGTGATAAAGTCACGGGCATATAATGAAATGAATGGACCCTGATTGTATCTGGATGATAACGTCACGGGCATATACTGGAGTTAATGGGCCCTGATTGTATCTGGGTCATAAGGTAACGGGCATATAATGAATTGAATTTATCCTGATGGTATCTTGGTGATAAAGTCACGGGCATATAACGGAGTGAATGGACCTGATGGTATCTTGGTGATAAAGTCACGGGCATATAACGGAGTGAATGGACCCTGGTGGTTACTGGTTGATAAAGTCACGGGCATATAATGGAGTGAATGAAATCTGATGGTGTCTGGGTGATAAAGTCATGGGCATATAATGGAATGAATGAAATCTGATGGTATCTGGGTGATAAAGTCACGGGCATATAATGGAATGAATTGACCCTGATGGTATCTTGGTGATAAAGTCACGGGCATATAACGGAGTGAATGGACCCTGGTGGTTACTGGGTGATAAAGTCACGGGCATATAATGGAGTGAATGAAATCTGATGGTATCTGGGTGATAAAGTCACGGGCATATAATGGAGCGAATAAAATCTGATGGTATCCGGGTGACAAGGTCACGGGCATATAATGAAATGAATGGACCCTGATGGTATCTGGGTGATAAAGTCACGGGCATACAATGAAATGAATGGACCCTGATGGTATCTGGCTGATAAGGTCCCGTCATATAATGAAGTCAATGGACCCTGATTGTATCTGGATGATAACGTCACGGGCATATAATGGAGTGAATGAACCCTGTTGGTATCTGGTTGATAAGGTCACGGGCATATAATAGAGTGAATTGACCCTACTGGTATCTTGGTGATAAAGTCACGGGCATATAATGGAGTGAATGGACCCTGATAGCATCTGGGTGATAAGGTCCCGTCATATAATGAAGTCAATGGACCCTGATTGTATCTGGATGATAACGTCACGGGCATATAATGGAGTGAATGAACCCTGATGGTATCTGGCTGATAAGGTCACGGGCATATAATGAAATGAATAGACCCTTATGGTATCTTGGTGATAAAGTCATGGGCATATAATGGAGTGAATGGACCCTGATGGTATCTGGGTGATAAGGTCCCATCTATAATAAAGTGAACGGACCCTGATTGTAACTGGCTGATAAGATATCTGCTTTGATATCAATATAAATTATTACGCCATTCATAACGTAGCATGTGTGTGTGTGTGTTGGTGTTTAATGCCTTGTATCGACGCACCTGGACCATGTAGGGCGGTCAGTATTTAATGGTGGAGGAAACCGGAGTATCCGGAGGAAACCACCGACCTTGGGCAGGTAACTGACAAACCTAATCACATACAGTTGGGGAAGTCCTTTTTTGGTTAAATACAAACGAGTCTCGAACACCAGCTCAGAGGTAATCGGCCAGTGATCTATAGTGTGGTATTTAAACCAGCGCCGTAGATCACTCGGCCACCCAGGCCCAACTAAAAAGTATCTTGTAATAATCAATAAGTAGAAAATGAGATAATCAGATGTAATCATGCTGGAATAATGATTTATTGGACAAAAATAATCAAATGTTGTTGGTTACTCTTGAAATTTTTAGTAATCATGATGTAATCAATTACACTTTTCACCCCATGTCATCATGATGTAATCGATTAAATATTATAGTCCTAGATGACGACCAATTAAAGAAATGACGGCTTTGAAATCTGCATTTAGTGTCTTTATAGTCAACATAATTTTCATCAAATCTTAACAATGCTATCTGCTGTAGTTTGAGATATCAACACCTTTTTTTTACCAGCGGTAGCTATTTTGAACATCGGAGTCATATTGAAAAAAATTAATCCACAATCTTCGTGACATTATATTTCAATGCATTATTGTGGTTTAATTTTGTAAAATAATTTTGAAAAATGCTGTGGGCATAACTGGAGGATATACAACGATTTGATAAAGGTTTATTTCAACACACCTGGGATTTTAAATCGTATAGTATTTTAAACCCGACAAAATTAAATGTCTATCTTTGTCGTTATATTTGGTTAAAACAGTATTTCCAAACCATTAAATAGATCCACTTTAAAAATTACATGGTCGTGTACAGGTATTAGGGAGAAAGTTGAACAGTGAGTACTGAAAATAATGATTATAAGTTTATATAGTTACTACATATAATAAAAAATGAAACATTATAAAAGTAAACAACGAGAATACAGAAACCAGAAGAGATATATACGTTGTTATCAATCTTTACTTTATAGTTGTTGTCTGTACTCATCCATACCCGCATGTTTTTTTAACATCAGTAGGTTGCGATTGGCAATAAGTATATGTATTAACAAAGGTGACTAAACAGGGGAGTAATATCAATGGAGTCAAAAATATCACACTACGTTAAATAATATGAGCCCTTTATGTGCATGCTATGTTAACAGATCAATGCTGTGTATTTATTTTTAGGATGTTGATATCAATAAGCTCCCCACCATATCCTTATAAGTTTAATTGGTAACCACTTGGAAAATTTTGTAGGTCAATTCAGGCCTTTAACAAAAAATCCAAATGTTTATCTTTGTCGTTATATTAGGTTTGAACGGAATTTCGATCCACTTTAAAATTACATGGTCGTGTACTGGTCCCGGGGTACTGGTATTAAGGACAAAGTTGAACAGTAAGTACTAGAAAATAATAATAATAATTTTATATAGTTACTACATATAAAAGAAAATGAAACATTATAAAAGTAAAAACTTATAGTAACAAATAAGAATGACACCCATTCTTTGTTTTTATTTCTACTCTATATGACTCATTGTTTCACATCTCTTAGTGTATTTTTCAAATTAAAACAAAAGTAATAAAATACAATCTCAACTAATAAAGGTGAATTAACACTTTTCAAACAGATAAAGGTACACCTTCACATCTAGTAAGTTAGATTCACGATGATCAGGTTAATACATTGAAGGATTTACGTGAATTAATACTTTTCAAACAGATATAGGTACACCTTCACATCTAGTAAGCTAGATTCACGATGATCAGGTTAATACATTGAAGGATTTACGTGAATTAATACTTTTCAAACAGATATAGGTACACCTTCACATCTAGTAAGCTAGATTCACGATGATCAGGTTAATACATTGAAGGATTTACGTAAAGTTGTATTTGATGCAAAATTAACGTCTTACAAATGGTAAGCAATTCATCTAATGTGACAGTTTATCTGCTACAAAAATGACTAAAATCGTATAAGTATAACAAAATATGTTGTAAAATAAAAATAATATTCTTAAAAGGCTAAATGATGACTATTTTTAGACGAAAACTATCTTATCAAATATTTGTGTTTTTGTTGGCATATAGGGTTTATAAGAAGCAGAGGTTCCAATGGTGCATTCGAATGTCAAAGTCCGAAAGAGCAGAGACAAAACCAGTAAACACAAACAAGACCAGGACGAAAAACAGACAACATATAAAACACGGAAACACAAATACTACTGAATATCAATTAACAACGCGAATTTTGTAGTAATGAGAGTGGACTCAGGTCCTTGGGAAGAGTAAGCGGTTCCTGCCTGCTATATATAGCGCACTCGTCGCGCTGCCAATTTGTTATTCAATGTGTCAATTCCGGTCAAGGAAGACAAACCAAAAGCCTATGACAAACAAACATCTGCACTCATCTGAGAGATCGACTATGAGTGCATGATGTCTACCGTAAAATTTCTTGACCGATGACAGCAACCGAGGAGCAACATTTCCTTGTGAAAACAATTTGTTTCAAACGTGACGCTCTGCCGAGGAAATCGATGTAATTATCATAAGTAACAAATCCGTTGCGATACGTAAACTCCATTACCTGGAGTAGACGGAATGTTGATACAGACAATTGGAAAGTTGAACTCATCGTGTTTGTCTTAGAGTGCTTTTTTGAAAGTTGTACTTGATAGTCTATTTCGAAATAAAGATCTTATTATGAAGCAGACTTCCTAGAATCTGTTGTGTATTTTATTTTAAGTTCCTGAGGATATATGAAATGTATAAAGTCAACGAATCAAGAATTGTTCAGTCAAAAGGACATTATGAATATAACGGAAAGTGAGGTAAAAAAAAAGAGCCTATCTACGATCTTTTTTGTCTAGAACAGATTGTCAGAAGTCCGCTTCATTTTAATGAAGGAACACTCAGCAAGCACAGGTGCACAATGAGTGCCCATTAGAATTCCTATGGTTTACTGAAAAACGCGTCCACCAAACTGAACAAATATATTGTCGATAAGAAAATTGAGCATGTCGACAATTGGTCTTCTGTATATTTGTTCTTATCTAAGACTCATTGATGACAAAGTAAGTCTTACTATAATCGACTACCAGATATTTGTACCTGCGTTTTCCATTCTTTTTAAAAAAATGCGTTTAATCAATAATTGCGGAATAAAAGTGTAAAAAGTTAAGAAATCGAAAGTTTTGATGCTGTGGCTATAGGAAACTGATTTCGAGCTAAGAATCTCCAAAAGTTTTTTCGAATTCTTTAGGATTCACATTTGATCAAGACCATTTCTAAAATATTTCTGGAGGCCGGTTTTTATTGCTGTAAGTATTTATGTCAACAGAACTGAAAGAGGTTTAGTGGTACATTTTGATGACCCTGCAATGAAGCGCTGTTTGTATTGATTTTTATGTAATTTAGGAATTCAATACAGAGATGAAATGTCATCATTGTTAACACCAACAGAGAGCCCGAGGGTGGAAATGGCAGATTTGTGATTGTCAATAATTTCCCCCTTAGACAGTGTTGTAGCTGTGTACGTGGTGCTATTGCTGGTACAACCAACCCCTAATTCAGCTGTCAAGCAGTAAATACAGTGTTTCTTGCACTGTCTGCAGGTAAAACAACATATTTGTCATGTAAGGTGGACAGTGTTTCTGCAACATCAGCGTTGTAAAAAATGAATGTTGCTTTAGTGCTCATTGAGCCCTTCAAAGAATTGATTCTTTTCAACATCAAATGACCTCACAGCTTTAACCCACTCCGACAAAACGTCATTTTCTTTCACCTGTTTTTTTTTCTTGGCCAATTTTCTGGCATAGTCATTAACTGAATTGTTTAATTGTTCAAGATGATGCTTCTAGGCTTGCGATATTTTGGTCCTTTTATCCACGATTTTTAGGTCCCTTGTGATAACGTGGCCAGAGGGACCATAATTGAATGGATTCTGTTTTGACAATTTGTGGAGTTTCGTTTTTTATTGCTTATCTTAATAAATTTGAATTCAGATGCATTACTATCTGCTTACAAATGGTGTACTACAAAGGATCATAATCAAAAGGTAAATTGAGCTCCGTAAAGAGTAATTTAACTTAACAACTAGACAAATCACTGCATTAACAATCAAGAAGATTCTCAAATAACTCAAATTATATGATAATATACCAAACAATTAATAAGAATAAACCCATCAAAGATGTTTAGATGAAGTTGCCTATTTCTACGGGTATTGTTCAGCGGAAATAAATACAATTAAACATTATTTAAGTGTCTTTTTAATTTTTATAAACTTAACAAAACTTTTTCAGCTAATGGATCACCATTCAAATGTTACCTCAGTGCTGTAAAAAGTAATTAATTCACAGAAATAATCAATCATTTGGAAACGGACCAGCGGACTGGGGTATAAAAGTAGAAATCTTAAAGTACAAATTAGATCTTAACAGTTTAAAATTTGAATTTTACACTGGGTATTCAGCTGGAAATGTTCTATGGTAGATGTCCAAATAATGTTCCTGAACGAATAACAGAAAATTGGTCAAAAACGCAACTTAGGATAACCTTTAGCCATTAACCATACAAATGGATGCTGAAATCCGAATTAACAGTACCAACACAATTTACCAGATCAAAATGCTATCCATCAACAAAATTGAATCCTCTAAATAGGTGATGCAAATAACCGTTTTTGTGTGTAGTAGTTGACTTAGAAGAATTGTCCATGCTCTTTTTGCATGTTTTAATTCTAATCGATTTTGAAAGCACGTGGCTACACATTGCATGCTTCATCATAAAACTAAAATGTGTTATTAACTTTTAATTTAGCGTTAAAGAAAAACCTTTACATTTTAGCTTTTTGTTTATTTCCAATGCTCAGGTGTGTCTCGTATGGGCACATTGTAAACAATATCGACCGACCAAATACAATTTAACTTGAAACTTAAATGGATTTTCCTGATCATCGTGAATCCACCTTACAAGGGGGTATAATTTTAAAAAAATGAAATAGAATAAACAAATGAAAAAAACAAACCGAAACGAACCAACCTCCCGTAAAAATCCTAACTCTTTAACAGGTGTTTCTGTTTCAATTTTGGTATTGCTTTATCATTTGGTTTCATCAGTACCATTTTGATGTTCTCTGCTACTGAAGAAAAACAGATTGTGGTTTCCCCGGATTATTTGTGATCCGCTCATTTTTTTTCAAATACTTAATTATTTGTACTTTATGTGGTATTACACGTAAATGATAATACAAATGACAATAAATTTTGCTACTCCTGACGCGCGTTTCGTCTATTCAAGACTCATCAGAGGCGCTCTACCAAAAATATTGAAAATGCCAAACACTGTATGAATATGAAGAGCATAGAACAGTATAACCAAAAATACCAAACTGGGGAACCAAATTATTACAAAGATATTCAACCTATGTCTGGGGTAGGAAGAACCTTAGGGTTTAGACAATTTTGAAATTTAGACGGATAATTTAAAGCTTTGATGTATTCTCCAACTCAAAAGTGTTGGTGCCGGAGCGGGCTAACCTCGGGGAATTTAAACTCCACCAGCAGTGCTAACCTTCACGTTCGAAATACAAATGACAACAAAGTTCCAGACAATAAATTTTGCTACTCCTGATAAGGTAAAGTTACAAAAAACTTGTTTTTTAAAGAGTTTCATATTATTCTCGTTCATGTTTATTACTTTGTGCGGGTCTTATACTTATGATTTTTTTAAAACCTAAATGAAGGTGTTAGCATGTACATGTTTATCATGTTTTTAGATAAGAACCATAAATATTTCATTATTTTCATTATCTGTAAATACAACATTAAAATGTATAATGCCTACAAACTTGTTTTTATTTTATATCCTAGATTACAATGACTGCAAAGATTTTCAAGAGTCTTGAATTTTTCCTAATCGCCATGACTGCATTTACCGAAAATTGTACTGCTGAAGTGAGCAATGACTTTGAGAAATGCAAACAGTTCTTTTATAAAGAAAAACCTCCCGTTTACATGGGAAATCAAGCACGACCTGATGTTAGAAACATTTGTCAAATGTATAATAACAAGTATTACTATGCAACTTCGTATGATACGAAAAGACGTATACCTCATTATAGCGCCTACAGTCTTGAAACGTTTGAACAAGATGGTAGTAGATATGGTGACTGGATGAACGAACCACAGCTGCAGAACATCAGCTCTGATCCGAACATGGTAAATAATAATAATGATGAATATCGCAAGTTCCAAGCAGTTGATAATGATTATAACGGGGGTGGCTATGACAGAGGTCATTTAAGTCCACAAATGTTTCACAGTCAATCAGCAGACAGTAGACAAGCATCGATGTCTCTGACGAACATAGCACCACAAGTAGGAAAAACGTTTAACCAAGCTATATGGAGAGAATTTGAAGAAGCCCTTTTTGTCGTTTCAAAAACACATTGTAATTTCAAAGGGGCAAAACGGTATTTTATAACGGGAGTACTACCGAGTAAAAATAAGAAATTAAATGGAAGGGTAAATATACCTACACATTATTGGACGACAGTTTGCTGTGACTCGTCTGGAACCGAAAATATGATGGATGGTTGGTCAGCAGGATTTATAGCGGAAAACGTTGAAAATCCATACTTATTGTATGAACCTGTTTCTAAATTGACAAAAACAATAGGATACAATACGATTTTTGGTCAACTTAAAAAGAAAGACCCTGAACATTGTAATTTTAATTCCGACAACACAAACAAAATTGTTGATGACATATTCAACAAATCAAAAATAAAAGAGCTGATGCAAAAGTCAAAGAATGAAGATCAGAAAAAGAAGAAAAATAAGGAGACAGAAAAGAAAAATACTTGCAGTATACCGAAAAAGTTTTATTACAACTAATAATACGCTCCCGAAGGGAGCGATAATGGTAGAAATGTCAATATTTTAGTTGTACTATGGGCTGAATTTTCCTTCAACGTCCGGTATAGCACGCGCTTGTTTTCCCGAACTTTCGGCGTCTTTTTAACGTTTTTATCTTTGAAAATTTTAGACGTCATTAAACGCTCACGTAACCCACAAGAAAAGCTAGTTTGTTTTTATTTTCGAACAAAAAAAACCAAAAAAAATAAATTTATTGAAACCTCGGGAGCGTAACAGGATTTACCTGCCTCATATTAGTGATGATGGTAAAAGTATATAGTGAATAAAGATTAGAACAAGAAATCAATATTAGAAATCCGATTTATCTGCGTTCACTCTCGTTTTGATTTGAGTTCACGTTACTTATTGTGGTTTGGATATATTTATATGAGACAGGTACGGCCTGATCAAGGGACGTTAATCAATCATCACTGGCAGTGATGAATTTACAGGAGGCTTGACACCCCCAAGGCAGTCAGGCAGTGCCCCTTTTTGGTAAAAAATATTTCTTGTACACAAGTGACGATATTACGAAGACTGGGACAAAAATATTAGTTTAACCCTGTCACATGTTTTATGTTTCTGTCCTGCCTCATAAGTTCAGTGCTTTGTGTTCAACTGTTATACTGTAGGCCTAGATGATCGTAGTTATGGCAATATGCCAAGCCCTGTGTCCTGCATTGGCTTGTGTCAGTGCTTTTGTCAACAACCCAATTTCAGTTTCTACGCGATTCTACTACTAACAACACTTTAAATATAAAACATGCTATAATGTCTAGAATGGTCATTAATTTGAGACGATTACAAAGAATTAAAAGCTGATGACATCCAAGGAAAAATAAAAAGTATCAATTCATTAGATAAAATTCTTAAACTAGTTTGTTACTAGTGCGCACAAGTTTTATAGGAGACATAAGGTGTTTTCTTTTTAAAAAAATTCTGTCTATCTGGCAAACAGAAAACGATGCTGGTTTTGATTTCTATTTCCTTCCTAAAGTTACGCATCATAAACGAACCTTTTTTGTGCTTCGACAAGTGGTAACTGCTTACACAATATGTCTGTCTACTTTGACTTCACCAAATACATTTACATGTATTTTCAAATAAATGTATTTTAAAATAATGACATATTGATAAATTTACAGTATATATGATATCGCTAAGAGAAGACCAGCTTTTTGAAAAGCTTATACTTTTAAAAATTATCACGTTTATCACAGAGCTTTGTTAAAAGTTTTCCTTTAGAGTCAGTTTCAAGATGTAGATCTAAATATGAAGCAAACTTACTAGAATCCATAGATCTGTAGTGTTCTTTATCTCAAATTCCAGAGTACATATAAGATGGAGAAAGTCACCAAATCGAGAATTGCTCAGTAAAATGTCATCACCAATATAACTGCTTACTCTTCCGGAGCACCTGAGTTCACTCTCGTTTTGATTTGAGTTCACGTGGCTGAATTCGGTTTTGTTGCTATGTGTGTGTATTTTTTGTTGCTGTGGGGTTTGTTTCGTTATGACCATTTTTTGTCTACTGGTTTTGTCTTTGTCTTTATGGTTTATGATGTTGATTACCCCTTTGTTACAACTTTGCTTCTTACTAATATAACGGAAGGTGAGAGATTACAAAATAAATATAAAAATAATGGTATATTAAAGATTATTTGACACATTCTTTGCAAATAGAACTATTATACCTGAACAACATAGCACATTATTTGCAGCTGAAGTGAACAAATCATATACAAATAAAGGTTATAACACACAAAATTTCAGAACTTGGAGGATCAATCTCAATGTCCAAGACAAAATACAAAACTTGGAAGACACACTTGAATAGTAATAGATAGCAATGGTCCTGACTAGGTATAACCATTTCAAATGAAATTGTGGGTTAAACCAGATTTTTTGGCGCGCCAAACCTCCCTCTTCCATTGCGATCTTAGGGACCGGTAGTAACACACAACGCAACACGGTGTGAAGACATAATATGGATAATAAGATGATCATCTCAGTTCAATAATCATCAAAACACTAATAAAAAAAATAACCAATACGTTCAACCAAATTTTGAATTTTCCACCAATGGCTGATAATGAAGGAAGATTTTTTTAGTGACCATATGAGACGCATTTTCTTGTAAACTTGGTCTAAAAGTCGGTCACGGAGACAACGGTGTCGTATAAAAAATCAGAAAAATTTGTACAAGCCCGTGCATATCGAATAAGCTGTGAAATATAAACACCGTAAACAGGTGAGGTAGGTATTTTGCTTTCAAGGTTAGGGAAATTAATGATTTGAAAATTAAAGTCGTCTCTTTTATCGTAAATTATTGTACTGAAATGACCATGCTTGTCATATTCGAGAAGCAAATCAAAGATCGATGTGAAGCAATTGGATTTGTTGGTTTCTTTATCTCTAACTCTGGGGGATATATCAAGGAATACATCTATCAAACGACGCGTTGTTTACAGAGAGGACATCGTCAATATAACTGAAAGTGAGATTAAAGGACCTTGTCTCTTTCATGTTCTTGTTTTTACAAGTTCTTGAAAAAATTCAGTCTCGTAAAAGTATAAAAACAAATCTGCAAATCGGTCAGTTAAATGCCAATTTGTTGTTGAAAAATTTCTCCTCCAAATGTGTCAAATATGTTGTCAATAAGGAAATCAAGCATATTGCAAACTTAGTCCAATGTGTAACAGACTTATCATTGTTAAATTTTTAGAAAATATGTAACCCATAACAAAAAAGTTCCTAGAATTAGAGAAAGCCTTTTCGAGAAGATTTTTAAGCGAGACTTTAGCTTTTCATGTGGCAATGGGGTGTACAAAGTTGAAATATCGAAAGTTTTGAAAGAATGAACCTCAGAAAATGACCGAAATTTGAAATTATCTAATAAATCTTTTGATTTCTTTAAAATCCACATGTGGTTGATTCCACTACGATTATAAATAGTGTCACACTATCCATGTAGTCCTTCTTTGACAGCAGAAAAAATCTTGGTAAGTTGAATTGACAGCTCTGTTGTTGAACATGATGAAGATCTAGCTTGCATGGATTTTGTGTGAAGTTTGGGTATCCGATACAAATATGGTAACTTTTCATGTTACAGATGGGTGCTCACATACATAACCTGTATGGTAAGTTAATTTGAAAAGTAGACATCGAGTTAACGTCAAGCTCACTTGTGACTGGTCATGCGACTGCTTTGAGCAGACGCGCGACTGGTTTCAAGTTAACTTGAAAAGCAGTCATAATTCCATGTCTGCCTTAAAAAGCAGTCGCGTAATTATGACAGGTCTGGTCAAGTTAACTTCGTGACAGGTCTGCTTGAAAGACTAAATGTAAAAGGACAAAGTTTATGTTCTATTACCTAAACTGTGGTTTAAATTAATTTTTAATATTATAAACAGTTTTTTTATATCAAATTAAACCCTTGCATTATTAAACAGAGTCCAGGTACAGCAGACTTGTTGAGATGACTGGTCTGGTTAAAGCAGTCACGACTTTGTGACTGGTTATGACCAGTCATAGAAAAGCTGTCGCAAGTCTGCTTTGACCAGTCATGAGTTAACGCAAGTTAACTTAGATGTCTGCTATAGCAGACACGAGCATACGTGGAAAGCAGTCACAAAGTTAACTTTATGTTAACTTTCATACAGATTATGTCTGCACCAATCTGTACTTCTTCAAATGAATATTTAAAGAGGACATGAACATTTTATGGTTGGCTATGATCTCTTAGGGATGACAAATGACAAAATTAGTCATTGAGAATCTAGATAATCTAACAACAGGAACTTTTGGCAGCACATCTGAATATAAACAATGTAAGACACAAATTTATAGAAAGTATGGAACTCGTAGACGATAGCTGACATCTTGGCCCACTGAATTGACTGTTGGTAACGCGACGGGTGTGTTTTAGCAAGCAGAAACTGCTTACTTTTCAAGCAGCTACATACATGTATGATCCGAACATGGTAAATGATAATGATAATATCGTCAGTTCAAAGCAGTTGATAGTGATTATACCGGGGGGATGGCTATGACAGAGGTCATTTAAGTGCACAAATGTTTCACAGTCAATCAGAAGGCAGTACACAAGCATCGATGCATCTGACGAACAAAGCGCCACAAATAGGAAAAACGTTTAACCAAGCTATATGGATAAATTTGAAGAAGCCATTTTTGGCGTTTCAAAAACATATTGTAATTTATAAGGGACAAAACGGTACTTTATAACGAGATTACTGCAGAGTAAAAATGAGAAAATAAATGGAATTGTAAATATACCAACACAATAAAAGAATGACAAAAAAAAAGAAAGAAGAACAGAAAAAGAAGAAAACAGAAAAGAAAAATACTTGCAGCATACCGAAAAAGTTTTATGACAACTAATAATAATAATGTTAAAAAAGACATTAGATCAAAATTTAAGGTAAAATGTTCGAATTATCTGAGTTTATTTTCGTTTCGGCTCACGTTGCATATTGCAATTTTGATGAAATATATGGGTATTTTGGTTGGTGTATTTGGTGACAATTTTTATGGGACGAGTCTTTTTACCGACAACTTATTTCTCAGGCATTTCATTTTCCCGATAATATGTGGCTGCGACCGCCCATTACTCTGACAATGACATATATAAAGATGATAAGGAATAACAAAACAGTCGGGCGCGTTAAGGTGATAACATCGGGGGAATCTTTCTGCATGGGAATTATGGCATGCATTATTCATTGTTATTGAAGCACATAAAATAAAGCAAAGATGCACAGCTATTAACATAACGACCTTATAAGAATTAACCGGTAAAATATACAGATAGACTTTAGTTATATAAATTTATATTTTGCAAGTATTGTTTCATCTCTGGAAATATTTGATTTACAAATTGCATTGATATTCGAGTTCAGCAATATCAACAGTATATATAACGCCAAGCAAAGTCTATTGGTTGGTGACAGTGCTACAATGTATATGGTAAACATGACTATAATTTGATATCAGAAAGAGTGTAAATCGTTTATTTTCTGTTTCGCTCTGAAATACACATGCATCAGAAGTATCGGAAGTATCTGAACGAGTTTTTCTCATAATTTTAAGAAGCTGTGTATATCTATTCAGGTTTTTCAACATAAACATGCATTTTCATAAGTGTCCACTGGTTCGTTTTTTTCTCAAAACTTTACTTTGTTAGCACTGCTGGTGGAGTTTTAATTCCCAGAGGTTATTAAGCTTTGGCACCAACACTTTGGTTTTGGAGAACACATCAAAGCTTAAGATAAAGGTAATAACAAAACTACCGAACTTGAATGATAAATCTCATTGTCCAGAGAAAATGACAAAAACGAATCAGTCATACCGGAGAATTGGTGGATCGCAATGGTCCTGACTTGGTACAGGCATTTCAAATGAAATGGTGGGTTAAACCAGGTTTTATGGCACCAAACATACCTCTTCCATTGCGATCTTCAAGTCCATAGTATATATAGTTACATAGATTAGTGTGACACTGTAAAAATTGCTTTTTACATAATTATTTCAACTTGTTTATGTCCCGATGATAGCTGCAATATCGCCTACGCGACATTAAACAACTTACAATCAATCAATCAAAGTAAAATTTGCTTAACCCATAATATATAGTTACGTAGAATAGTGTGACACCTAAATTTTCTTGGAATTAAGTTTTATAAATCGAACATAATAGGACATGTAGGATATGCAAATTTTCAGGAACAAAATATAGAAGTTTTTATGGAACTTTGTTGTAATTTTTATTTGAGAGAAACACAAAACCAGAAGAATTAAAGATTGCAATGGTCCTGACTTGGTACAGGCAATTCCCAAGAAGTGATGGGTAAAACCAGGTTTTATGGCGCCAAACCTCTTATTCGTTTAAATTTCAAAATTGTCTAAACCATAAGATTCTTCCTACCCAAGACATAGGTTGACCATCTCTTAGTAAAAATTTGGTCCCCCAGTTTTTTTGTTTTTGTTTTATTGTTCTATGCTCTTCATAATCATATAGTGTTTGGCATTTTCAATATTTTGGTAGAGCGCCTGTGATGAGTCTTGAATGAAGAAATGCACGTCAGGCGTAGCAAAATTTATTGTCTGGAACTTTGTTGTCAGTTTTATTTCTATGCAAATGAAAATCATGTCAAGTCAATTTTCAATCAATTCAAAATAAAGAACGTTCAAATATGATATGTGCATCACCCTTACTATCGACAACAAGGTAGTGCAAAGAAACAATACCTAGTATGTCGTATTGGCTCAATCATTGCTTGTCCACGAACTTTACAAACAACACTCTCAGTTGCAAGTTTGTACATGTTGAAACATGTACATAGAATATATACATGTTGCATCATGTATTGAGCAATTTAACTATTTGCAACATAAAATTAGACATAAGTTTTTTCGCCAAATAAAGGGCCCAACAAGAGGCATACAAAACAGAAATAAGCAACATGTTCATCTATTGATGTACTTGTTGTAACATGTACAGACGTTTTAATGTGATTTGTTATGATTTGTACAAATGGCATGCAAGGACTATGAACTATAGATATATTTTGCATGAATTTCTGCATTATTAAGAAATACAAATGTTTAAGGGGAGGTTCAATCAGAAATACTTTCAATGTTCAGCTGCTTAATGTTCACTAGTGACCTTAACATCTTGGAAATGACTTATTGTTTTGATTAAAAGATCTAAATATCACAGGCAAATAATGGAACAATAATTAAAAAATAAGATTATGGATTCAGTTTAAGACTATGCCAGAAAATGAGTCAAGAAAGAACAGAAGAAAACAGTGACGTTTTTCCAGAATGTGTAAAGGTTATGATGTCAATGAGCCTTATTTCACAATGGGCAATGCTAATTGCCAAAACATTTCCCAGCTACACGACAAATATGTTGTTTTACCTGTAGACAAAACATCGTATAACATCATTTTTGTCTGCAAGATACATTACATTGACTGTTTGAAAGCTGAGTTGATTGCAAAAACACCATATGATAACAACAACACTGACAGTCACAAATTTATCATTCCTCATTGATCATCTCTTAGTAAAAATTTGGTCCCCTGTTTGGCATTTTTTGTTATAATGTTCTATGCTCTTCATCATCACATAGAGTTTGGCACTTTCAATATTTTTTGGTAGAGCGCCTGTGATGAGTCTTGAATAGACGAAAAGCGCGTCAGGCGAAGCAAAATTATTGTCTGGAACTTTGTTGTCATTTTTATTCCTTCGGCCTTCATTGCAGGGTTATCGTAATGTTCCACTTAACCTCTTTCAACAATCTGTTAACTTCATTACTGACTGCTTTCAAATCTTGCCTCCAGACAAAGTAATGTTATTCTAAAAACGTTTTAAACAAATGTGGATCCTATGAAATCGAAAACACCTATGAAGATCCCCATGTCTTAAACAGCTCATCATGTAACAGCTCAAATGGTTCGATTTCTCAACACTATACTTCAATTAAAATGCACAACTCAAATCGCGATTAGCACGGCTAATTCTACAATATATTTTTTCAGAAAGAACGTAAAACGTAGGTATAAATATCTGGAAGTCGATTATAGAAGAAAATGAGATGTGGAATAAGTGTACGCGACACAACCTACATTATAGACGTATATTTTAAATATCCACTATGGAAAACAGCCAGCAGCCTTCAATGTGACCAGCGGTCGCTGCTCGCTGTTTTTCAATTGGCCCCTGGATTGAAAATAAAATACATATGATTCAAGTCCAATCCCAAAGTGCATTGAAAGACCCTCTTCTTGACAAAAAACAATTAACATAAATTCGACTAAATACAAACATAAGCTTTGATAAAGATTCCTGGCTTAGGACAGGCAAATTAAAATGTGGCGGGGTTAAACCAGCTTTTATGGCGCCAAACCTCCCTCTTCCATTGCGATCTTCAAGTCCATAATATATATAGTTACATAGAATAGTGTGACACTGTAAAATATGCTTAACCCATAATATATAGTTACGTAAACTAGTGTGACACTAAAATTTTCTTGGAATTAGGTTTTATAAGTCGAACATAATAGGACATGTAGGATATGAAAATCATCATGAACAGAATACAGAAGCTTTCGTCTGGAATTTTGTTGTAATTTTTATTTGAGAGAAACACAAAACCAGGAGAATGAAAGATCGCAAAGGTCCTGACTTGGTACAGGCACTTCCAAAGAAGTGGTGGGTTAAACCAGGTTTTATGGCGCCAAACCTCCCTCTTCCACCCCAGACATAGGTTGAATATCTTTGTAATAATTTGGTTCCCCAGTTTGGTATTTTTGGCTTTACTGTTCTATGCTCTTCATATTCATACAGTGTTTGGCATTTTCAATATTTTTGGTAGAGCGCCTCTGATGAGTCTTGAATAGACGAAACGCGCGTCAGGCGTAGCAAAATCTATTGTCTGGAACTTTGTTGTCATTTGTATTTCGAACACACGTGAAGGTTAGCACTGCTGGTGGAGTTTAAATTCCCCGAGGTTAGCCCGCTCCGGCACCAACACTTTTGAGTTGGAGAATACATCAAAGCTTTAAATTATCCGTCTAAATTTCAAAATTGTCTAAACCCTAAGGTTCTTCCTACCCCAGACATAGGTTGAATATCTTTGTAATAATTTGGTTCCCCAGTTTGGTATTTTTGGCTTTACTGTTCTATGCTCTTCATATTCATACAGTGTTTGGCATTTTCAATATTTTTGGTAGAGCGCCTCTGATGAGTCTTGAATAGACGAAACGCGCGTCAGGCGTAGCAAAATCTATTGTCTGGAACTTTGTTGTCATTTGTATTTCGAACACACGTGAAGGTTAGCACTGCTGGTGGAGTTTAAATTCCCCGAGATTAGCCCGCTCCGGCACCAACACTTTTGAGTTGGAGAATACATCAAAGCTTTAAATTATCCGTCTAAATTTCAAAATTGTCTAAACCCTAAGGTTCTTCCTACCCCAGACATAGGTTGAATATCTTTGTAATAATTTGGTTCCCCAGTTTGGTATTTTTGGCTTTACTGTTCTATGCTCTTCATATTCATACAGTGTTTGGCATTTTCAATATTTTTGGTAGAGCGCCTCTGATGAGTCTTGAATAGAAGAAACGCGCGTCAGGCGTAGCAAAATCTATTGTCTGGAACTTTGTTGTCATTTGTATTTCGAACACAAGTGAAGGTTAGCACTGCTGGTGGAGTTTAAATTCCCCGAGGTTAGCCCGCTCCGGCACCAACACTTTTGAGTTGGAGAATACATCAAAGCTTTAAATTATCCGTCTAAATTTCAAAATTGTCTAAACCCTAAGGTTCTTCCTACCCCAGACATAGGTTGAATATCTTTGTAATAATTTGGTTCCCCAGTTTGGTATTTTTGGCTTTACTGTTCTATGCTCTTCATATTCATACAGTGTTTGGCATTTTCAATATTTTTGGTAGAGCGCCTCTGATGAGTCTTGAATAGACGAAACGCGCGTCAGGCGTAGCAAAATCTATTGTCTGAAACTTTGTTGTCATTTGTATTTCGAACACACGTGAAGGTTAGCACTGCTGGTGGAGTTTAAATTCCCCGAGGTTAGCCCGCTCCGGCACCAACACTTTTGAGTTGGAGAATACATCAAAGCTTTAAATTATCCGTCTAAATTTCAAAATTGTCTAAACCCTATGGTTCTTCCTACCCCAGACATAGGTTGAATATCTTTGTAATAATTTGGTTCCCCAGTTTGGTATTTTTGGCTTTACTGTTCTATGCTCTTCATATTCATACAGTGTTTGGCATTTTCAATATTTTTGGTAGAGCGCCTCTGATGAGTCTTGAATAGAAGAAACGCGCGTCAGGCGTAGCAAAATCTATTGTCTGGAACTTTGTTGTCATTTGTATTTCGAACACAAGTGAAGGTTAGCACTGCTGGTGGAGTTTAAATTCCCCGAGGTTAGCCCGCTCCGGCACCAACACTTTTGAGTTGGAGAATACATCAAAGCTTTAAATTATCCGTCTAAATTTCAAAATTGTCTAAACCCTAAGGTTCTTCCTACCCCAGACATAGGTTGAATATCTTTGTAATAATTTGGTTCCCCAGTTTGGTATTTTTGGCTTTACTGTTCTATGCTCTTCATATTCATACAGTGTTTGGCATTTTCAATATTTTTGGTAGAGCGCCTCTGATGAGTCTTGAATAGACGAAACGCGCGTCAGGCGTAGCAAAATCTATTGTCTGAAACTTTGTTGTCATTTGTATTTCGAACACACGTGAAGGTTTGCACTGCTGGTGGAGTTTAAATTCCCCGAGGTTAGCCCGCTCCGGCACCAACACTTTTGAGTTGGAGAATACATCAAAGCTTTAAATTATCCGTCTAAATTTCAAAATTGTCTAAACCCTATGGTTCTTCCTACCCCAGACATAGGTTGAATATCTTTGTAATAATTTGGTTCCCCAGTTTGGTATTTTTGGCTTTACTGTTCTATGCTCTTCATATTCATACATTGTTTGGCATTTTCAATATTTTTGGTAGAGCGCCTCTGATGAGTCTTGAATAGACGAAACGCGCGTCAGGCGTAGCAAAATCTATTGTCTGGAACTTTGTTGTCATTTGTATTTCGAACACACGTGAAGGTTTGCACTGCTGGTGGAGTTTAAATTCCCCGAGGTTAGCCCGCTCCGGCACCAACACTTTTGAGTTGGAGAATACATCAAAGCTTTAAATTATCCGTCTAAATTTCAAAATTGTCTAAACCCTAAGGTTCTTCCTACCCCAAACATAGGTTGAATATCTTTGTAATAATTTGGTTCCCCAGTTTGGTATTTTTGGCTTTACTGTTCTATGCTCTTCATATTCATACAGTGTTTGGCATTTTCAATATTTTTGGTAGAGCGCCTCTGATGAGTCTTGAATAGACGAAACGCGCGTCAGGCGTAGCAAAATCTATTGTCTGGAACTTTGTTGTCATTTGTATTTCGAACACACGTGAAGGTTAGCACTGCTGGTGGAGTTTAAATTCCCCGAGATTAGCCCGCTCCGGCACCAACACTTTTGAGTTGGAGAATACATCAAAGCTTTAAATTATCCGTCTAAATTTCAAAATTGTCTAAACCCTAAGGTTCTTCCTACCCCAGACATAGGTTGAATATCTTTGTAATAATTTGGTTCCCCAGTTTGGTATTTTTGGCTTTACTGTTCTATGCTCTTCATATTCATACAGTGTTTGGCATTTTCAATATTTTTGGTAGAGCGCCTCTGATGAGTCTTGAATAGACGAAACGCGCGTCAGGCGTAGCAAAATCTATTGTCTGGAACTTTGTTGTCATTTGTATTTCGAACACACGTGAAGGTTAGCACTGCTGGTGGAGTTTAAATTCCCCGAGGTTAGCCCGCTCCGGCACCAACACTTTTGAGTTGGAGAATACATCAAAGCTTTAAATTATCCGTCTAAATTTCAAAATTGTCTAAACCCTAAGGTTCTTCCTACCCCAGACATAGGTTGAATATCTTTGTAATAATTTGGTTCCCCAGTTTGGTATTTTTGGCTTTACTGTTCTATGCTCTTCATATTCATACAGTGTTTGGCATTTTCAATATTTTTGGTAGAGCGCCTCTGATGAGTCTTGAATAGACGAAACGCGCGTCAGGCGTAGCAAAATCTATTGTCTGGAACTTTGTTGTCATTTGTATTTCGAACACACGTGAAGGTTAGCACTGCTGGTGGAGTTTAAATTCCCCGAGATTAGCCCGCTCCGGCACCAACACTTTTGAGTTGGAGAATACATCAAAGCTTTAAATTATCCGTCTAAATTTCAAAATTGTCTAAACCCTAAGGTTCTTCCTACCCCAGACATAGGTTGAATATCTTTGTAATAATTTGGTTCCCCAGTTTGGTATTTTTGGCTTTACTGTTCTATGCTCTTCATATTCATACAGTGTTTGGCATTTTCAATATTTTTGGTAGAGCGCCTCTGATGAGTCTTGAATAGAAGAAACGCGCGTCAGGCGTAGCAAAATCTATTGTCTGGAACTTTGTTGTCATTTGTATTTCGAACACACGTGAAGGTTAGCACTGCTGGTGGAGTTTAAATTCCCCGAGGTTAGCCCGCTCCGGCACCAACACTTTTGAGTTGGAGAATACATCAAAGCTTTAAATTATCCGTCTAAATTTCAAAATTGTCTAAACCCTAAGGTTCTTCCTACCCCAGACATAGGTTGAATATCTTTGTAATAATTTGGTTCCCCAGTTTGGTATTTTTGGCTTTACTGTTCTATGCTCTTCATATTCATACAGTGTTTGGCATTTTCAATATTTTTGGTAGAGCGCCTCTGATGAGTCTTGAATAGACGAAACGCGCGTCAGGCGTAGCAAAATCTATTGTCTGGAACTTTGTTGTCATTTGTATTTCGAACACACGTGAAGGTTAGCACTGCTGGTGGAGTTTAAATTCCCCGAGGTTAGCCCGCTCCGGCACCAACACTTTTGAGTTGGAGAATACATCAAAGCTTTAAATTATCCGTCTAAAATTTCAAAATTGTCTAAACCCTAAGGTTCTTCCTACCCCAGACATAGGTTGAATATCTTTGTAATAATTTGGTTCCCCAGTTTGGTATTTTTGGCTTTACTGTTCTATGCTCTTCATATTCATACAGTGTTTGGCATTTTCAATATTTTTGGTAGAGCGCCTCTGATGAGTCTTGAATAGACGAAACGCGCGTCAGGCGTAGCAAAATCTATTGTCTGGAACTTTGTTGTCATTTGTATTTCGAACACACGTGAAGGTTAGCACTGCTGGTGGAGTTTAAATTCCCCGAGGTTAGCCCGCTCCGGCACCAACACTTTTGAGTTGGAGAATACATCACAGCTTTAAATTATCCGTCTAAATTTCAAAATTGTCTAAACCCTAAGGTTCTTCCTACCCCAGACATAGGTTGAATATCTTTGTAATAATTTGGTTCCCCAGTTTGGTATTTTTGGCTTTACTGTTCTATGCTCTTCATATTCATACAGTGTTTGGCATTTTCAATATTTTTGGTAGAGCGCCTCTGATGAGTCTTGAATAGACGAAACGCGCGTCAGGCGTAGCAAAATCTATTGTCTGGAACTTTGTTGTCATTTGTATTTCGAACACACGTGAAGGTTAGCACTGCTGGTGGAGTTTAAATTCCCCGAGATTAGCCCGCTCCGGCACCAACACTTTTGAGTTGGAGAATACATCAAAGCTTTAAATTATCCGTCTAAATTTCAAAATTGTCTAAACCCTAAGGTTCTTCCTACCCCAGACATAGGTTGAATATCTTTGTAATAATTTGGTTCCCCAGTTTGGTATTTTTGGCTTTACTGTTCTATGCTCTTCATATTCATACAGTGTTTGGCATTTTCAATATTTTTGGTAGAGCGCCTCTGATGAGTCTTGAATAGACGAAACGCGCGTCAGGCGTAGCAAAATCTATTGTCTGGAACTTTGTTGTCATTTGTATTGCAATCTTAGGATCCGGTAATGACCATAGAACACAACATAGTTGTGAGACACAATAGGGATATTGAGGTGATCATCTAAGTACAGCAGACCAGTCAAACACTAATTAAAACAATTAACTATCATATCTTTTAACTCAATTTTGAACTTTTCTACTAGTGGCTGATAACGAAGAAAGAATTTTTTTAGTGATCGTATGAGACGTATTTTCTTATAGCCCTGCTCCAAAAGTCGGTCACGAAGAAATCGGTGTCTGATCAAAAAATCTGTGAAATATGTGCAAGCTCTGGCATATCGAATAAGTTGTGAAATATAAACACCGTATGCAGGAGAAGTAGGTATATTGCTCTGTAGATTAGGAAAATTAATAATTTTAAAATTAAAATCGTCTCGTTTATCGTAAATTTTTGTACTGAGATGACCACCTGGGTCAAATTCGAGTTGCAAATCCAAGAAAGACGTGCAGCAATTTGATTCGGTGGTCTCTTTAATCTCCAACTCCGGAGGATATATTGAAGGAATCCATCTACCAAATGAAGTGTTATTGACAGAAAGGACATCATCAATATATCTGAATGTAAGATTAAATGACCTAGCCTCTTTCATCTTCTTGTTCTTTAGGAGTCCCTGAAGAAATTCACTCTCGTAAGAGTATAAAAACAAATCGGCGAGGAGAGGAGCACAGTTTGTGCCCATTGGAATGCCGATTTGTTGTTGAAAAATCTCTCCTTCGAAGGTGACAAATATGTTGTCAATGGGGAAATCAAGCATACTGCAAACTTGTTCAAGTGTGTAACAAATTTTATCTTTGAAAGATGTTTTGGAAAAGTAGGTAGAATTATAACCCAAAACAACAAAATTCCTAGAGTTTGAAAAGGCTTTTTCGAGAAGTTTTTTTCAGGCGATATTTTAGTTTTTCGTGTGGCAAGGTAGTGTATAAAGTTGAAAAATCGAACGTTTTCAAAGAGTGAACCTCAGAAAATGATCTAGATTTAAAATGATCTAACAAATCTTTTGAGTTCTTCAAAATCCACATATGGTTAATTCCACTACGATTATAAATAGTGTCGCAGTATGCTTGTTGACCTTCTTTGACAGCAGACAAGATTTTAGTTAAATGAACGGACAGCTCTGTAGTTGAACATGATGAAGATCCAGCTATATACCTTTCTTTGTACGGATTTTTGTGAAGTTTAGGTATCCAGTACAAATATGGTAACTCTTTATGTTCCTCTTTCATTGGAATATTGAAAGAGGACATAAAAGAGCTATGGTTGGCTATGATTTCATCTTTGTTAGATGTAGTCCGTGTGTATGTAGCACTAGCGGAAGTATTACCATCAATGCCTAGTTCTTTTATTAGACAATTGTAATAGTGTGCTTTACATACAAAAACTATATTATTGGAAGCCTTGTCTGCTGGCGTGACAACATACCTGTCATGTAAGGAAGAGAGACAATTGAGAGCTTCACGATCTCTAAATACAGAAGAAGGCTGGGGTTCACACATTTGCGAAGTTTGTCTATTCGGCTTTGTATAAGAGATCGGATAGTCCTTACCCAGTCCGACAGTGATTCAAGCTCTGGTTCTTGGTCCTTTTCCCTCTTTATCCAGGCTCTAGCATAGTCCTCCACAGCGTCCATAATGATCTTAAAGTTTTGATTCCAATTAATACGTTGCGGTTCCCTGAATTTAGGTTCATGGGGAAACCACATTACGTAATAATTCATTTTCAATCAGGGAAATCTTCAAAATCAGAAAAACCAGTAAAAGACAAAAATGGCAATACCTTGAACTCAATGGAAGAACAAAGACATAGATGGGCAGATCACTTTACCGAACTGCTTAACCGCCCAGCACCAGAAATTATGGCAGATATTCAACCTGCAGCAGAACACCTTGCTATAAACTGCTCAGCTCCATCAACAAATGAAATTATAAAAGCCATAAAGACCTTGAAAAATGGTAAATCCCCAGGTCCAGACTTAATACCAGCAGAGGCACTCAAAGCAGACCCTAAAACAACAGCAAAGATATTAAAACCTCTCTTAGCAAAAATTTGGGTAACAGAAGAACTTCCAGAAGACTGGAAAAAAGGATACATCATAAAACTTCCAAAGAAAGGAGACCTAAGCCAATGTAAAAACTATAGAGGCATAATGTTACTTTCTGTACCTGGGAAAATACTTAACAGAATCATTCTTGACAGAATTAAATCATCTGTAGACAAGAAACTGCGAGACCATCAAGCAGGGTTTAGAAGGGAGAGATCTTGTATTGACCAAATAGCCACCTTGAGAATGATAATAGAACAGTCAATTGAATGGAATAGCTCACTCTATGTCAACTTTATTGACTTTGAGAAAGCATTCGACAGTCTTGACAGAGAAATCTTATGGAAACTCTTGGACAGCTATGGAGTACCATGCAAAATTGTCACCCTTATTAAGAATATGTATGAGGGAATGAAATGCCAGGTGGTACATGGTGGCGACACAAGTAAAGAATTTGAAATAAGATCAGGTGTCAGGCAAGGCTGCTTACTTTCCCCTTTTCTTTTTCTACTGGCCATTGATTGGATCATGAGGCAATCAACATCAGGGAGAAGAAATGGAATCCAGTGGAATCTTGTAAACCAACTAGATGATCTGGATTTTGCTGATGATCTGGCTCTTCTTTCCCATACTCATGACCAAATGCAAGATAAAACATCCATATTGGTTGAAAATGCAGCAAAGATAGGACTTCGTATAAACAAGGAAAAGACCAAAGTTATGAGAATAAATACAAATAACATCAATAATATTGAAATAGAAACCACACAACTTGAAAATGTAACATCATTTGTATATCTGGGAAGTGTAGTAAATTACCTTGGAGGAACAGAAGATGATGTGAAGGCAAGATTAGCAAAAGCATACACTGCTTTTGGCATGCTAAGAAAAGTCTGGAAATCAAGACAGATAACAACAAAGACGAAGCTTAGAATATTTAATAGCAATGTCAAGTCGGTCTTGCTATATGGTTCAGAAACATGGAGCCTCACAGTCAACAACATAAACAGGCTGCAGATATTTGTCAACAAATGCTTGAGATCCATCCTTCAGATATGGTGGCCCAACAAAATCTCGAATGAAGAACTTTGGCAAAGAACAAATCAGACACCTATTGTTCAAGAAATTAAGAAAAGAAAATGGAAGTGGCTGGGTCACACTCTACGCAAAGGCAAGTCAAACATCACTTGCCAAGCACTTCAATGGACACCTCAGGGAAAAAGAAAAAGAGGAAGACCAAGACTTACATGGAGAAGGGTACTGGAAAAAGAAATGCTAGAGAAGGAATATACATGGAACAACATTCACCAACTTGCGAAAGACAGAGACAGATGGAGAAAGATTGTCAGTGGCCTATACTCCACAGGGGAGTGAAGAAGGCTTAAGTCAAGTCAAGTCATTTTCAATTATCTTAAGATCACCCGTGATGACATGACCAGATGGACCATAGAGAAAGAGAGAAGCATAGCAATCACATGTCAGTCCCTTGACGAGGAGCGAATTACGGACCTTGTTGTTAGTGGTATGACCACTACATTCCCGATCCCCGATTCATTTTTATACTTGAAACATCAGCGCATTAACAAAATATAGAAAATGACGTGATTTTGAAAAGGTCAAGTCAAGTCAAGTAATATTTATTTATAAAGTCGGTACAGTTACAAAACAAATAACACAAGCTCTAATGAGCTTTTAAAACCGACATTACATCACAAACATTACACACATATACAACAATGGCATAATGAACATAATTAAAGACAGCACTAGGTTGAAGCACATGGAAACAGTACATTTATAAAATAGGCACATGCAAAATACTATGGGTATAAGCACACATAGACACAGACATAATTATAACATGCAAACAGTACATATATAAGCACATGCAAAGCACCCTATTTACTAATAGGTATAAGCACACATATAGACGCAGACATAATTATAACATGAAAGAACAGATTCCATGCAAAACTATAAGAACAAAAAAAAAACAATAAAATAAGGACAGAAACATAAAATAAAAACATAAAAGTATATGAAAGAGTGACCCATCAGTTATGACCTAGTTTCAAAGGGTAAGTGCTATTTGCAAAAACTGCATCTACATACATCCCCTTCCCACTTGCCAATGAGACCCTTAAAATGTTCCAAAGACATTCCCTCCCTAAATTCCTGTGGTAGATTATTCCATAATTTTGGAGCAGCATACCGAAATGAATGTAGGCCATATCTGGTGGTTCTTACCCTAGGCTGTTCCACTGTATTTGTATATCTGAAAGAATATAAATTGGCTTTGGGTGTTATTAAATCCTTTAAATATGCTGGTGAATTTCCATTAATGATCTTAAAGGTTTGTATGGCTAGTGATCTTAAGCGCCTGATTTTCAATTGTGGCAAGTTAGATCTAGATAATAATTGTTCATATGTTGATGTTACATCATTATAAATAAAACGTAGAGCTCTTTCTTGTATATATTCAATGTTCTTAGTGCTTGATTCACCACAAAAATGCCATACTAGTGGACAGTAATTAAAATTAGATAAAATAAAAGAATAATATATGGTCAATCTGCCTAGTCTATTCAGATAAGTTCCAATCCTTTTCAATACATTTAGCTGCTGAGATGCTTTTTTGCAAATTTTTGAAACATGAGATTTAAAATTTAAACAGAAATCAAAAGTTACTCCCAGCAGTTTTACTTCTTCATCACATTTAATAGTGTTACCATCCAAATCAAAAGATATATCTTTATCAAAAGTCTTCTTTCCAATAGATATGGCTTGGAACTTATCTGGATTAGCCTGCATTTGATTGTTACAAAACCAGTTTATAAGTATTTTGCTTTCAGATTCAAGTGTTTTAACAAGATTTTCAATATTATCATCAGAGTAAGACAAGGTGTTATCGTCTGCATAATTGTAAAGAGAACTCTTTTGAATATGGTTAAAAATATCGTTAATAAAAATATTAAAAAGCAGAGGACCCAAAATGGATCCCTGCGGGACACCTTTATACAAAGACAAAAAAGAACTGTAGGTTGAACCAATTTTAACACATTGTTTTCTATTACATAAGTAGCTATCAAAAAGTTTGAGTGCATTGTCAGAAACACCATATGATTTAATTTTTAACAATAAAAGATTATGTGGCAGACAATCAAAAGCTTTTGATAAATCCATCAAAATGGCAGCAATAAACTTATTATTATCAAGTTCATGTCTCCAATCTTCCAATATCTTAATTAATGTATCTTGGCAACTATAGCCTTCTCTAAATGCAGACAAATAAACATTGTAAAAGTTTTCAAAGAAATCATTAACTTGAACATACATTGCTCTTTCAAAAAATTTTGAAATTGCTGGTAAGACACTCACGGGTCTATAATTACCTTTTGTTAATACACTATTCTTTTTGTGCACTGGTACAACTTGTGCAACCTTTAACTTATCTGGAAAAATAGAGGTAGACATACTCATATTTATCATATTTGTAATTGGTAGTACAACTACTGGCTTTGCCAGTTTCAAAATTTTTGGAGACACCTGATCAAAACCAGTGGCTTTCTTTATACCCAATTTACATATCTGCTTTTCTACAAAAGTCTCTTCTACTGGTTTAAAACAAAAATTTTCCACATTTTTACCTTCACATATTTCATGAATTTTTACAATGCTTGGATGATTTTGGTCTACAGCTACAGAGTTTGAACCAATATCTTTAGCTACATTGATGAAAAAGTCATTAAATACATTAGCTATTTCAGTTTGATCTGATAAAAGATTATCATTTTCATTAAGTATAATGTCTGTATGGAAATGACAGCCCTTGTTTGTGAGAAATGGCTTAATAGTAGGCCAGAAATCTTTGCTCTTAGGTCCGCCTACACACCTTTGTAAAAAATAATTTTTTACTGATTGTCTTTTTATCTTGGTTACATGGTTGCGCTGTTTTTTATAGATTTCCCAAGATTTATCATCTCTGTATTTTTTATATTTGTTGTGATGCATTCTTTTTTTGTAAACCTCCTTCTTTAGCTTGCTATTCATAAATGGTGTTGGGTTTGGTACTATTTTTCTTTGTTTCAATGGTACATGTTTGTTGTAAATTTCTAAAAATGTATCATTGAAGTTGTTGTAGCATACATTTACATCATTTGTACTTTCACAGACATTTTTAATACCAGAGTTTTCTAGGTCTAAGAGAAAACTTTCCTGATTAAAGTTTTTGTAGCTTCTGTATGTTCTCTTAGTGACTGATTTTGATGGAAGTTCTGTCTTCAGTTGTACTGCTATTAAGTTGTGTACATCACTTATTCCAGTGTCAAAATTGCATGTTGTTGCACAGTAGTTGGGTTTGTTAGTTAAGATAACATCTAGGAGTGTAGGTTTTGAGTTTTTGGTGAAGCAGGTTGGTTCTTTTATAAGGTTTGTCAAACAAAAAGTATCAAAATTATCAATAAGGGTTTTTCCATTGTCAAAATCTAAACAATCAAAATTCATATCTCCTAAAAAAATAAAATTGTCATAAATACATGTAATTTTGTCTACAGTCTTTTTAAAATCATTATCAAAGTCACCATCTTTCATATTGGGTGGTTTGTAGGCCCCACATATAAACCATTTTCTTTTATTTAAAATCACCTCAACACCAATAGATTCTGTGAGTCCAAATTCCAGGTTCTTCTTCCTGTCTCCTGCAATGTCAGATCTTAGGTACACCATTAAGCCGCCCCCTCTAGCTGTGCGGTCTTCCCTCAGTAGTCTGTAGTTGTCGACTTTGAATTGGCAGTCTACAAAAGAAGAGTCTAATTTCGTTTCAGCAATGAAAAGCAAATCAACTAGTTTTCTATTAAGAATTTCTTTGATGTGACACGCTTTATTTCGAACACTGTTTATATTTAGATAGGCACACACGAATCGACTAGGATGTTTTGATCTTATGTTTGTTAAGCCATCAAAAATGTCATATTTGGTGTCATCTGAGTTACTTGTGGTGGAATTTGTCGTGTCTAAGTCTACATATGTTTCAAAGAAAGAGTCTGTGAAATGAAACGATGAACATTCTGTGCAGATCCAGGTGTATTCAAAACAAACATACATGAATCAGCGACAGTTTAAAAGAAAAACAACCCTGAACTTTGCTTTAAGTTTATCTTTAAACATAAAATAAAGCAAGAAGAAAAGAAAGTTGTACAGATTTTTATATAATATTTTAACATTTACATGGATCCTGTTTTCTTCTGTATAAGAAACTAACGCAGTGCGTGGTTTTTAAATAGCTAATTAATATCTTATATGTAATTAATTATTTCCTACATACATTAATATCAAGAATAAATTGTGTTATTTATTAAAATCTATTATTAGCATTAAAGATTAAGAAAATTGCGAATTAAATCCAAAACTAAAAATGTATTTTTAATTCCGTTTTTCCGTTTCCGTTTTTCCTTTTTCGTTTTCCATTCTGCCTTTTAGCGACAATTTATAAACGTTTTACACCTGTGATACCCGCAATGAAATTATCTATTTAGTTATCTACTTAGATATCTAGTTAGTTTTTCCATATATGGTTGCCATAACTGAGGTAACCAAATTATAAATTTGAACATTTAATTCGTTTAGTTGCATGATATGTGACAACAAACGTGAACTCATTTTGTTTATAAATATGCAATGTAGTTTTACAATTAATATTAAAGCTGCGGCAAAATACGCCAATACCTTTACCTGTTTTTTATTCAATTTATATGGTGTTTATGAGATATATCATTAAATATTTAAAGAGTTCTGTCAGATTTAAAATCGATTTGTTTGATATTTGTTATATCAGTCGATTAATGATTCTCGTCTAGCTGACAGTAACAGCAGGCATTCTACAGAGAGTTTCTCTATCGTCCGTTTGTTTGTTGTCTTTTGTCTAAGGTTCTCCATATTGGAATTGAATATTGATCGATTTTATTTTTATTTTGTGTTAATTTTTGTGCTTTGTCTGGGATTACACGTTGGGAAGTTTTGGCCCAAAGTTAGTTTCATCCCGCAATATTTTATATGAGCCTGTTCTAAGCCAGGTGTCGTTGACAGAGCTCTTATTTGTACCTGTCCTTGGGATCATATTTCAGTTCTGTTTTTTTGTTAAAAAAGCGGGTCGTTTTTTGACTATTTGAGGACTGGATTTTAATAACATGCATTTCATGCTGGTGGAGTTTTAATTCCCTGAGGTTAGCCCGCTCCGGCACCAACACTTTTGTGTTGAAGAACACATCAAAGCTTTAAATTATCCGTTTAAATTTCAAAATTGTCTAAACCCTAAGGTTCTTCCTACCCAAGACATAGGTTGATTATCTTAGTAATAATTTGGTTCCCCAGTTTGGTAATTTTGGTTTTACTGTTCTATGCTCTTCATAATCATAAAGTGTTTGGAATTTTCAACATTTTTGGTAGAGCGCCTCTGATGAGTCTTGAATAGACAAAACGCGCATCAGGCGTAGCAAAATTTATTGTCTGAAACTTTGTTGTCATTTGTTTTTCGAACATCCGTGAAGGTTAGCACTGCTGGTGGAGTTTTAATTCCCCGAGGTTAGCCCGCTCCGGCACCAACACTTTTGTGTTGGAGAACACATCAAAGCTTTAAATTATCCGTTTAAATTTCAAAATTGTTTAAGCCCTAAGGTTCTTCCTACCCCAGGCATAGGTTGATCATCTTAGTTATAATTTGGTTTCCCAGTTTGGTAATTTTGGTTTTACTGTTCTATGCTCTTCATAATCATAAAGTGTTTGGAATTTTCAATATTTTTGGTAGAGCGCCCCTGATGAGTCTTGAATAGACGAAACGCGCGTCAGGCGTATCAAAATTTATTGTCTGGAACTTTGTTGTCATTTGTATTTAAGACTTTATGCCGATTGCAGGACGTCGATCAGCGCTTACTGGTCTCATTGAATGCTGCTGGCGGATTTCCATTGTGTTTTTTCGACTATACCGCTTGTTATGTGAGCTGTCTCACGTGCACTTATTTCGAATGTCAATATTTTCTATAAATAGCAATCAACAAATCGAATTCAAGTCGTAACAAGAGTTAACGTAACGTTAAATTACCGTTAAGCTTGATAACTATTAATTCAATGTGAATGTAACACAAATTTTACATTAAATTAACAATAGCTGAACGTTAACATTCTTAGCGTTAATCTAGTGTTAAAATTTTTAACGTAAATTTTTCCGTTGAATTATGAAACGTCAAATGTTAAGGTTGAAGATCGATAAACACTAATTAAACGTTAATTTTTTCGTTAAATTAACCGTAAGAAAATTGCCTGTGTAATATGAAGCAACAACATATGAAAATGTGCATGAATAAATTTTGTTGATCTTCGTTTCTCTAGAATATTATTCAGGGGTAAAAATTCAATTTTAAAAAAATGGTCAACGGGAAATTTCGTAATCGTTATTTCCTCTAAATCATTTGATGGATTATAATGAAACGTCGAATAAAAAAACCCATCATATTGAGATATGCACAGCAGTATAATTTAGGGAAGATAACTGGAATTAGATTTTATATGAAAGCGCAACTCCTTCTAAGCTGCTTAATGAATTAGATGCTACCTTGCATGAACATGACGAAGAAAGGTTATCATATGGAGGTTTGCGCGAAAAGATACTGCTTTGGAAAATCATGTATGAGATAAAGGTAATAACAAAACTACCGAACTTGAATGATCAATCTCATAGTCCAAAGAAAATGACAAAAACGAATCAGTCATACCGGAGAACTGGTGAATCGCAATGGTCCTGACTTGGTACAGGCATTTCAAACGAAATGGTGGGTTAAACCAGGTTTTATGGCGCCAAACCTCCCTCTTCCATTGCGATCTTAGGATCCGGTAATGACCATAGAACACAACCTAGTTGTGAGACACAATAGGGATATTGAGGTGATCATCTCAGTACAGTACAGAGGTAATCATGGTATTTGGACTTGAGTTTGATTTTGTGTGTGTTGTTTTTTTCTTTTTTTGGGGGGTGGGGGTGGGGGTTTGGTAGCATAGATTTCAATATGACATGGAGTTATCCTTATCTGTATATACCTTCTTTCATAATTTGTGACACTATGCGCATTCATTTTAAAAACTTTTGCTTATACTTCATGTAAAGGATCTTTTTATTCAACTTTTTATTTATAAATGTAGATTATATTGTTATATAGTTGTGGTGGATGAAAGTGAAATAAGTAACACTCTTCAACACATGTGAGGTTATCTTATTTATTTGAGTGATAAAACGATATCAAAATATACAAACACAAACTCACATGACAAGAATTCTATTTTTATTTGAATTATATATGATTTGTTTTACTTCAAACTTAAATTCCCATAATTTTTAATTTGATGTGTCTTTTTAAAATAGTTCTAGAACTTCAAACTTTATAGACAAAAAAAATCCCTTTTTTAAAGATTCTTTAAAAATATGTTTTCATATTAAATGTATTGTGAAATAACTGTAGGTGATCTAGCTCATATAAACAAGTGGCAATTTAAAAAGACCAAAATGAAAACAGCCAACAGCCTTCAAAGAGGCCAGCAGTTGTCGCTCGCTGTTTTACGATTGACCCGAGGTGAAAATACATAAAATGAAATCATCAAAGTAAGACCCCCGTATTAAACAAGGAACAAAAACATCAAAAGGGCAAGTACAAACAAAAGCTCTGTCACTCAAAGATTCATGGCTTAGGACAGCCACAAATGTGGTGGCTTAAAACGAGAGTTTTGGGCCCAGCCACCCCCTTTCAATAATCCGTAACAAAGAACAAAATTAACAAACAAAGTCCATGTTATAGCTTGCTATTCAATTCAGAAGAAATCAAATTTTTTGGGGGGTTATATTTAAAAAAAAAGTACACACAGATGACCGAAAAAATCAAAAGTGCCCAACTGAAGTAGTTAACACATTATCCAATGTTGTTGACATAAGGTGAAAAGTGATGATAACAAGGTGAGATATAGATACAGGTTACATCAGATTATAATAATAAATCACCAACATGAAGTTGACGGCTCTTCTTATACTGTGTATTCTTTTGTTTATAAATGTGGTGAGTAATTAATATATAATATATTTATTTTAATGCTTATGTCAGACTATGGAAAAACATATATTAGGTTTCCCTTGTTCTTCGCCGAAATTACGAAAATATACTGCAGTATTTAAGACAACACAAAACACATGAAAACAAGAAATAACAAGAACAAACAACAACTACTACATGTACAACAACAAATGTATGTCCCTCAAAATGTTTTGAAAATAAATCTGTTGTCATCATCTTTGAATTACCAATGCCACACAAGAGTTTACCATTTTTGATTACTAGCAAATTTTGTATTGGTGCTACTTTTCTATTAATTATTTTCATAAGTTTAATCAAAAAGCTTTTACAATCTAACCTCTTGTGAGAAGCACATAATTTCTATATAGTCACCAACTTGAGCGTATAATGTTCCGTAAGTATTAAGATATTTTTCTCTGTAAACTATATTTTTTTCATTTTTATTTTGTTTTAAGCAAACTGATGTAGTTTTTGAATTTCAAGCTATGTATTATGAGAACCCAGAAGCTAAAACATTGGCACTGGACAAAAATAAGACGTTACAATGTTGTAACAAGACGGAACATATCAATAACTGTACAACACCATGCATACCTAGTATAGATATTAGTATGTAAGTAAAACAATTATATTAAAATTTCTGGAAAAGTGAAAAAAAAGGATATACCTTTGGGTGAACAAGAATATAACAATCTATGAGCCTATTACATGTTAATTTATTTGTAATTTTACGAAAAACATCAATCATGTTATTCAAAGATGTTTTTTCCCATGTAAGGAAAGTGCATACTTGTATGTATTGACTTACAACATAAACTTTTAAGGATGTTTAATTTATTTAAGTTCACCAAAATACACAAAACAGTAACATTATTCGTTATTAAGCAGGTAATTTGGTTATACTTTATATTCATATTTAAGGATTAACCTTTCAATAGCTGCATTTGAAAAAGAAATTATATTGAAAAAAAACCCTTAACCTAATGAATAAGCAGTACTTAACACCAAAAACATTTAAACAGGAAAGCCAAACCAGTTCCGAAGATATCGAACATGTGCAGTACAAGGAAAGAAACCTGGTTTTTCAAACTATTGCGAATTCAAACAATCGGAAATTTTAATGATGAAAAAATATATCAAATAGTAGTTAATTTATGTAAAAAAAATCTTGAAGAGGAAAATGATTACCCTTGCAGACCTCAGATCAAACAGCAGCGATTTTGCCAATTACAATTATCAAATGGGTATAAAATCAGTTTATTTGGTTCAACTGTTTATGCACATTTCAGGGATTAACCTCTTATTTAGCAGCATTTGAACTTAAACATCGAAAGGTAAAACCAATTAAATCAAACTCAAAACCAAAGCGTTCGAATAGGGAAACCAAACCCGAAACTTATATAGATATTTTTAAGTTAGAAATTCATTTCTTGTAGTTTTGTGGCTTTTGAGCATTTTCAGCATTTAGTAAAGGCATCCGTTACATCCTAAAACTTACACTGAAATGCGCATATTTTTTTCTGAAATTAAAGGCCCATTCGATAACTCCACCAAAGACAATGACTTGTTGAAGTCTATTTAAATGACCAAAGGTTAGCACGACAGTTAGTCCCGCGTTAATTGATCTATCTAATTTTTATATTACTTCTATCTTTTAGAACGGGTGGAGATAATATTTACCACGAACAAGTGATCAGAAATATTACTAACCTAAAATGGTATTCATTCCCAGATACACTAAGGATAGTCCATAGGACGTCATATTGGGCTGTAAGTACTTTCAAAGCTTTGACTTGTAAGTTATATATATCTTACTTTGAAAACAAAACCAGATAAAAGTATACTTTTTATTTATTATTTCTATATGAGTTCTGCTGTTACTTTCTATAGTTATAAAGGTTATTTAAAAAAATATCGATTTTTAATTTACTATAAAAGTTGGAAAAAGTTGGATCCTATGTCAAATTTTTAGACTCCCAACCTCCTTAAAAACAATACCACACCAATAATCAGCATCACTTTTTCTGACAAAATGTTAAAAACTTCCATAAACGTTTTTACTATTGTCATTTTTAAGCATTATAGCGATCAAGCGTGTCGGTTTTGTGTGATGACACTTCACTAAATCATTATTGCTTGAAGTGTTGTGTCGGATTTAAAATCGATACGTTTGATTTTTTTACATCAGTCGATTGATGATTCTCAGCTAGCTGTCAGTAACAGTGAGTGTTCTATAGAGAGTAGTGCCAAATGGCCTCGTTGAAGGCTGCTGGCGGTTGTCCATTGTGGTTTTTCTAAATTGCCGTTTAATTGTGGGCTGTGTCGCGTACACTTATTCCACATCTCTTTATTTTCTAATTATCATTTATAGTACCACCGTGGGTGTCATTAAACGTTGTCATTGTTATGCTGCACATTTATATTAACCTCTTGCCAGTGGCATTAAAACCGTTGTCGAAATCAAATGGCGTCGATAAAGACGAACTCAACCACAAAAAATGATCAAAGAGACAAAAAAATCTGCAACAACAATAATAATTAGTCTCGTTAAAAAATCATCTGGCACATTTCACTACATTTTTGCACACATGATTTTTGTACCAACGCTTCATCTCAATATTAATACTTCATTTCAGAATTTTTCATCTTTAAATATAACCGTTTACCAATCTGATGACCGATCCAGTCTTTTGCTCCGAGATTCCATACCGAGATTAGAGAAGCCAACGGTCACATCGGACTGGATAGTAACCCGAACGAACACATTTTTCAATCTTCAAACTTCTGCAACGTAGGTATATGAAAAAAATACCATGATTCCTTACTTCAAAAGGTGATCAATACATAACACTAAAAAGAACAAAACCTCGAATACTATTTACTTATACTAGACATTTCAGAGTCTCTGAGCTAATGGTGAAAATAAGTAATAGTCATTTAATTCAAAATTAGAATATTAAGTTTATCGACAAATAGATAATTTTTTTAAACAACATTATTCGTGAAATCTTCGTGAAAATGCATTTGACAAGAATTAAGTGAAGGTTTAAAGCATAAACATAGACTGTCGATTACAGTTTATTATTTTGTATTGAAAATTATTGGTTACTAAGGTACATTTTTTCCATGTAAACAGTATGCATAGCAAAATTGACTGCTTAGAACTTTGTTGTTACTGTTATTTTTAACATCTGTGAAGGTAAGCGCTGCCGATGAAAATTATTTTCTCAGATTATGTAGCCCGCGTCAACACTTTAGAAATTAATAACACAGCAAACATATAGAATTATCCATGCTAATGTTTAAATTGTTAAATTTTCATTTTCTTCATACCACAGACTAGGTTGGTCGTTGTTTTAATTTTTATTCCAGTTAGTTTGTTTGCCTTATTAGGCATTTTACATAGGTTCTTTCATTTGGGTTTGCATCATGTTCGTACCTTTCTATTTTCTCTACGAGTTATAAAATTTAAAGATCTGCGTATTATTGGGTTGAAAATAGGAGGTACTGTTATATTTTCTCCTTGATTTAGACTTTCTTGCATCCTTTGCGACGTGGCAATTTCCGATTCCACCTTATTATAAGAGCAAGGCAACATCAATTGTTTCCTCTTGCTGTTCTGGGACCATAAGTGGTACAATTTTCAACTACAAAAAGGCATAAGATGACCTAAACATTGAAGACTACCTTAATCACCTCTGACGTGCGATTTTTCCATTTCTCCCTTTGTCTATGATTTATGTGGCCATGTTATCACGGGTTATTTAAATACAATTGAGAACGATTTATTACAAAATGTGGTTTCTCATGGACCTTAAAAAACGTAAAAATTGGAACCATAACTTTAAGATCCTCATGGACGCTGTGGACAGGACTATGCCAGAACCTTGATAAAGCGAGAGGCGGAGCAAAAACGAGAGCTTGAGTGACTGCCAGACTGGTTTAGAATTATCCGATCTCTTGTACGCATACGAAATGAAGAACTTCGGAAATCTAAACACCCTCGGACACGTTCCGTATTTCATGATTGCGAACCTCTCGATTCTATCACTTCCTAACACGAATAATATGTTGTCACACCTGAAGACAAGGCTTTCAATAATATAGTTTTTTTTATGTAAAACACATGATTACAATTGTCTGATTCAAGAATTAAGCATTGATGATAATTCTTCTGTTAGTGCTACATACACTCGGACATCCTTTGACAAAGATCAAATCACAGCTAATCATTACTCTTTCATGTCCTATTTAAATATTCAATTGAAATATTTATGAAGAGTAACAATATTCATACTGTATACCTAAACTTTACAAAAATATGGGTATATAGCTGGATCTTCATCATGTTGAACTACAGAGTTGTCCGTTCAATTTCTTAAGATCTCGTCTGCTGTCAAAGAAGGAAAACTAGCATACTGTGACACTATTTGTAATCGTAGTGGCTATAAAGATATTAAAAGAATTGTTAGATAATTTTAAATTTCAGTGATTCTCTGACGTTCATTCTTTGAAAACTTTTTTCAACTTAGTACACCAAATTGCTACACGAACAACTTAAGTGTCGCCTGAGAAACTTCTTTAAAAGGCTTTTTTGAATTCAAAGAAGAAGCAAAGAGACATATAATGGGCATTCGAGTGTCAAACGTCTGAAAGGACAACGACAAAACCAACAAAACGAACACGAACAGCACAAAGAAACACAAAGCACAAAATTAACCGAACAGAAATAAACATTGCAAACTCATGTAGTAACAAGAGTAAACTCATGTGCTATGGAAAAGTAAGCAGTTCCTACCTGCTATAGCACACTGTCGCGCTGCTTATTTCCAATTCATTCTCTCAAATTCGATAAAGGAAGACAAAACAAAACTCTACGACAAACCAACATTTTCACTTATCTGAAAGATAGAAATTCCATAATTGTCTACGAGTGCATGATGTCTACTGAAAAATTTCTTGAATGAATAGCAAATGAGAACCAATATAACCTTGTGTTAGCAGCTTCTGTGTCAAATGTGACGCTTGGCCAAGAAAATTGATGTAATTCCTGCAAGTTCTGGAGAAAAGAATCAATTATGATACGAAAGCTCCATAAGCCTGAGCGGAAAAGAAAGAAAGTTGAAGTAATCACTTTTGTCACAGAGCTTTATTGCAAGTTTGCCATGAGAGTCTACTTCGAACTGTAGATCTAGATATTAAACAGACTAACAAGAATCCTTTGTGTCCTTTATCTCAAGTTCCTGAGGGTATATGAGATGGAGAAAGTCACCAAATCAAGAATTGTTTAGTGAAAGGACATCAATAATTTAATGGAACACGAGGTTAAAAGATCTAGCTTATCTTTTTTGTCTAGAAAAAATTGTAAGAAGTCTGCTTCGAATGAATAAAGAAACAAATCTGCAAGCAAATGTGCACAATAAGTGCCTGTGGCGGATATACTGTGGAGAAAGGATAAAGCGATAGGTTCAGTTTCGATTCTATATTATTTCTAGACGTTCCATACCAGATATCGTTACGTAGTGACGTTATAAAACAATTGTTACTTTAAAATGGCGGTATAAAACGCTACATAAATGACCGAACTAAAAGAACTGATTCAAAAACAAAAGAAACGAAGAAACTGACTTTTGAAGCAGGGCTATAAGAAAATACGTCTCATACGATCACTAAAAAAATTCTTTCTTCGTTATCAGCCACTAGTAGAAAAGTTCAAAATTGAGTTAAAAGATATGATAGTTAATTGTTTTAATTAGTGGTTGACTGGTCTGCTGTACTGAGATGATCACCTCAATATCCCTATTGTGTCTCACAACAATGTTGTGTTCTATGGTCATTACCGGATCCTAAGATCGCAATGGAAGAGGGAGGTTTGGCGCCATAAAACCTGGTTTAACCCACCATTTCGTTTGAAATGCCTGTACCAAGTCAGGACCATTGCGATCCACCAGTTCTCCGGTATGACTGATTCGTTTTTGTCATTTTCTCTGGACTATGAGATTGATCATTCAAGTTCGGTAGTTTTGTTATTACCTTTATTTAAGTATTTGTGATTGTGTTGATAACTTGTAGTGAGATGATGACCTAATCATCTCTAATTTGTCTTTGCATCCGTTTTGTGTTTTGTGTAACTACCGAACCCAAAGATTGCAATAGCAGGGAGGGGGGTTTGGCGCGCTATAAACCTAATTCAAACCACCATTTCTTTTATTGAAATGTCTGTAACTTGTCAAGACAATTCATTCGATTCCTTTGTTTTGTATTTTCTCATGGACATTTGAGATTGATCATCCAAGTTCGGTTATTTTGTTATAACCTTTATTTTCGTTATTAACTTTATCCATAGCTAACACTTATCTGATAAAATCGTCATTATGATTATTTATATTAAGGATCGTAGTATCATGGAAACTATACAATGAAAGTGAAAGACTACTACCATGTAAGAAAACTGGGCATGGATCATGCAGCTCACGAGGATATTTAGTTTGCGATGAGGGTTTTTATGGTGCAAATTGTTCACGTGCTTGTCACGTCAACGGCAATGGATATTGTGATAATCATGGAAACGTTATTTGTGATAAAAACTATTATGGATCAAACTGTGCAAAATATTGTGAGGTAAATACAAATGGAAACTGTTCAACTGATGGTGATTTACGGTGCAGTCAAAATTCATATGGACCAGGATGTAGCATCCATTGTAACAACAACGATGGTATTAATTGCGGGAAATGTAATAAGAATGGAGCTGTACAAAGTTATGGAATCGACTGTTCGGTATTTTGTTTGTTCAACTCAACAACTAGATTGACTCGATGTAATCTAAACAAAACAACAATAAAGGTAATTATATATGAACTAAACTTTTTGAAATGATTGCGCCAAGTCACTCTTATATGGAAACCAATGTTAAAACCAAGAGACTCTATATAAATGGCATAAACCAAAAGCCTGTTTCTTGCACAAACCCCCATAAAAACACAGACGCAAAATGGTGCCTGAGAAGAAAAAGCAATACACAACCAGTGGGTTGAAATGTTTAGTTACGGAAAAGTCAATTTAATAAAAAAAACAAAAACTTTACAAAACACCTGCATTTTTCTTCATGTGAGAAATATAAATACGGTATTTGTCTACGATTATTGTATGTCTCCAATAAGAATAATTTAGGCAAGATAACAATAACATTTTTGAAAAGTGGAGCAAGTCCAAAGTACTTTTTGACTAAATCTGTAATTAGACGCTTGCCTCATATGACCAGGGAATTCAGTAAAGCAATGATACATAATTTAACTTCATGTACTAACTACCTATAGTATAAAAGTAAGTCCTCCAAACTAAACATAATATGTTGACCAAGAAAATGAACGTTTCGATTTTTTTATTCGGCAAATACCATCAACAAATGCGAAGTATTTCTTTGAAAAGCCAATTGACAAATACACATATCAAAAGGTTAATAATTAATTAAAGCACCAAAGCATTGAAAGGCAAACGAAATAGAATAATGTGTTGATATTTTTAATATACAATGTATTATTGTAAAAGATGTTGTCATAATTATTTTTGCGTGCGAGGTAAGAGTGTTATGCAGATATTTTTTTTAAAGTTAATGAGCACTCTCGTGCCCAACCTTATGGCACTGAAAAATATTTAATGCATATTTAATCATATTTTGAATAAACACTATACATTCTTTTGCGCAGGTTGGTTAATGCACTTTTTCGGAAAATCGTCCGTTTCCCGACCCTTTCAAACATAAAAAATTAAAAATCAATTATAAAGTTATTTTATATCGAAATGAACAGGAATTTGATATGTATTTAGAAAATATGTAAATGCGTAAAAATGCTGCTCATATAGTATCATAAATAAGTATCCATGGCAGCCATTTTGTCTGCAACATGACTTTTCTCGGATTTGGAAACTGAAGTTTAGCACCCCGATAAGCACCATCGAATTGATTAAAAATCATTTATTTGGGTTCGTTTTAGATCAATTTATTTGAATATAGGTGCTCATTGTTGATAATGTTAAGAATAATTTTAATTTTTGGACGAAAAGGGTTAATCAGAATGCGAAATACTGCGTTTTTCATCTAGATATAATTTTTTTGTTATAATTTTCAAAAATACAATAGAATGAGCAGCAATTCTCAAATTCATTATTTTATGATATATCATGTGGTGAAATTCTTAAACAATCGATGTCGATCTTCGGGGTGCTAAATCCGATTTAAGAAATGAGGTATCAAATTTCGTCTGATTTGCCAAATAAGGTAAAAGGAGCGGGACTTTATTTCCAATAGAAAATTCTTCTATTCGGGTTTTTCTAACTATTGAGTAATATAAATCAAGTATAACGGTTTGGATAACTGTAAATAATTATGCTAGACTACATAAGACAATAAAACTCCAAATATTTTATCAAATCTATATGGTACAGGCATTTTATTTTTCCGAGTATTCGTCGCGATAAGGGGGACAACTCTTGGGAACTTTTTTTAACTTTTGGCGGGACTAACGTCATTAACATCACTGTGTGGGTATACGCGCATTGTATTGCACAAAAGTGGTATCACTTCAAACACCCCTTCAATAAAATGAACTCGTCCACATATATATCGTCATCAATGTGTATCGTGTAAAGAATCTAGCAAAAACCAATAAAATAACAGAAATATTGAAAGGTAGAGTGCATGTTCCATCAAGTTACACAGTAATATTCATGTATGTTTGGGTGTCCATCATTAAATAGTTCGTTTTGTGTATTGTAAAGGAATGAATAAAACTTGTATTTCGTCATGTGTGACGTTTAAATATAGAGATATATAAAACTGCTTCGATTTTTTTATCATGTTTTGAAAAGTAGTATAGAAAATAAAAAAAGCAGTAGGCAGATTACTCCACCTTAACTAAATAAAAACGAGAAAGCCAGCATTCATGTTATGAATACATAAAGCAGCTAACGCTTGCATTATAAAAATTTATAGTAAGGAGATAAATCAAGACGACGATAAACTTGACATAATTATTGGTTTAGGGGTGCTAGGTTAACGACGCTTTATATAGAGCATCAAAGTGCAGTCGAAATTGGTTCTTTAAAAGAATAACACGATGAGCAAAGGGGACTTTGAAAGAAGCGAAGGTGTACCAAAAGGGTAATCTAAACCCAATATACCGAAAAGACAAAGACAAATAAACACAGAAAAAACCCACAAATATAACAACAAAATTGCATTCAGCAACGTGAATCAAGACGAAACGAAAGTGAACGCAGGTGTTCCGGAAGAAGAAGTAGCTCCTGCTTGCTATAGTACACCCGTCACATTGCCAAAGATCAATTTAGTGCTGGTCAAATCCGGAATGAGTGACAATAAAAAGCTCTCTGTCAAACCGACATCTGTGCTCATTTGAGAGAGAGAAATCCTGTATTTTTCTACGAGCTCAGAATGTCTACCGTAAAATTTCTTGAGTGATGACAATAACCTTGGAGCAACGTACCCTGTGTCAACAATTTGCTTGTCAGCTGTGTAGCTCTATCGAGAATGTCGTTATTATCCCCACATGCTCTGAAATAACGAATCAATTGTGATACGTAAACGCCATATGCGTGAGCGGACGGAATGTTGCTACACAGAAAGGGAAAGTTGACTACTAGAAAGTTGAAGTCATCAAGTTTGTCATAAAGCTTTTACAATGACTTCTTAGTGTGTCAATTCCGAAAAATGCATCCAAATATGAAGCGGACCATCGACAATTTGTAGTGTCCTTTATCTCAAGTTCCTTCGGATATATGAGATGTAAATAGTCATCAAATGAAGGACATCATCAATATAACGAAATGTGAGATTGAAGGATAAACAGGTCTGCAAGTCTGTCTAGAAGATTGTAAAAATTCCGCTTCATATGAATGAAGAAACAAATCGGCAAGCATCCTTGAGTTTTCATTGTATTATAACAACAAAATGAACACCACTTTTTAAAAAAAAGCCGTTAAAAATTAACAAAGGAAAATGATACCCGATCCAACAAATACCAAGTAGGTATAAAACTATTTTGTTTATGATGTATAATAGTTTTCTAACCAAATACCTTTCATTTTAATTGAATAAGATTATTGGAAGATTTAAAACCAAAATATCCAAAGATAAACTGTACTCAAACCAGGACCGAGGAGGATACTACACATATGGGACCTGCCATTTTTTAAAATCATGATTTTAAAATATCGGAAATTGCAATGATGAATAAAAATATATAAATTCATGTCAGAAAAGTCTAACGACCTGACTTGTTATTACCACAAGGACATTTGTTCAATCAGCAGCTGTTATCGGACAAGTTGTTTTCAAAATATGTATATCAAAACGGGAACAAATGCATTTATTTGTTATTCTGTTTATACAGATTTTTTAAGAACTAACATTTTAACAGCAACATTTGAATAAAAACTGGTAAGATAGAAATAAAAAGTATTAAAACATGCAGGTACTAAAAACAAACGTTCGAACAAATGTGATGTGCTAAGAATGTTTGCTTTTAGATCTTCATAATTTGGATATAATGTTTGACATTTTCAATATTTGGGGTACAACGCCTCTGACGAGTCATGAAAAGCGCGTCTATCGTAGCAAGATTTATTGTCTGAAACTTTGTTGTAATTTGTATTACTAAGAGGACGACTATACTTTAAAGAGCAGGCTCGTCAATTGGTACGAGTACACAATTATCGCCCTTGGATTTTCGTTGTCCACGAATATAGTTCTATTAAAAATAGTACCTATGAACAAGTATTGTGTGTGTGTTCTATTTACTTTTAGAGGTTGATTTTGGTCTGAAATTGATGTCACAGTAATGAAGAAATTTAATGACATCCTTGAAAATCCAAATTCAATTGGGAAAGGTAGCTCTTAAATTGTCTTAACCCAAAAGTTCTTCCTACCCCAGACATAGGTTGATTATCTTAGTAATAATTTGGTTCCCCAGTTTGGTATTTTTGGTTTTATTGTTCTATGCTCTTCATATTCATATAGTGTTTGGCATTTTCAATATTTTTGGTAGAGCGCCTCTGATGAGAATAGACGAAACGCGCGTCAGGCGTAGCAAAATTTATTGTCTGGAACTTTGTTGTCATTTGTATTTTGCACATTAAGAGGGGAGTTTTGCTTTTCGGAAGCTCTCAGATTTTAATCCCTCTAGGACCCCAGAATTTTCAACTGTCAAAAAGTTTGGTATCTGAGAAGGGAGAATTTGTTGCATTATTTGTTTGCAATTGTGGTAATGAGAAAGTGTATTTAAAATTATTTGGTTTGAGCAGGTGCAATTTTTTTAAATTGAAATGTTCTTTTATTGAACAAAGAGGGGAAATTAAATGTGTTCTCGTACCAATTTCAAATGTAGCATAAGTTTCGCTGCGCTATAGATTATGGAGTTTACATATCTGAAATAGTTTGTTTTTCAGAGCTAGTCATATTTAAGAATATTTTCTTTCTAGGAGGGTCACGTCGTAATAATGGATGCTAAACACAGTGATATATTGCTCTTCAGTTGTTGTCTTCCTATATGAAATTGTTTGTAATACAATAGGAGCTTGTGAACACAGCATTTTTTTTCTCAGATGAGGACACATTTTTTTGTGACAAAGAATGCTTTAAATTGGGTTTAGATTGTTATTGGGTTTTCTTGTAATAAGTGATTTTTTTCTTTGTGGGTAACCGTTGTATTGTTGTACTTTGTCATGTTTGTTTCATATTGTCTTGTCTTTGTTTTTTCAGACGCTGACCTTCTTACATTTCATTAGTAGTTCTGTGCTTAGAACTTCGTAAATCAACTATCAAAACAACTATCACGTACAATGAGTAACCGCATAATAGTCCGAACATGTATACATATATGCACATGTTTTAGCAAAACACAATTTCATTAAACTCACATTTATAACCCATCTACTTGCATTATGCTTTTGTTAGTCATTAATAAACATGTATTTGTGGTTACCTTTCTCAAAATAATTCTATTGTTTGCTTTGGTGTAATTAAAATAAAAAAAAATGCTTAAGGTAAATTAAGACGAAACGGGCGTCAGGCGTAGCAAAATTTATTGTCTGGAACTTTGTTGTCATTTGTATTTTGAACACACGTGAAGGTTAGCACTGCTGGTGGAGTGTAAATTCCCCGAGGTTAGCCCGCTCTGGCACCAACACTTTTGAGTTGGAGAATACATCAAAGCTTTAAATTATCCGTCGAAATTTCAAAATTGTCAAAACCCTAAGGTTCTTCCTACCCCAGACATAGGTTGAATATCTTAGTAATAATTTGGTTCCCCAGTTTGGTATTTTTTGGTTATACTGTTCTATGCTCTTCATATTCATACAGTGTTTGGCATTTTCAATATTTTTGGTAGAGCGCCTCTGATGAGTCTTGAATAGACGAAACGCGCGTCAGGCGTAGCAAAATTTATTGTCTGGAACTTTGTTGTCATTTGTATTTTGAACACACGTGAAGGTTAGCACTGCTGGTGGAGTGTAAATTCCCCGAGGTTAGCCCGCTCCGGCACCAAAACTTTTGAGTTGGAGAATACATCAAAGCTTTAAATTATCCGTCGAAATTTCAAAATGGTCAAAACCCTAAGGTTCTTCCTACCCCAGACAAGGTTGAATATCTTAGTAATAATTTGGTTCCCCAGTTTGGTATTTTTTGGTTATACTGTTCTATGCTCTTCATATTCATACAGTGTTTGGCATTTTCAATATTTTTGGTAGAGCGCCTCTGATGAGTCTTGAATAGACGAAACGCGCGTCAGGCGTAGCAAAATATATTGTCTGGAACTCTGTTGTCATTTGTATTTTGGGTGTCTAAAAAGTTATCTATAGAATTTTCTTGAATTTTGGCCACAGTTAGCCCTAAACAGGGCCTTTAAATCTTGTTAATAAAATCAAAAGTTCACGAAAAGAAATTTTGTAGAAACGAATTTGAAAAATGCATGGTTTTAGTACTTTTTATTTAGGATCAATAGGCTAAATTCAAATTTCTTTTACCTAAAAACATTAATCCATAGATTTTTGTTTAAATTTCAAAAAAATCTTTGTTTTGTATGGATTTTTAAATATACTAGATATACAAAAATTTCCAACGAAGTTTAAAAACAGGTGAACAATGTGTTTTTCTTATTATTTCTTTATGATTTACCCCCCCCCCCTTAAATAGTGCGGGAAAGTATTGAAATTTGCAAAGATGGCGTATTGTATCCAAGTTTTTGTTGTGATTATAACTTTTGATGTTTACTTAGCCTAAAAAAAATCAATTAGAATAACACGCATTATAAATTCTAAATTTATGAAAGATTTGCAAACAAAGATGCTCAGTAATAAACTCCCCATCTATCCTAATATAGACGATATTGAGATGTGGAATAAGTGTACGCGACACAACAAACATAAACAAACAGTAATTCAAAAAATCACAACGGAAAACAGCAAGCCGTCTTCAACATGACCATAGGTCACTGCTTACCGTCTTGCATTGGCCCAAGACTTATAATACAATACAAAAGTATCAAAACCAATCCCTAAATCATCAATGAAAGACCCAATTCTTGACATAAAACAGTTAACACAGAATGACAAGGCAACAAAGGCTTTGGCAAAGTTTCCTGGCTTAGGACAGGCACATAAAAAAATGTGGCGGGGTTAAACTAGTTTTTTGGATCCAACCTTCCCCCTATTGATAAGCTTGCACAAAGCATACACATAAAACACACGGTAAAACTCAATCGACAAAAGTTCAATTCAACAGTTAAAATTTACATATGAAATATGTTTTTTTTTCTGTCAAAAATGTATTTATGAACATGAATAAATTATTTAATAAATAATAGAGACTGATGCAAAATTACAACTACATTTAGTTTATTGCAGATACTAGATTTAAACCCAATAAACCAGTTTGTAACGATATACATTAGTCTACATGGTGATTCACAGATGCTCTGTTACAGCTGTTTACACTTCTTCAAAAACAAACAGTAAGTCAAATTAATTTAGAAAACGGTTTTGGTTGGTTGGTTGATGAATGCGGTTTTGAGTTATGTATAAGTGTATGTGTGTGTTTTATGTTTTTGTGTGGTTTGTTTTGTTATGATAAGGTTTTGTCTACCGGTTTTGTCTTTGTCTTTACGGTTTTATGATATTGATTACCCCTTTGGTACACCTTTGCTTCTTGGACAAAATCTATGTAAAACGTCTGTTTTTTACTCATGGAAAAAAACTGTGCATGGCTATGGAAAATCAAATGTACCAAGATTTCTTCAAATCAGAAAATCGTAAAAATGCAGCTATCGAGTTGAAATTTTGACTGAGTGTCAAGATGATGATCCAGATCATTTTGGGATAAAAATCTGAATTTTTTTTAATTCCAGTTTCTGAGATTTAAAAGACCACCTTTTTACCCCAAAAATGAAAAAATCAAGATTTTCACCCGAAATTTAAGATTTCAACTTTCAACCACTTATTGGACAAACGTTTTTAGTGGGCTTAGAAAACTTTATTTCAAAAATGTGATTTTGTAAATTCCAGAATGACACGTCCTGATTTCAAGCTGCAAACAAAACATTTTTCATTGACATGAAAATGAAAATTGTGATCTTTCGGTAAATGATTTTGCAATACCTTTGTCATAAAATGTAACAAATACTTAAATAAAGGTTATAACAAAACTACCGAACTTGAATGATCAATCTCATAGTCCAGAGAAAATGACAAAAACGAATCAGTCATACCGGAGAATTGGTGGATCGCAATGGTCCTGACTTGGTACAGGCATTTCAAACGAAATGGTGGGTTAAACCAGGTTATATGGCACCAAACCTCCCTCTTCCATTGCGATCTTAGGATCCGGTAATGAGCATAGAACACAACATAGTTGTGAGACACAATAGGGATATTGAGGTGATCATCTTCGGAGCACCTGAGTTACTCTCATTACGACTAGAATTCGCGTTGTTAATCGATATTCAGTAGTTTTTGTGTTTCCAAATTTTATATGTCGTCTGTTTTTTTTGTCCTTGTTTGTGTTTACTGGTTTTGTCTCTGCCCTTTCGGACTTTGGCATTTGAATGCCCCATTGGTACCTCTTACCTTCCATCCCTGTGTTGGATTCCTAAATTACATAAAAATCCATACAAACATCGATTCATTACAGGTTCATTTAATGTACCATTAAGAATCCTTCATGTCTGTTTACTCCAATACTGACGGCAATAAAATCCGGTCTCCGGAAATATTACGATTGTTGTTATTCTAGAAATGGTGTCAATCAAACATGGATCCTGAAGAATTTGAATTAACTGATAGAGAAACTTAACCCCAAAACAGTTTCATCTTGCAACAGCATCAAAACTTGCGATTTCTTCACACTATACACTTCTTATCCACATGAACAACTGAAATTACGACTGATATATAGCTGATTAAACGCAGCTTTTTCAAAAAAGAATGAAAAACGCACATACAAATTATACTAAGACTTACTTTGTCATCAACCACTAGGAAAAAAATAACGCAATACCAAATAATCGACATGCTCAACTTTCCCATTGACAACATATTTGTTCAGTTTGGTGGAAGAAGCAGAGGTACCAATGGGGTATCCGAATATCAAAAGTCCGAAAGGGCAGAGACAAAACCAGCAAACACCAACAAGAACGGGACAAAAACAGACAACATGTAAAACATGGAAACACAAAACAACTGAATATCATTTAACAACGCGAACTCTAGTCGAAACCAGAGTGAACTCAGGTGCTCCGGAAGAGCACCTGGACGTGTTTTTCAGCAAACAATAGGGATTCCAATGGGCACTATTTGTACACCTTTGATTGCTGATTAATTTCTTCATTCATATGAAGCAGACTTCTTACAATCTCTTCTACACAAAAAAAAAAGACCGTAGAATAGCTCTCTCTTTCAACCTCGCGTTCCGTTATATTGATGATGTCCTTTCACTAAACAATTCTCGATTTGGTGACTTTATCCATCTTATATATCCCCAGGAGTGTGAGATAAAGGACACAACTGATTCTAGGAAATCTGCTTCATATTTATATCTACATCTCGAAATTGAATCTCAAGGAAGACTTTCAATAAGGCTTTATGACAAACGTGATGACTGCAACTTTCCCTTCTTGTGTAGCAACATTCCGTCCGCTCCAGCTTATGGAGTTTACGTATCTCAATTGATTCGTTACTTCAGAGCGTGCGGGACGTACACCGATTTCCTTAGCAGAGCGTCACATCTGACACAAAAATTCCTTACACAGGGTTATGTTGCTCCTCGGTTGCTGTCTTCACTTAAAATATTTTACGGAAGACATCATGCACTTACAGACAAATATGGGATTTCGATTTCTCAGATGAGTGCAGATGTTGGTTTGTCATAGAGTTTTGTTTTGTCTTCCTTCAACGGATTTGACACGCTGAATTGACTGTTGTATTCTACTTATTATAATTTCACTACCCCCTTATGGGTGCCGTGATTGGCAAATAAACAATTTGTTGCTGTTGATGTTGTTGCCTGCAGTACTAGAAAAGAAAGCTGGTGTTTTAAACAATGTTAGGTTTAACAATCGGAAATTTCAATAACAAAAACAAAATATATAGTATAGTGATTCTGGCGACTAGGCTTGTGATTACCCTCGGGGACCTCTGGGCCACCTACAGCGATTATCGACCCAGTGATTCAAAAATTCAATACCAAAATTAGTATTTAACGGTTTACTTTGTTATGCTGTATATCGATATTTCAAGGAGCAACCTCTCATCAGCAACATTTGAATCAAAACATTGGAAGGTAAAAAACCTAAAGTATTTAACAAAAAATATTCAATGCCAAAAGGTTGGAACCGAAAAGCCAAATCCAGCACTGATGATATCGACCATGTGCATTAAAGGGAAATAAACCTGGTGTTTTGAGCAAGTTTAAATACAATAATATATCGATTGTCAGTCTCCATCTTAAATTCTAAACAAGGAAAAAGAAGAACACCCATACAAAGCCAAAAATAAAAGCATAATATTTATTTCAATGATTTTTCATTTTTGCAGTTTCATTCATCTACGAAACAATACGAAGGGAGGTGGAAAACTAATTTATTTTGAAAATTGGACTGTAAGTTGAATTTTTTGGGAAGATAGAACAAAAATAATACCACGCCATGTTGCTCACAATATACATGACCCTACCACATTTCTAAATTGATATACAAATAACAAATCTCAATAAACTGATCGCAATAAAAAAGAAGGAAATATTTAGAAAGCCCATACAGTCAATACTATTTTATTTGAAATATCTAATTGATGCATCAAGATCTTTCAATGTGCTGAATTAATTTGACAAAAAAAAATCTACAACATAATCATAATACCAATGAGACACGTTATTTAAATGACAATTTTAATAAAGAAAGATAGGGCAATCAAATGTCGAAGAATCCGAAAAAGCAGATACAAAATAGGTAGACATGAAATCATCATAAAAAAAACCCCACACAAAATACAAAAAGACCCCACACATTACCAAAAAAACGTAAACAGCGATGTTGATATTTTGTTACTGTTTTGTTTTAATCAAATAGCGGTTTTATAATTGAGAAATATTTGATTTGATCTTTGTTTTAGAATACAGATGAATTAACGGTATTTTATAGTGAAAATTCAACCAAAGTTGAACGGCAGCTAATCTCGCTTGGGAATAACCCTGACCCTAACATGTCAAAAGCTGTTGTATACAAACAATTTTTAACTGAAAAGTATGTAAGATGGTTAACAATAATGTCATCGTACTAACTCTAAAACTTATCATAGCACACACATAACTGATAATACAATTAATATCTTCCATTAAGGTGATCAATTAAACCACACTCCCGTTTGCATTTTAAGGAAACAAAATCTTAAACTTGTACGAACTGAACGTTTAGAAATAACGATGTATTGAGGGTGAACTGTCCAAACACGGCTGAGTATTAAATATCCGGGTTATTACCCGGGTGTAGATTTTCCAAGGAAAACCATGGAAAACCTTGGAAAAAAAGACACGGGAAAAAAAAACGTTTGAGTATTGGCACCTCGGAAAATTGAAAAGAAAGTGAAAACCTTGGAAAACTTTGGAAATAAACCATGGAAAACCTTGGAAATAAACCACGGAACACATTGGAAATAAACCACGGAAAACCTTGGAAATGAACCTCGGAAAACCTTGGAAAATTTTGGCAAAATCCTTGAATTTCTGCACTTTCCTATTGATCTGAAATAAACAATGCCCCACAGTCTGTCGTCCCAGACATTGAACTACAAACATGAATGTACATGTACAAATGCAACACATCTAAATATAATAAAAAATATTGCATATTTTTTCAAACTTCAGCACTTTCATTCAATTCATAATTAAATGATGCCTCATTATTAATGTTAGCATGCTAAGTTCTTAATTTTCTACAAAGATCTTTCATTTAAGGCTATATTATAAATGAAGCTAATGATTTATTTAGATTTAAACAACTGAGTTTTTGAAGTACATTTATATTGGAAATAATTATGTTTTACATTTATATTAAACCTTTCAAAACAATGCATTTCTATAATTGTCATTATAAATTTAAAATGATTAACAGTGTTTGTACATTTTATCTATCAAAACAAGTTAAAAAAATTGTTTAAATAAAACATATGGACTTACATGCATCCCATTATTCTACATTCATGAAATTCCCTTTATAAACAAACTTGCGCTCACTGTTTCGAACAAAAACATGTTTTGGCTCCAAAGTCATTGAATGTCAAATTCAAAATGGCAGAGGACAGTGACTCTTCTGAGCATGCCCAGAACAATAACCATGGAATGTTTTGAAAACCTTGTAAAAATTATAAAATTTTCCAAGCTTTTTTATAAGGAAACCATGGGAAAAGTTTGGAATTCCGTGGTTTCCATGGAAAATCTACACCCGGGTATATTCCTAATATTTGACTGCTGCTATTCCAATGAATTATATGGAAAAACAGACGAAATAAACATCCGGAATGACATTTGTTTTACAAAATGCTAAGGAATATATCCTAGTATAACCAATAGTCGTTTGGTGATTAGCGATACTGGTGTCATGTCATGGTTTCATTAATTCAAATATTTTTACCGTGGAAATGTAATCACAACCCATGTCTAAATAAAGCATGAACATGAGGACTTGATCCGGCTCATAACAATGTTTTACTGGCCTACGTTCGTTTTTCAGTAAATGCATCATGGTCTCGTGAAGTAAAGGTGTTCATGTGAAAAATTCATCTAAAGAATCTTTTAAGGCCAAGCAAATTGTAATGCTTTAAAAAAAATATATATATAGTAGAGTATTTACCAACTTGTGCTTGAATGTTTTTTTTTGACAGAAAAAATACAAATACCAATTATTATTAATTTGGAAAATCACCATATTGGGTTTACAACTTTTGTTGTTTGATTTTTTCTTCTTCACCTTTTCTATTTTGTGTATACCAACTCTGATCCATTGCACTGATGGTATTTACTGAATTATTATGTTTTCCCTTCAAATCTGCATACGGCTGTGCTATTGAACTTTAACACGAATTTTAGTAACTTAAAGCAACACCCGCCTCCAGAAACATTGCAACAGAGATAAGACAAAATATCTAAAAAAAGAATACTTGGCTGGAGTATGTAATAAGAATGGCCCTCTCGAATAATTCTCAGATATCATTTCATTGGACATTTCTGATCAATGTACCTAGAAAGAGTAAGTACGCATACACCACACCACCTGAAGAAGAATTGCACATAATGCACAGCACATGTAGCTTTCAAGACTGGTCAATTTATGAATGGAGGTGCATTGAGGTCTAATATATCATTTTCCATGGACAAGGGGATTAGGTAAGTTAGTCCAGTAACTTTGAATTTAATTGATTGTCTTTTTTTGAAGGCAGATGAGTTTTTCAAAAACTGTTTCAGTTATTTAATAGTTTTGGCCATAAATAAAAAAAAACCCTAGAGCATTTACATATATTTTTGCATATAAACTAAAATGCATTGTAAGTTATATGATAATAGGTGCAACCTAAAATGGGACGCAGCTTTAGAAAAAAGTTGTCAAAAATATTATTGATCAATAACTAATAATTACAAATATCGAATTATTAGTGCAATGACAAATACTTGTAACATCGTAAAATAATATCAAAATATAATAGGATGACGTTGACGGGACGAAATAACATTCTTTTGGTGCTACGTTATTCATGACGTCATTTCCCGGTCAGAGTATTTCGCGCTCCAGCAGAAGTAAACAAAGCAACTTTTTTTCTGCCAGGTTTTGGGTGATTTTCTATATACCAATATATCTTTTTAGAAGTATTGGGTGGAGAAGATTGATATAAAAACCTGGCAGAAAATGACGACTTGTTTCAATCTCAATCAAGATTTTTGGAAAAAAAAACACTGGAACATTCACATGCACAGGATTAATCAAATAACCTCTATGATCAGCTAAGCCTAACGTAAGACCATCTTTTTTACTATTCAGTTTTGTAAAGCTTTATCTTTTATTGTTATTGTCTTAAACATCGCCATAAATTGGTTGAATTACTGGTAAACAATCACTAATCACATTTGTTCCTACCATGACCATTTTCGCGAGAACTTGGCGAGATCATTTCATCTCTTTGACGACGAGAGTTTCCTTGAAAAATATATTTAGAGAGTTAGTTTTGACTTTCCATCCGTATACTCCTGTTTATATTAAAAAGAATTTTTACTGTGGTTATTAAATCTGTCAATTTCAAAATTTATTCCAAAAAAAAAGGCATCGAATTTCTGGCCCCAGAAAAATCGTGCCAAGTGCGCTTGCGCGCACTCGGCACATCCGGTTTGGAAAAAAAACAAACCATTAGTTTTTTGAAAGTTTCAACATATGTGGGACTGTGTCCCATATAACATGCTTACTATCGCCATAAGATAAACATTCTTTTCCTCAATTTTGACGTCTTGCTCATTAAAACTTTCATCATCTTAAAAATGATTTCCAAGAGGAGGAAAAGAAAGAATAATTATTCTTTTTTAATATGTTGCTTCATCTCTGTTGCAATGTTTCTGGAGGCAGGTGTTGATATAAGTTACTAAACATTCATGTTGAAGTTTAATAGCATACCCGCATGCAGATATGAAGAAAACACATCATCCATTGTTGGTAGAAAGAAGCAAAAAAGGTACCAATGGGGCATTCGAGTGTTAAAAGTCCGAAAGGGCATCGACCACACCGGCAAACACTAACAAGAAAATCACGAAGAAACACAAAACACAAAATCAAATCGTAACAAGAACTCAGGTGCTCCGGAAGAATGAGAGGTTCCTGCCTGCTATAGCACACCCGTCGTACTGCTAATTGCCAATTTAGTGTGTCAAATCTGATTAAGGAAGATAAAACAAAACTTTTCGACAAACCAACATCTGCACTCATTCGAGAGATATAAATGCCATATTTGTACACGAGTGCATGGTGTCTACCGTAAACTGTCTTGAGTAAAAACAGCAACTGTAAAGCAACATAACCCTGTGTTAGCAATTAATGTGTTGAACGTGACGCTCTGCCAAGAAAATCGATGTAATTTCTGCAAGCTATCGAATAACGAATCAACAGTTATACGAAAGCCGGAGCGGACGGAATGTTGCTACACAAGAAGGGTAAGTAGACAATTGGAAATTTGAAGTCATCACGTTTGTCATAGAGCTTTGTTGAAAGTCAATTTCGATATGTAGATCTAAATATGAAGCAGACTTCATAGAATCCGTTGTGTCTTTTATCTCTAGTTCCTGAGAATATATGAGATAGAGAAAGTTCCCAAACGGGAATTGTACAGTTAGAGGACATTTTCAATATAACGGAACGAGGTTAAAAGAGAGAGCTAGTCTAAAATATTTTTTTTTGTCTGGAAGAGATTGTAAAAAGTCTGTTTTATATGAATGAAGAAACAAATTAGCAAGTAAAGGTGCACCACTAGTGCACATTGGAATCCCTATTGGTTGCTGAAAAACACGTCCACCAAACTGAAAAAAAATATGTCGTCGATAAGAAAATTGAGCATGTCGATTATTTTGTATTCTGTATATTTGTTCTTTTTCTTAGACTCATTGATGACAAAGTAAGTCTTACTGTAATCGACTACCAGATATTTGTACCTGTATTTCCATTCTTTAAAAAAAAACGCGCTACGTATAATCATCTATGCCAATCGTGATTTGAGTTGAGAAGTGTAAATCGAAAGTTTTTGAAACTGACTTTGAGCTAAGAATCTCCAATAATTCTTTTGAATTCTTCTGGATCCACCATTGCTAGAATACCAACATTCGTAATATTTCTGGAGGCCGGGTTTTATTGCCGTTAGTATTGAAGTAAACAGTACTGAAAGAGGTTTAGTAGTACATTTTAATGATCCCGCAATGAAGCGCTGTTGGTATGGATATTTCTGTAATTTAGGAATCCAATACAGGGATGCAATGTCATCATTGTCAGCACCAACAGAAATCCCAAAGGAGGGAATGACAGATTTGTGATCAATCATTTTCTCCTTAAACAATGTTGTAGCTGCGTATGTGGTGCTATTGCTGGTACAACTATCACCTAATTCAGTTGTCAAGCAGTCAACATAGTATTTCTTGCACACAAAAATGATGTTCTTTGGTGCTTTGTCTGCAGGCACAAAAGCATATTTGTCATGTAAGGGGACATTGGTAGAAGATTGGAGGTATATATAATGCTAAAAAAGTCTTATAATTGTTCTTGTCACAAGTGGTACATGTAGTCAGCCTACAACAGGTGAAGAGATATATTATGACGTTGAATATTCCAAAACAATAAAAGTTAGGTTTTAATACACTTATATTTATATATATCACTAATTGAATGCTTAATGTAACAATTATCTTGCATTTTCTTGATTTTCACTCAATTTTACATTTTTGACTAATAGTTCGAAGCATATTTTTGTCACATATCAGTGTTCTCCTTTTTTCAAAAAGGTAAGGTGGGTGTTTTGAAAAACCACTTACCAACCGGGTTTTTTCTACTGCTTATTTCTTATCAATTTGGACCCCCCCCCATTGTTCTGAGGATCCCCCCTTTTTTAAAAATTCTGGATCTGCCCCTGAAACCCTTTATCAGAGAGAGTGATTGTTTTAATAAAACCATATAATGCACATTATACATGGTATACAAACAAAGATACAGTAAAAATAGCCTTAATTAAATCTAGGCTATTTTAAGAATTTTCTTTGTTTTTTCTTTAGGCTAGAGTTATCTTTCTTTTCCTATTAGTTAGCCAATATGTTAATTTTCCCGCCAAAAAGTCACATGATCACACCTCAAATGTAAACAAACACACTTGATCCTTCTTTAGCATTGCAGAAGTTATGTCAGCAAAAAATTCAAACTTAATTGTATGTTTTATGTTCTTTTTGTGGATTAAACTATTTCTAAGTTGAAGGTAAATATCAATATTCTTTTTCTTTCAATAAAACCTTTGAATAAACCACATGGATGCATGTCGTACTGGACACGTACCAGCCATTTTTTATTTACATTTTCTCCATTTTTGATTGGATGATAAGAAATTTACATACAATAAATTATTCTTAGCACCTCCTGTTTTACCTTGTCGGCAAATTTCTTTTATGTTTGCTGGTCACCTATCGATCTGTGGTTTTAATTGGCTTGGGTTATAAAAGTGTCACTCAATGTCTTCATTAAATTAGTAACAAAAGACCTAATCAAACATTAATTTTTTTGAAAATTGCCGACCACCTTACCAAAAGGAAAGGTGGTCCGCTCTGGAAAAAAAGGTGGTCGGCACACCCGGCTTAAATGGCGAATGGAGAACACTGCATATATGTAAGTTATCCGATTTTTTAATTTGTGAAAGTAAAACCATCTAAACTGTAAATTTCTTTTATTCTTTAAATAATTTCCTTCATTAATAAGACAGATATGAATAAATGAAGATTGTGTTTTTGTTGAAAATTTAATTGAAAACCACATGATTTTGTACTATTTTCATTGGTAATACTGTAATTCTAAAGTTTTCTCTTTCTTCAATTATTGAGAACAGCCGGTTTTAGGTTATAAGGTGTATACTCATTCACGTGGCTTCAAATCTCAGTGACATAAAATTATAATTTTACTAAGAGTGTTCACCAACATGTCAGTTGAGAGGTAAAATTGAGATATTTTGTCAACATTCAAAATCCATTTTAAACGGAAAAATAACTGTATCGAAAACACAATGCTTTATATAGCTAAAAAATACCCTCAACCATTTTTTGTTTTCTGCGCTCTGAAGTGGTGGTACCTTGCTATTATTTCAGTGACAGAGCCTCACTCTCGGGAACAATAAATCTGCTTGGCGAACCTTGCAGATGTTGTTCTAAATGCATTCTATTTTAATTGATGGGATCCCATACTTTTGTTCAAAATTCCAGCACAGATCTAAGCATTGATATGTATGCCATGTATTTTGGGGTATCTTTCAAGGTTCCGTCAAGAAATCCTAGAGCGCATCTAGTCTGTGTGTTATCTTGCTCATATGTCTTTTCCGTATTGGGTCGTCAGAGATGGGTTTTGATGTTTGAGATCATGGTTTCCAGTTGGTAAGAAGTGGGAATTTTGCTTTATGCTTATTATGCTAACCCACCTAACCTTACCTTAGAACGTCAAAATTGACCATTTTCACAGCATTTCTATATCATATTTAATCACGTTAACACGTTAACTTCTCTGACACCATTAGTCAAATTGAAATCAAACTTTGTCAGCTGTTCATTACGTTCTTAGTGCACAAAACTCATGTGGAAACTTTTATTGGTTGAAAAACATGCTGTCATGATTTATTCAATATATTTGATTATGTCCGTTGAAATCTTTTCTGTTTCAGTTTTGAGAAAAAATATAAAAGTTTTCTTAAGTTTTTCATTGAAATTTAGTTTAAACTTTATTTCTAAAGAAGAAAAAATATAAAGATATATCTATTTTTATATTTCTCTTCAATTATAAAATATAGACCTCTTCTGAAACAATTAAACATATTGGTTGGTAAGAAACGTATTTCTTCATGATGGTATATAAAAAGGAGCCTTAAACTCAATAATGCAACCAAGTCTCTCTCTGAAATGTTTCACTCAAGGATCCTAGAATAAAGCATAGAATTACATATCTTATAAATGTACATGTATATGTTCAATTGAAAGTTAACAAAATATGTTCTTTCAAATTGGCAGTGTTGAAAACATATATAGTATATATTATGCAGCATTTAGTTAAACCTTTTACTTTATGACTCTTTCAATGTCAATTAGCTTATAATTAAGGCATTTAAGTCAGGGATTCAGGCTCCTGGGATCCTCTTGTTTCTGTTTATATGTTATGCATAGCTATCTCTTTATCGTCTTTAGGTAATAGTTCAATGTGATATGTGTATGTGATACTTACCGTATCTGAACAAAAGTGTGTTTTATGGAATTATCTCATAAAAAACATCAATTTTACCGCAATTCTCGATTGCGCTTGATTTGAATTGAATATAAGAAGCAGGTCGCTTAATTGTAAAATGTATGGAGACTTACATGAAGATAAAATACTGTCTTAATATATGTTTTGGAACAAAAAGAATACAATTTGCAGCTTTATCGTATGTACTACGTATACTCAACCGTTTTTGCACAGTGCACCATTATACATTGAAAGAAGCAAAGCGGCACCAATAGGGCATTCCAGTGTCAAAAGTGTTAATGCACAAAAAGGGAAAATAAACAATTGGACGCAGCCGAATGCATTAACTTCAGAAATTTCTAAATTCTCGGCAATGTTCCGTATCCATAGATCGTGAAGCTGTCGGTTGCCCTTTTTCTTACATGACAAATATGTTGTCACACCTGCAGACAAGGTTTCATACAATATAGTTTTTCTATGTAAAGCACATTACTACAAATGTTCAAGAATTGAGCATTGATGGTTATTCATCTGCTAGTGTTAAAAATACACTTGGACTTCATCTGACAAAGATGAGCATAGCCAACCATAACTCTTTCATGTCTTCTTTATATATTCAAATGAAAAGGGATCATGAAGAGTTACCATATTTGTACTGGATACCTAAACTACACGAAAATCCGTACAAAGAAATGTATATAGCTGAATCTTCATCGTGGTCAACTACAGAACTGTCCGCTCAACTTACTAAGATCTTGTCTGCTGTTGAAGAAGGACAATAAGCATACTGTGACACTATTTATAATTGCAGTGGAAGTTGGTTTTAAACAGAAGATTTGTTAGATAATTTTAAATCCCGGTCATTCACTGAGGTGCAGTCTTTTAAAACTTTCGATTTTTCAATCAAGCACACCACATTGCCACACGAAAAAAAATTAGTGTCGCCTGAAAAAATTTAACTTATTGAAAAGGCTTTTTCGAATTCAATGAACTTTGTTGTTTTAGGTTATAATTCTACATTTTTTCTCCAAAACATCTTATAAAGATAAGATTTGTTACACTTCGGATGAAGATTGCAGTATACTTGATTTCCTTATTGACAACATATTTGTCACATTTTGAGGAGAGAATTTTCAACAACAAATCGGCATTACAATGGGCACAAACTGTGCTCCTGTCCTCGCCGACTTGTCTTTATACTCATACGAGACTGAGTTTGTTCAGGAATTCGTCAAGAACAAGAAGATGAAAAAGGCAAGGTCCTTAATCTCACTTTCAGATATCTTGATGACGTCAACTCTTCGTTTGGAAGATGGATTCCTTCAATATATCCTCTAGAGTTAGAGATTAAAGAAACCACCGAATCCACTTGCTTTACATCATTCTTGTATCTACATCTCGATTTCGACTCAGGTGGTCATCTGAGAACAAAAATTTACGATGAAAGAGACAATTTTAATTTTAAAGAAGCAGAGGTACCAGTGGGATATCTGAATATCAAAAGCCCAAAAGGGCAGAGACAAAACCAGCAAACACAAACAAGACCGGGACAAAAACAGACAACATGCAAAACATGGAAAGACAAAATAACTGAATATGAATCAACGAAGCGAACTCCAGTCGAAACAAGAGTGAACTCAGGTGCTCCGGAAGAGTAAGCAGTTCCTGCTTGCTATAGCACGCCCGTCGCGTTGTCGGGTATTAATTTTCCCAGCCTGGAAAGTAACATACCAACGTCACCTGCATACGGTGTCTATATTTCACAACTTATTCGACATGCCAGGGCTTGTTCACATTTTTCCGATTTTTTTTCCGACACAGCTTTATCCGTAACCGACTTTTAGACCAAGGTTATAAGGAAATACGTCTCATACGATCTCTAAAAATTATTTCTTCGTTATCAGTCACTGGTATAAAAATTCAAAATCGTGTAGAAAAAATGGTTAGTTCTTGTTTTGATTAGTGTTTGGCTATTTGTTGTACTGAGATGATCAACTTAGCATCCAAATATATTTCACAAATTTGTTGTGTTTTGTGTAAGTACCGGACCGAAAGACCACAATGGAAGGGGGAAGAACCTGGTTAACCCACAATTTCTTTTGAAATGTCTGAACCACGTCAGGACCATTGCGATCTTCAATTTTTCCGGTATGTCTTCCTTGTTTTGTCTTTTCTTATGGACATTCAGATTGATCCTCCAAGTTCGGTAATTTTGATTTTACCTGTATTTGACAATAGAAAACCGAATTCCAAAAGAATTGCAATCTGCTAATTTAAAACTTTGATATGCATTTTGAAATCCGGATTTAGTCACAAAGGAAACAGAAAAATACCAAAATTGGTATAAAACAGTTAATTTAGTTCTATTTTGCTTTGAATATTTCAAGGAGTAATCTCTTATCAACTGCATTGGTAGGCCAAACACCAAAGTAAAAACAAAAAATAAAAATAAAAAAACGTTTGATATCGACCATACACAAATTTGTATTTTGAGAACGCATACTTTTACTTTTACCATTTCAAATTTCAAAAAAAAAAAAATATCAATGAAATGAATTTTCTAATTTTCATTAGGAAACACAGTAATTGTAATTCAACAAAAACAAAAAGTTCTTACTAACAGTAATTGATTGTAGGTTGTACATAAAAGCCTGGATATATTACACAAGAGTATCAACAAATACTATGAACCCAAGTACAAATGGATGTGATGATACTTACTACGGACAAAACTGTTCTCACAGATGTCCTTCAAAGAGGGAACAGCTCCATGGAGAATGCTCAAGTGAGAGAAGATGGGTCTGCACAAAAGGTGAGCCAATAGTAATTATTTGCACGAGGTTAATTAATTGAAACTAAAATACCAGTTACTGCGATTTTCATTGCCGAAATATCTAAACATAAATAATCATAAATGTCCGCATCATGTGTGTAGTCATTGGAGTGACTTTTTTTTCAAATGTATATAAATTAATTATGTCGCATGTTGAATTCATTCCACAACATCAAGTGATAATTGGTGAAGTGCCATGAAATATCCTCACAGATATATACTCAAATGTCACATCAATATTTTATCAAAGGATATAAATAAAGACAATCATTTCTAAAATATGGTGAAGCCTAAGTAAAGAAAACAGAAATGTTAGATAACGCACCCATGCCCGTCATAAAAACAACTTCAATGTTTTGTTTTATTTCATTAATGGGCGAAACATGCAAAGCGGGTCATAAGTTTATCCTATCACAAAACAGGATAACTGATTATTCTCATATTCAGCTTATTCTCTGTTCTAAGGTTGGACTGGTGACACATGTTTAACAAACACTAACGAGTGTGACAGCAACCCGTGTGGTAATGGTTCCTGTGTGGACACCTATGGAAGTTACTACTGTAAATGTAGACCTGGTATGAACGGTAAACATTGTGAGATGGATGTCAACGAGTGTTTTAATACAGAACTTTGTCATCATGGGACGTGCCACAACACGATGGGGTCTTATTACTGTAAATGTGACCAAGGTTGGACAGGGAAGGATTGTGACGAAGACATCAACGAATGCGTCCTCAATAATAATGTGGTATGTAATCATGGCACTTGTACAAACACAAATGGATCATATAGTTGTGCTTGTCTCCCTGGTTGGAATGGAACACATTGTGATGTTGATATAAATGAATGTAAAAAAAGCATGTGTTTGGATGGACATTGCTCTAATACAAATGGAAGTTATATATGCCAATATACGTCATCAACAAGGTTCTTTACAAGTGCCTATGAATCTCAACTTGAGAGTTTTCAAAAGAAAAACACCGAACGTTCAAATACGTATACACATTTTAGTTCTCTTGAACCGTCTCAAACATCTCTTGGAAAAATGTTTCACGAATCACCCATATTCAGTGAATTACACCAAAAGAAGTCGAACCACAGTTGGTTGTTAGCTTCAAGCCTTTATCGTCTAGATTCATGGTTATTAGAAAACACACTACCAGCAAATCGGAACATTGAAACAACAGTCATGTTAGAAAACACACTACGAGCAAATCAGAACATTGAGACAACAGTCATGTTAGAAAATACACTACCAGCAAATCAGAACACTGAGACAACAGTCATGATAGAAAATACACTACCAGCAAATCAGAACATTGAGACAACAGTAACGTTACCATTAGAGTATTCATATAGATCAGCGATATCTCCATCATCATCATCTATTCACGGTTTGTCATCACAACCAACCATAGACAAATATTTATCATCATCACAGACATACGATCAAACACACAATCTGCAACCTAGCAAAATCTTACAAGAACCCCATTTATCTACCAACACAAAGCCAATACTAACGCCAACTCCAAGAACCATTCTAGAGGTTACCAGATCAAGTGATGGCAAGTCATACATAACATCTACATCAAATATGAAATTATCTACAACAACCATGATTCAAAAATGTAAGTCATTTAGTTAGGCTTTTATAAATCAAGCAGATATGTCAAGATGTTCTGTTTTCTCTTAACGTATAGCTTAAGTTAGAGGATATAGATAAAAGTACGTTTAATACTGGCACTTGTTGTTCAAACAGTTCCGTCAGATTGTTTAACTGTTTTAGACTCTACCAAGTTCCATTTGAATATTTCATTCACAAAGATAACATAATAAGGATTGGAAACCAATAAGGATGGTTGAACTTATTTATTTCCTCTTCTCTACCCCATATTGTTTTAGAAGTAATTGTTTCTAAAGAAATTGTAAAACACTTTGATTTAGAAAAAGTAAAAATAGGTTCCCAAGAGGTGATTTAAAAATCCATCTTTTGTCAACAAAATTAATCAAAGTATTTTATAAAGCTTTTGTATGCAAACTAGGATTTATACTCCTTTGTAATACTCGTATTTTAATTCTTATTTCAGTAACTCCAGACAAATCTTCATTTCAGGTAATATAGAATAAAATGCTGGATTGGATTTTTTCTCTCTCTTCGCAAATCAGTAATGTACTACTATACTATATGTCTGGCATTTAAAAGAGCAAAATCGTGAAAATGTCAATTAATTTTGATATTTAAAAGTAAACGACTCAAACAAATTTATCAATCAAAACTAAATACAAATGTTTTTTTTTTTTTTCTCAGAACATATTGGAGAAATAAATTTATGAAATACAAAACGAAGATAATAATGACAGCTTAATTAATATCAAAATGGTAATAAAAGTTAATGCGTTTGTCACAGCATACTAGTATCTTGGTGAACTTTATATTTTCATACCAATGACTCTAAGAAGCAAAGGTGTACCAAAGGGGTAATCAGTATCATAAAACCGTAAAGACAAAGACAAAACCGGCAGACAAAAAAATCATCACAACAAAACAAACCACATAACAACATAAAACACACACAAACATAACAACAAAACCGCATTCAGCAACGTGAACTCAAGTCGAAACGAGAGTGAACTCAGGTGCTCCAGAAGAGTAAGCAGTTCCTGCTTGCTATAGCACACCCGTCACGTTGCCAAAGATCGATTAAGTGTTGGTCAAATCCGGAAAGGATGACATTACAAAACTCTATGTCAAACCAACATCTGTGCTCATCTGAGAGATAGAAATCCCGTATTTGTATACAAGCACATGTCGTCCGTAAAATTTCTTGAGTGATGACAACAACCTGGGTGCAACGTACCCTAAGTACTCTAAACTTATATAAAGGATTTGGTGTATATTTATTTGTTTTTGTAGAAATGGATAAAGGAGAATATGGTACTGGCCCTGGGTATATTAATTGGAGTAGCACTAGTTCTAGGTGTTGTAGTAATATTTCTGATCTGTAAAAGGTATGTATAGGTTTGACGTTAATTATGTAACATTCGAACAAATTGATAACATAACATACTTAACATAATAAAATACTGATTATTTGTGCTTGAAATCTTTGGATAAATTTGAATCATACATTTTCAATGCATGGAACTGTATTTCCAAGTTAAGATCATCATCAGCAGCAGCAATCTACTGAGCTCTACTTTACAAATGAGATCATTTTACTTGCAAACATGAATTTGTAAAAATATTTCTTGTAAAACTAGTACTAATATGATATCTGATATGCTTTAACAAGAGTTAACACTAAAGTATGTCTCGCCTGCCGGCACCATCAGAAACAATTATTCTTTCTTACTTCCACTATATTTTGAATTTACATGGATTTTCAGTTTCTGAGATCAAAAGATGTTTAAAGAACTTAAACATTGCAAATATATGCAATAAAAATAATCAAAGTCACTCAACTGGAAAATCAAGGTCAAGGTCAAAAGATGGGGATGCAACTGTGCTAAGCTACTACTGGGACATATGTATACCAAGTTTCATCAACCTAGGACCTATAGTTCTTGAGATATGGAGGTGCTCACAAAACTTTTCCATTGCTATTATATGTATTGAAAATTGTCAAAGTCACTCAACCGAAAAATCAAGGTCAAGGTCAAAAGATGGGGATGCAACTGTGGTAAGCTACTACTGGGGCATATGTATACCAAGTTTCATCAACCTAGGACCTATAGTTCTTGGGATATGGAGTTGCTCACAAAACTTTTCCATTGCTATTATATGTATTGAAAATTGTCAAAGTCACTCAACCGGAAAATCAAGGTCAAGGACAAAAGATGGGGATGCAACTGAGCTAAGCTACTACTGGGGCATATGCATACCAAGTTTCATCAACCTAGGACCTATAGTTCTTGAGATATGGAGGTGCTCGCAAAACTTTTTCATTGCTATTATATGTATTGAAAATTGTCAGTCACTCAACCGGAAAATCAAGGTCAAGGTCAAAAGATGGGGATGCAACTGTGCTAAGCTACTACTGGGGCATATGCATACCAAGTTTCATCAACCTAAGACCTATAGTACTTGAGTTATGGAGGTGCTCATAAAACTTTTCCAAAAAGTTAACGCCGCCGTCGCCGCCGCCGCCGCCGCCGTCGCCGCCGCCGCCGCCGGTAAAGTAACACCTATGTCCCGCTCTGCTTCGCAGGCGAGACAAAAATTGTGTCAAGGGACAGTGTGATGTGATGTAGAGGGCAAATTTGTTTCATTAAATTATATTTTTAAACTCATGCACACTTTATCTTTGAGCATTGTCTACTTAACAATCATTTTAAGAATTTTTCAATCCCACTCATGTGAAGAAACGATATTTTGTCATTTTTAAAGTCATAAGATTAGTGATAATTCAATGATTATTTTCAGGTGTAAATCTAAGGCTCCTTCTCCCCCTCCCAAGGAACAGACTTACCCAGACCTGTTAAAGAACAAGAGAAGATTGACATTGTTTTTAACACCAGAGGATGAGCTGATACAAGACAATGGTTCAGTGTTCTCTGAGAGTAATGAGCTGTCACATCAGACCCAACCGACCATTACACACATCAACCCTCTGTACACTGAACAGGATCTGGATAAAGGATCTAACTACTGTTGATGTTTGTCATATCATACTCAACCGACCATTATAATATATAAGAGTCGTGCAATTTATGTGCTGTACTGGGCATGCACATGTCAAATCATCTCTTATTGTTCAACTCCAGTTAAAATATCATATCACTGATAATAGTTTAATGACTTCTTTTTTTTACAAAATTGCATTGTAATTAATAAGCCATAACAATCTAAAACATAGGTATGTTGTTATGCATTTTAACAAAAAATAACAACAGAATATAGATAGTATTGTATAAATTGTAAACATTTATTTTTTGTAAAACAGAATTGATAAATGTTCTTAAACATGTTAAATGTCACACAAAGAATGTTTACCCCACCTGTTTCAAACATTTGAATAGGGTATTAATGTCTGTAAATATTAATGTCTTTTCTCTATTTATCTATGACTGTAAAGTCACTTTCCATCTTAGTTTTATAGTATTTTTCAGTATTTTCATTTTCTTTAAAATCGGGTAAGAAAAATACAACTGCATTTTATGATTATTTTAATTGAATGAGTTTTAATTGTAATCACAATTACAAAAATAATTCTCACATAAATAAATGGACGGAATGTGATTTTCACAATAAAAGAAATTGGAGTTTACAGATTATTCTTCCAATATTAAAGGTACATAAGCTGGATTAAGTTATAAATTGTAATATTTTATTTTGAATTATTCAGTGTTGATAAGTTCTAATGTAAATCAATACACTTTTATATTAAAGAGAAGAAAATCAAGAAATAAAGCATTATTAAATAGAAACCAACTTAACTAAGGAGCATTTTATTCACATTTTTTCTAAGAATTATTATCTTATAAAAATGCATAAGCTTATGTCCTTTTATGTAGACAGAGAGTGGTGATTGCATAGCATGTGACAAGTATACATACAAATTGTTTTCATGAAAATAGACACCCTAAGACAATCTTATCTAAAGTGATCATTACCAAAATTGCATGCTATTCATATAATGGCAAAATTAACCAAAGACCTGAGTGTGTTTGTTCTTTACTCAAAGAAGTAGGTTCAGTAATAGCCAAAATCAGCCAAAAATTTCAACTTAGAGTTCAACTTCTTTAAATAAGTGGGAAATATGTTTTAAAATCTTGTATCTTTAAGAGAAGCAAAAAACTAGCTGTGAAATATTCAAAAGATAGGAGAAAATCAGGCTAAAAATCATGATTTTATGAATATTTCGATTTTTGACAATTTAGGGCATTTTTGGTAAGAAATCACTTAATTCAACATAGAGCACAGGCATCAACAAATACAATTTTGTAAAGAGATGCATAATTTTGCCTGACAAATAGATTTAGAATTAAAGTTGTCGATGGATATGCTCTATACTTATTTGAACAAAAACCCCTTACAAATCCTTAAAATTGAAGCTAATCTTGATATTTTCTGAGTTTCAACGAGTTTATGATGTTATTATACCAAGCATGTTGCTGTCACCATGTGAAATGGATTGAATATGTAAAGTTGGGTTATCTAATGACTGAATTGCATCAAATCCATTGAGGTAGTACAAATTTGAAAATTGTAAAAAGAGTAAAAATATGGGGCCAATTTCAGTACTTACTGAACATACTCCTTTGATCTATATCCAATAATGAATTTATTAAGTGAATAACAATTGCTGATATGTACAGAAAGGACAAAGAGGATGTAATTTAACACATTTTGTATAATGTTATCCTTGAATGATGTGAATGCAATCACCATATACACACAACATTAAAATAATATTATATGATATAATCTTAACCATATAGAACATATATTAAATGGCAAGTCTATAATTTAAATCTTTCTGTGATAGACAAATGAATAAAGGTTAAAACAAAATTACTGAACTTGGAGGACTAATCATAAATGTCAAAGAAAAAAGAGGTTTACTATGCATCACCTTCATAAAAAACACCAAATCAAATGTCTGTTAAATACATAGATACCTAACTTCTGTTTACACATCACAAAATAAGGGTATCACAATACCATGACTAGACAATATCTTAAATCAATCTCCTTGTATATAAAAAAATCATAGCTGTTCATATAGAACACATGACATCATCAGAACTGTTATTCCTTTATACACTGATTTCTTAACAGCAAAATCTACTTGTAAGGTACAATAGCAAAGTACAAACTCTTATAACATCAAACAGTGATTGAATTATCAAACATAAGGCAAGGAACCAACATTTTTAGTGATCATGATTTCAAACTTAAAACTTCAGGATGTTCGCCTGTCAGTTTGAAAACAACCAGGTATCTAGATTTATATATTTGATGAATAGACCATAGATAAAGGTACAAAATAAGCGGTTGCCAAACTTTTGAGATAATAAGCGTTCAAAATTTGGCGGGAAAAATGTTTTCACTGGCTTTTTCATAGGTTATGCATTGAGCTTGTTTTACTGTAAAAACCTTTGAAATAATAACAAGAAATTTATAAAATTTTGACCAATTAACCTAATTAAAGTTTGTTTTTGCCTGCAAAAACTTCCCTTAAAGGTTCTAAGTTCAAAGGGCCATTACTCCCACAAAAATTTGAGGATCAAAATTTCCTGGTCATGTACACAACTACATATGGTGTACTTCCTATATACATGTACCAAGTTTCATTGAATTTGGTTCAGTAGTTTCAGAGGAGTTGCGCCGACAAGATGATAAATGGGGATTTCAAGAAAAAGTTCTACGTTCAAAGGGCCATAACTCCCACAAAAATTTGAGAATTGAAATTTCCTGTTAATGTGCACAACTGCATATGGTGTTCTTACTATATACCTTATTTCATTGAATTCGGTTCAGTAGTTTCAGAGTTATTGCACTGACAAGATGTTAAATGAGAATTTTCAGCAAATTCCTAAGCTCAAAGGGCCATAACTCCCTTAAAAATTTGAGGATAAAAAATTCCTCGTAATATGGTTCAGAAGTTTCAGAGGAGTTGCGCTGACATTCTTTGTGACAGACAGACTGATGGACGGACATGACAAAAACAATATGTCTCCCCACAAAAGTGAGGGGAGACATAATTATGAAAAGGAATTAGGGGATAGCTAGGCGAAAATAATATCCCTATTTTAATGGTTAAATCAAGAGAATTCTCATAATCTGACAGAAATCTAAGAAAACTGACCAGGGATCATCCTAAATCTAACTCATTGAAGCAAAATAAACTTGACTAAACCAAAAATAATTTAAAAAATGCACTATAGACATGGTACAATAAATGTCATCTTTCCACTCTATCTAATTAATACAGTTAAAATCATAACTAAAACACAAAAAAAATCATTTCTTAAATACCAATTTAATTGAATCATCTTTATAGCCTTTAAAAACTTGTGAATTTGATTTGTTTCCTTTTTCATTTTAAAAGAGCTAGAAAATAAAATCAATCTAAATCTAAATAAAATAGAGAAAATTATTTGAAAAATTCTTGACATTATTAGCAGGCATCTAAAAAATCAAAAAGAAATTGCCTTTTTAAGACAATTTAGGCTAATCTTAACATGACTGCTTTAACAAACGTCAAATATAAAACATGTTAACCAAGTGTGCTCCTAAAAACAACATTGTGAGTTAAAACTAGATTAACCTTAAATTTTTACTCAGTTCAGGGACCAATATACTACGGACCTTCAGTCATTAAACAAAATCATCAAGATTCAGTTTTTGATTTAATAAACATGATTTTGTTTCATATCACTATACAGGATCTTTATTCTTTAGGACTCAGTTGAAACATGTTATGATGAACATAAATTAAAACAAACATTCAAATCACTTAACTTCTAAGTGACATTATTTGATCTGACAGCACTTGAATACACATATAGGTTTAGAGCTAAAATTGGTTCTCTTAAAAAGACATATTTTCAAAAATCAGAATATCAAATTAAAATTGTGTCATTTTATTGTTTGGTAGTTATACATGAAACTGCCCACGATTTGGGGGGAAATATACCTAATTTTTGAATTAGACATAAATAATAAATGTTGATGATTGGCTAAAAAGTGCAAAATAACAACATTAGAATCTGTTTGGTCATTGTTGTAATATTTTTTTGGGCATTTTTTTAATCAAATCTAATATTTTACCGGTTTTCCAAGTTTTCTACTCCTAGCGTGTCTGATGAAGGTTAATCCAGAAAAGCGCTTCACACGCAGTGAAATTTTGCTTTTGTACATTTATTAAAATCATTTTAATATGTGGATCGTGTCTTTTTGGCACATATTCCATATTCTTTCGTTTTTAATATTTTGTGAGAATAAAATATGAGTGGACCTGCAGTCCACAAAGGTAATCTTAATGAAACATTAGTGTTTGTAAGACGAATCTGAAGTTAAAATATTTTTTGTGTGCTGTGGTCTTCTTATATTTTTTTAGTAAAAAAATAAACAGAAAATTAAGTTCTTGAACTATTTTTAGGGAAAATAAAATTCTAAATCACATTTGACCCAATGCTGAAAAGAAATTTGATTCAAGTAAAAAAAACCAACATTTTTTAGATTTTTTTCAAAAAGGGCCATACACAGTCCTTATCATACCTTATTCTACGACAAGATGAAGGAAAAAGTATATGGGTTGAATGAAGAGGCATTCTTTTCACTCTTCTTTAGCATAAGAGTATACATTTTGATATGAACATAAGATCACAAATTCATTATACTAGTAGATAATATGAATGTAGTACTTCTGAAAATCAGTTAACAGACAAAATAAAAAATGATGTTGTTAAACAACAAATTTGATCTATAACAATGAGATTTATAAAATATTATGCAAGTTTAAATAATAATTACAGATTCAACAAACTCTATCAGCATGAAACCTGATATGAACGATCAGATGCTGGAGTTGGATATAAAGCTTACAAAACAATGCTGAAGAAAGACTTTAAACAAACCATGCTACACAACAAATGTGACCGACTCCAAATCATTGGTACATAGCTAGTTCAGTGTTCCAGCCAACTATATGTACAAACAGTCATTCATATAAGACCAGTCTATACTTGAAATTTGTATAAAAAGTCTTATATCAATTTCAAGAATATTTGAAAGAATTAAAGAATAATTAAAAGAATATAACCTTACATTTGCATGTTCTATAATTCCCTTTCCTTGATTGGTAAACAATATTTCGTTTTTTATTATTTGAAAATAGTATGAAATATCTTTTTGAAAGTTTTGATCTTTAACTAGCTTATGTTATGCCTGATGTGTACTTATCATTCATATACTCCCTATAACATGGAAATGTTAAGTTGTAGCTGGGACACTGAGATATGTAAGTATTAAACAAGGCACAAAACTTGCACTCTTAATCAGGTCTGGTTTTCTTTATGACTTGTAGATTGTTCTAACAATTTCTGCTCTATATTGGTTTGTAGTTGACTAATGAATGTAAATAAAGCAAAAGCATGACTTTTCTTCATTTCTGTCCAATGTTCCCGAGACTCTGTGTCTACCATGCTGTCTCTAGTTGACATGGACCAGCTCATTGATGATGTACAGTTCATGTTATCTAGTACCACCCAGTGGTGTGTCAGATAAGATAACAGTTTCTCATAGATGTTAGTCAATGCATCATCATTCAGTGGCTTTAGTTTGTATATTATCTTCAAAAGATACTCTAATGTGTGTCTAGTTCCCTGAAATGGTAAAGACCGTCATTAAATGGAATGGTTTTATCATGGTATTCAAAAGAAAATGGCTTAAAAAGAATATTAGAAAATCTGTCAAAGTCAAAAATGGCCGGGTTTCGTTTAACAGGAAGTAGGTAAGCCACATACCTGAAATCATATCCCACATTATGGGACCCCACCCTGATGCTATATACCAAATGTCAAGTGGCTGTGATTAGTAGTTGCTGAGAAAACTGTTACCAAAATTTCTTGCCCGCCCGCATGCTGCCCGCAGCCTGTCCGCCCGACATTCACCATTTTATAACCCGGATTTTCTCTAGTGAAATCCTGCCAAATATGGATTGCTTTTTCAAAATTGACTGCAGTTTTTTTAAGATTCACATGTACAGTTTCTGAGAAAAGCTTGACAGAAATGTGTACAGACATTAAGGATGTTCGAGGGTGACTTTGAAAGTGATGAGGTTTTGAAATTGATGCCTTAAATCATAAGGGTATAATTTAAAATACAAATTAAGCTAAAAATTTTGATAGGTTACCGTACTCGTTTTAAAGATAATTAGAGTTCAAAATTTGGCGGGAAAAGGTTTTCTCTGGTTTTATCATAGCTTTAACATAAGCATTATTTAGCTGTTTAAACCTGTGAAATAGTGATTAGAATTTAAAATAAATTTGTAAAACATATATTTATGGTGTAATGAAGACATTACACAAAAGAAAAGTAGGGGTTACCATGCAAAAATGTTTGCCTTATTTTGATGGAAAACACCCGAGGATTCCGAAAAAATGTCAGAAATCTCAAAATCTGACCCTCCAACATCCTTAAAGCATTTGTACATATGTAGGGACAGACTGATCAGTTATAATGTTTGCCCTGAAATGTTGTCGCAAAACAAAAACCAAAAGAGTCCTTAAGAATAGTATATTAACTTACTCTTTCTAACTTTGGTAAAACTGAATCAACTTCTCTGGTTTTTATTATCACACTTAAATCTTGGGCTTTTAACACTGGCTCCTAAAACAGACAAAATTACTACACAATTTAATGGCATAATTTTTAACTGTTTGACATGCATATGTTTTGTCTATTAAAGACTCTATTGAGATGCCCAAGGCCTAATAAACTTGATATGGATGAAAAAAAGTTATAAATACATGTACAGATAAATATTCCAAGACAAAAATTCATTTATTTCAAATAAAATCTTATGTAAATCTGTTCTTTTGCTCTGTTCTATTTTGACAAACTGCTACTTTAAAGTTTTCACACACAACCAATGTAAAGAAATATAAGAAATATTACCAAGTTTTAACATTTACATTTTTGTAATTTTTTCCTAAAATCTGGACATTGCAAACAATTATGCAAAGTTTTTTAAACAAAGAAAAGAAACAAGTGTGGCCACTAAAAGTATGTCTCGCCTGCCGGCACCATCGCTAAAATCAACTACCCAAGCTTTCATTTCTTGATATAAACACAAAAAGTGTCAGTATACCTAATAACATATGCCTAGTTATTATACTATTCAAGCAATCCATTGTCCACACAAGTATTACAAAAAGTTTTCTGTCTGAAAAAAGACCCAAGTTCACAGAGTCACTGGAGCGTAAAAATGGGGTCTTGGTCACATGGCATGGTGACAGTTGCGTTGTCCATAACCGCAACTGTCTGTTTACCCAATACCTCAGATGCCTAGCTATTATAACTTTCCAGCAATTCATCTTCCATAAAAGTCTTACAAAAAAAATTTTCGGCCTGAAAAAGACCTAAGTTCACAGAGTCACTGGAGCGTGAAAGGTCAGGGTCACATAGCATGGTGACAGCTGCATGGACCATAACCTAAACTGTCTGTATTCGAAATATCAGATGCCTAGCTATTATACTTTTCAAGCAATTCATCGTCCACAAAAGTCTTACAAAAAAGTTTACGGCCTGAAAAAAGACCTAAGTTCACAGAGTCACTGGAGCGTGAAAATGGGGTCAGGGTCAAACGGCATGGTGACAGTTGCGTAGACCATAACCTGAACTGTCTGTATACCAAATATCAGATGCCTAGCTATTATACTTTTCAAGCAATTCATCTTCCATAAAAGTCTTACAAAAAAAATTTTCGGCCTGAAAAAGACCTAAGTTCACAGAGTCACTGGAGCGTGAAAATGGGGTCAGGGTCACATAGCATGGTGACAGCTGCATGGACCATAACCTAAACTGTCTGTATTCGAAATATCAGATGCCTAGCTATTATACTTTTCAAGCAATTCATCGTCCACAAAAGTCTTACAAAAAAGTTTACGGCCTGAAAAAAGACCTAAGTTCATAGAGTCACTGGAGCGTGAAAATGGGGTCAGGGTGAAACGGCATGGTGACAGTTGCGTAGACCATAACCTGAACTGTCTGTATACCAAATATCAGATGCCTAGCTATTATACTTTTCAAGCAATTCATTGTCCACAAAAGTCTTACAAAAAAGTTTACGACGCCGCCGACGCCACCGCCGTCAAGTAATACCTATGTCTCGCCTTCCGCGACTATTCGTCGCAGGCGAGACAAAAATTGCCTACAAAAAATCCAGCTATCTGTTGATACATTCAGCTACATTAGAACAAACCTTTAAATGGTCCAGCCAACTAAACATAACTTCAGCTAACACATTGGCATCCTACTCTGTAGCTAACTCTTTCTACATTAGAACAAACCTTTAAATGATCCAGCCAACTAAACATAACTTCAGCTAACAAACCTTTAAATGGTCCAGCCAACTAAACATTACTTCAGCTAACAAACCTTTAAATGATCCAGCCAACTAAACATTACTTCAGCTAACACATTGGCATCCTACTCTGTAGCTAACTCTTTCTACATTAGAACAAACCTTTAAATGGTCCAGCTAACTAAACATAACTTCAGCTAACACATTGGCATCCTACTCTGTAGCTAACTCTTTCTACATTAGAACAAACCTTTAAATGATCCAGCCAACTAAACATAACTTCAGCTAACAAACCTTTAAATGGTCCAGCCAACTAAACATTACTTCAGCTAACAAACCTTTAAATGATCCAGCCAACTAAACATTACTTCAGCTAACACATTGGCATCCTACTCTGTAGCTAACTCTTTCTACATTAGAACAAACCTTTAAATGGTCCAGCTAACTAAACCTAACTTCAGCTAACACATTGGCATCCTGTTCTGTAGCTAACTCTTTCTACATTAGAACAAACCTTTAAATGATCCAGCCAACTAAACATAACTTCAGCTAACAAACCTTTAAATGATCCAGCCAACTAAACATTACTTCAGCTAACAAACCTTTAAATGATCCAGCCAACTAAACATAACTTCAGCTAACAAACCTTTAAATGATCCAGCCAACTAAACATCACTTCAGCTAACAAACCTTTAAATGATCCAGCCAACTAAACCTAACTTCAGCTAACAAACCTTTAAATGATCCAGCCAACTAAACATAACTTCAGCTAACAAACCTTTAAATGGTCCAGCCAACTAAACCTAACTTCAGCTAACAAACCTTTAAATGGTCCAGCCAACTAAACATAACTTCAGCTAACACATTGGCATCTTGTTCTGTAGCTAACTCTTTCCATGCTGAATCACTCTTGTTTAATGTTTCCTGCAAGGCATGAAAACTTCATCAAAATCTGATATAGTGAAATAAAAATCAAAAATTTCTATACATAAGATGAAATAATCTGTAAGTTCATTTAAAATACAAATAACATAATATGATTAAGGCCTTTTAGCGAGCATCAAAAATCTATACCTTTTAAAAACAAGCAAATCTGTGAGCTAATGCTCACTAGTGATACCCCCGCTCCCCAAACTATGCCATGCACACAAGTTTAAATACTCGGTAAACAGGAAGAAGTTGACCTAGGAACATAAAATTGGTATACACCATATGGGACTATAGGATAAAGCTATATGCAAAATATCAGACCTTTATATCTTGTAGTTGCTGAGAAAACTTTGACGAAAAATTTGCATTCATGTTCACTATGTGCAAAAATCAAAGTATTTGGTAAACAGGAAGTAGTTGACCTAGGAACATAAAATCGGTATACACCATATGGTACTATAGGAGAAAGCTTTATGCAAAATATCAGACCTCTACGTCATGTAGTTGCTTAGAAAACTGTGACGGAAATTTTGAATGTATGTACACTATGTGTACAAACCTAAGTATTCGGTAAACAGGAAGTAGTTGACCTAGGAACATAAAATTGGTATACACCATATGGGACTATAGGATAAAGCTATACGCAAAATATCAGACCTTTATCTCTTGTAGTTGCTGAGAAAACTTTGACAAAAATTTTGCATTCATGTTCACTATGTGCAAAAATCAAAGTTTTCGGTAAACAGGAAGTAGTTGACCTAGGAGCATGAAATCGGTATACACCATACGGTAATATAGGAGAAAGCTATACACAAAATATCAGACCTCTGCATCATGTAGTTGCTGAGAAAACTGTGACGGAAATTATGTTACGGACGGACGGACGAACGGACGGACGGACGGACAAGGGTAAAACAGTATACCCCCCTCTTCTTCGAAGCGGGGGTATAATAAATCCATGTGCTCGACCGGCTAAGTTTAACATAAAGAGGGAACTTTTAAAAAAAGGAATAAGATAGTAGCAAAGTCTGACCCCACCCAACCTAAATCATATGCACTTGAGAAAGTTGTTGTTAGAATATCTGGGAACAATAACGACTTATTAAAGATTTAATTATTTGTGCAAATAATAAATCCTGTAACATTCTGGGACGACATTAAGCGGGGAAGAAATTATCTATTTTATGGATTACGTGACGTCACTTCCTTGTCAGAGTATTTCGTGCTTCTTCAGCAGACCAAAACAACATTCAGATTCTGTCAGGTTTTGTGAGATTTTCGTAACAGTGTTTTATTTGAAGCATTGGTAACAGAGGGTACATTAAGAAACCTGGCGGAAAAAACGGTAAAGTAAAAATATCATGCGGGTGATTGAGGAAAGTGAGTGAAACCCCACAGGATGGGACTCTTCTATCATTTTCAGGTAAGAACCTTTTATTTATTATTATGAGTAGGTTTTATTCAGTAAATTTGTGTATTTCTTTATCTTATTTTATCTTACTTAGAATTTAACAAAGCTTGGTCAGTATCATGCATTTGGTATGACTAGTCAATGGGACAATGTTGCCAAAAGCTAGCTCGGTAATTTCCGGAAAATCGTTTTTCAGCGGAAAAGACCAAATGGTGTTTAAATAAAAATCGGAGTGTAAAAATAAACAAGCGGATGAATGAAGGTTTTATCACTGTTTTTAAATTTCAATTTTTATATTTTTGCATAACAGATTATGATGTATTTTTTATAAGCCCAGAGGGTTGATTGTTTTACTTGCTCCGTGCCTATTATTTTATTCATTCCGTAAAAGTAAGCCTGTTCCGGTTTTCTTGTCAGTATATTTCTGGAACATCTCAAAACATGCATAATGCCGTAGGGCTCGCATCTGCGATGCTCACTATAAATAGAATTAACAGTTATTTAAGGTTTATTTTGTTATTTTTTTACCATTTCTATGGAAGACCTTGTCAGTACCACTGTTATTGTCACTTTATCTGCAATGAATTGATTGGTTACTAAAAATAGGACACAATAATCTCTACTGAAATCGTTTGAGAATAACTGGCTTTAGGTCATGCACCTACATAAAGCCTGGAAAACAAACCTGGTAAATATCAGCCCTTCTGCCTACTTCTTCTGACACATCAGTAGATCCCAGGGCTTCAGCGATATCATTTGTAGACAGATTGCCCAGGTCTGTACAGACAACATCGACCTCATCACTCTGTTGTGATAAGACATCCCCCATAGAACTGGTATCATTTTCTGTGTCAGGCTGTTGGTCTAGTTTTAACAGTCTCTCATTAGGAAGGTCTTCCATACAGACACTTTGCTTCCTCGCTAGACATCGGACTTGTTTCTCCAGAGAGGTCTGTGATGTGACTCTAGGTAGACCATTGTCTGGGGAGTTACTGATTCTTCTCTCCAGTATTAAGTTGTTACTTGGTGATTTCCTGATCTGTGATAATGATTGGCCTTTACCTGATAGTTCTAACAATCTCTCGCACACTACATATATAGTCTGAAAGAAGATAAAAGATAATGATTGGCCTCTACCTGATAGTTCTAACAATCTCTCACATACTACATATATAATCTGAAAGAAGATAAAAGATAATGATTGGCCTCTACCTGATAGTTCTAACAATCTCTCACACACTACATATATAATCTAAAAGATAAAAGATAATGATTGCCCTCTACCTGATAGCTCTAACAATCTCTCACACACAACATATATAATCTAAAAGAAGATAAAAGATAATGATTGGCCTCTACCTGATAGTTCTAACAATCTCTCACATACTACATATATAATCTGAAAGAAGATAAAAGATAATGATTGGCCTCTACCTGATAGTTCTAACAATCTCTCACACACTACATATATAATCTGAAAGAAGATAAAAGATAATGATTGACCTCTACCTGATAGCTCTAACAATCTCTCACACACTACATATATAATCTGAAAGAAGATAAAAGATAATGATTGGCCTCTACCTGATAGCTCTAACAATCTCTCACACACAACATATATTATCTAAAAGAAGATAAAAGATAATGATTGGCCTCTACCTGATAGCTCTAACAATCTCTCACATACTACATATATAATCTGAAAGAAGATAAAAGATAATGATTGGCCTCTACCTGATAGCTCTAACAATCTCTCACATACTACATATATAGTCTGAAAGAAGATAAAAGATAATGATTGGCCTCTACCTGATAGTTCTAACAATCTCTCACACACTACATATATAATCTAAAAGAAGATAAAAGATAATGATTGGCCTCTACCTGATAGTTCTAACAATCTCTCACACACTACATATATAATCTAAAAGAAGATAAAAGATAATGATTGGCCTCTACCTGATAGCTCTAACAATCTCTCACATACTACATATATAGTCTGAAAGAAGATAAAAGATAATGATTGGCCTCTACCTGATAGCTCTAACAATCTCTCACATACTACATATATAGTCTGAAAGAAGATAAAAGATAATGATTGGCCTCTACCTGATAGTTCTAACAATCTCTCACACACTACATATATAATCTAAAAGATAAAAGATAATGATTGGCCTCTACCTGATAGCTCTAACAATCTCTCACACACTACATATATAATCTAAAAGAAGATAAAAGATAATGATTGGCCTCTACCTGATAGCTCTAACAATCTCTCACATACTACATATATAGTCTGAAAGAAGATAAAAGATAATGATTGGCCTCTACCTGATAGCTCTAACAATCTCTCACATACTACATATATAGTCTGAAAGAAGATAAAAGATAATGATTGGCCTCTACCTGATAGTTCTAACAATCTCTCACACACTACATATATAATCTAAAAGATAAAAGATAATGATTGGCCTCTACCTGATAGCTCTAACAATCTCTCACACACTACATATATAATCTAAAAGAAGATAAAAGATAATGATTGGCCTCTACCTGATAGCTCTAACAATCTCTCACATACTACATATATAGTCTGAAAGAAGATAAAAGATAATGATTGGCCTTTACCTAATAGCTCTAACAACCTCTCACATACTACATATATAATCTAAAAGAAGATAAAAGATAATGATTGGCCTCTACCTGATAGCTCTAACAATCTCTCACACACTACATATATAATCTAAAAGAAGATAAAAGATAATGATTGGCCTTTACCTAATAGCTCTAACAACCTCTCACATACTACATATATAATCTAAAAGAAGATAAAAGATAATGATTGGCCTCTACCTGATAGTTCTAACAATCTCTCACACACTACATATATAATCTAAAAGAAGATAAAAGATAATGATTGGCCTCTACCTGATAGTTCTAACAATCTCTCACACACTACATATATAATCTAAAAGAAGATAAAAGATAATGATTGGCCTCTACCTGATAGTTCTAACAACCTCTCACACACTACATATATAATCTAAAAGAAGATAAAAGATAATGATTGGCCTCTACCTGATAGCTCTAACAATCTCTCACACACTACATATATAATCTGAAAGAAGATAAAAGATAATGATTGGCCTCTACCTGATAGCTCTAACAATCTCTCACACACTACATATATAATCTGAAAGAAGATAAAAGATAATGATTGGCCTCTACCTGATAGCTCTAACAATCTCTCACATACTACATATATTATCTAGAGGAAGATAAAAGATAATGATTGGCCTCTACCTGATAGCTCTAACAATCTCTCACATACTACATATATAATCTGAAAGAAGATAAAAGATAATGATTGGCCTCTACCTGATAGCTCTAACAATCTCTCACACACTACATATATAATCTAAAAGAAGATAAAAGATAATGATTGGCCTCTACCTGATAGTTCTAACAATCTCTCACACACTACATATATAATCTGAAAGAAGATAAAAGATAATGATTGGCCTCTACCTGATAGTTCTAACAATCTCTCACACACTACATATATAATCTAAAAGAAGATAAAAGATAATGATTGGCCTCTACCTGATAGCTCTAACAATCTCTCACACACTACAAATATAATCTGAAAGAAGATAAAAGATAATGATTGGCCTCTACCTGATAGCTCTAACAATCTCTCACACACTACATATATAATCTGAAAGAAGATAAAAGATAATGATTGACCTCTACCTGATAGTTCTAACAATCTCTCACACACTACATATATTATCTAGAGGAAGATAAAAGATAATGATTGGCCTCTACCTGATAGCTCTAACAATCTCTCACATACTACATATATAATCTGAAAGAAGATAAAAGATAATGATTGGCCTCTACCTGATAGTTTTAACAATCTCTCACACACTACATATATAATCTAAAAGATAAAAGATAATGATTGGCCTCTACCTGATAGCTCTAACAATCTCTCACATACTACATATATAATCTAAAAGAAGATAAAAGATAATGATTGGCCTCTACCTGATAGCTCTAACAATCTCTCACACACTACATATATAATCTAAAAGAAGATAAAAGATAATGATTGGCCTCTACCTGATAGTTCTAACAATCTCTCACATACTACATATATAATCTGAAAGAAGATAAAAGATAATGATTGGCCTCTACCTGATAGCTCTAACAATCTCTCACACACTACATATATAATCTAAAAGAAGATAAAAGATAATGATTGGCCTCTACCTGATAGCTCTAACAATCTCTCACACACTACATATATAATCTGAAAGAAGATAAAAGATAATGATTGGCCTCTACCTGATAGCTCTAACAATCTCTCACACACTACATATATAATCTAAAAGAAGATAAAAGATAATGATTGGCCTCTACCTGATAGTTCTAACAATCTCTCACACACTACATATATAATCTGAAAGAAGATAAAAGATAATGATTGGCCTCTACCTGATAGTTCTAACAATCTCTCACACACTACATATATAATCTAAAAGAAGATAAAAGATAATGATTGGCCTCTACCTGATAGCTCTAACAATCTCTCACACACTACAAATATAATCTGAAAGAAGATAAAAGATAATGATTGGCCTCTACCTGATAGCTCTAACAATCTCTCACACACTACATATATAATCTGAAAGAAGATAAAAGATAATGATTGACCTCTACCTGATAGTTCTAACAATCTCTCACACACTACATATATTATCTAGAGGAAGATAAAAGATAATGATTGGCCTCTACCTGATAGCTCTAACAATCTCTCACATACTACATATATAATCTGAAAGAAGATAAAAGATAATGATTGACCTCTACCTGATAGTCTAACAATCTCTCACACACTACATATATAATCTAAAAGATAAAAGATAATGATTGGCCTCTACCTGATAGTTCTAACAATCTCTCACACACTACATATATAATCTGAAAGAAGATAAAAGATAATGATTGACCTCTACCTGATAGCTCTAACAATCTCTCACACACTACATATATAATCTAAAAGATAAAAGATAATGATTGGCCTCTACCTGATAGCTCTAACAATCTCTCACACACTACATATATAATCTGAAAGAAGATAAAAGATAATGATTGGCCTCTACCTGATAGTTCTAACAATCTCTCACACACTACATATATAATCTAAAAGATAAAAGATAATGATTGGCCTCTACCTGATAGCTCTAACAATCTCTCACACACTACATATATAATCTGAAAGAAGATAAAAGATAATGATTGGCCTCTACCTGATAGTTCTAACAATCTCTCACACACTACATATATAATCTGAAAGACGATAAAAGATAATGATTGGCCTCTACCTGATAGTTCTAACAATCTCTCACACACTACATATATAATCTGAAAGAAGATAAAAGATAATGATTGGCCTCTACCTGATAGTTCTAACAATCTCTCACACACTACATATATAATCTAAAAGATAAAAGATAATGATTGGCCTCTACCTGATAGTTCTAACAATCTCTCACACACTACATATATAATCTGAAAGACGATAAAAGATAATGATTGGCCTCTACCTGATAGCTCTAACAATCTCTCACACACTACATATATAATCTGAAAGAAGATAAAAGATAATGATTGACCTCTACCTGATAGTTCTAACAATCTCTCACACACTACATATATAATCTAAAAGATAAAAGATAATGATTGGCCTCTACCTGATAGCTCTAACAATCTCTCACACACTACATATATAATCTAAAAGAAGATAAAAGATAATGATTGACCTCTACCTGATAGTTCTAACAATCTCTCACATACTACATATATAATCTAAAAGAAGATAAAAGATAATGATTGGCCTCTACCTGATAGCTCTAACAATCTCTCACACACTACATATATAATCTGAAAGAAGATAAAAGATAATGATTGGCCTCTACCTGATAGTTCTAACAATCTCTCACACACTACATATATAATCTGAAAGACGATAAAAGATAATGATTGGCCTCTACCTGATAGTTCTAACAATCTCTCACACACTACATATATAATCTGAAAGAAGATAAAAGATAATGATTGACCTCTACCTGATAGTTCTAACAATCTCTCACACACTACATATATAATCTGAAAGACGATAAAAGATAATGATTGGCCTCTACCTGATAGTTCTAACAATCTCTCACACACTACATATATAATCTAAAAGAAGATAAAAGATAATGATTGGCCTCTACCTGATAGTTCTAACAATCTCTCACACACTACATATATAATCTAAAAGATAAAAGATAATGATTGGCCTCTACCTGATAGCTCTAACAATCTCTCACACACTACATATATAATCTGAAAGAAGATAAAAGATAATGATTGACCTCTACCTGATAGTTCTAACAATCTCTCACATACTACATATATAATCTGAAAGATAAAAGATAATGATTGGCCTCTACCTGATAGTTCTAACAACCTCTCACACACTACATATATAATCTGAAAGAAGATAAAAGATAATGATTGGCCTCTATCTGATAGTTCTAACAATCTCTCACACACTACATATATAATCTAAAAGAAGATAAAAGATAATGATTGGCCTCTACCTGATAGCTCTAACAATCTCTCACACACTACATATATAATCTAAAAGAAGATAAAAGATAATGATTGGCCTCTACCTGATAGTTCTAACAATCTCTCACACACTACATATATAATCTAAAAGAAGATAAAAGATAATGATTGGCCTCTACCTGATAGTTCTAACAATCTCTCACACACTACATATATAATCTAAAAGAAGATAAAAGATAATGATTGGCCTCTACCTGATAGTTCTAACAATCTCTCACACACTACATATATAATCTGAAAGAAGATAAAAGATAATGATTGGCCTCTACCTGATAGTTCTAACAATCTCTCACACACTACATATATAATCTAAAAGATAAAAGATAATGATTGGCCTCTACCTGATAGTTCTAACAATCTCTCACATACTACATATATAATCTGAAAGAAGATAAAAGATAATGATTGGCCTCTACCTGATAGTTCTAACAATCTCTCACATACTACATATATAATCTGAAAGATAAAAGATAATGATTGGCCTCTACCTGATAGTTCTAACAATCTCTCACACACTACATATATAATCTAAAAGAAGATAAAAGATAATGATTGGCCTCTACCTGATAGTTCTAACAATCTCTCACACACTACATATATAATCTGAAAGAAGATAAAAGATAATGATTGGCCTCTACCTGATAGTTCTAACAATCTCTCACACACTACATATATAATCTAAAAGATAAAAGATAATGATTGGCCTCTACCTGATAGTTCTAACAATCTCTCACACACTACATATATAATCTAAAAGAAGATAAAAGATAATGATTGGCCTCTACCTGATAGTTCTAACAACCTCTCACATACTACATATATAATCTGAAAGAAGATAAAAGATAATGATTGGCCTCTACCTGATAGTTCTAACAACCTCTCACATACTACATATATAATCTAAAAGATAAAAGATAATGATTGGCCTCTACCTGATAGTTCTAACAATCTCTCACACACTACATATATAATCTGAAAGAAGATAAAAGATAATGATTGGCCTCTACCTGATAGTTCTAACAATCTCTCACACACTACATATATAATCTAAAAGAAGATAAAAGATAATGATTGGCCTCTACCTGATAGTTCTAACAATCTCTCACACACTACATATATAATCTGAAAGAAGATAAAAGATAATGATTGGCCTCTACCTGATAGTTCTAACAATCTCTCACACACTACATATATAATCTAAAAGAAGATAAAAGATAATGATTGGCCTCTACCTGATAGCTCTAACAATCTCTCACACACAACATATATAATCTGAAAGACGATAAAAGATAATGATTGGCCTCTACCTGATAGTTCTAACAATCTCTCACACACTACATATATAATCTGAAAGACGATAAAAGATAATGATTGGCCTCTACCTGATAGTTCTAACAATCTCTCACACACTACATATATAATCTGAAAGAAGATAAAAGATAATGATTGGCCTCTACCTGATAGCTCTAACAATCTCTCACACACAACATATATAATCTGAAAGACGATAAAAGATAATGATTGGCCTCTACCTGATAGTTCTAACAATCTCTCACACACTACATATATAATCTGAAAGACGATAAAAGATAATGATTGGCCTCTACCTGATAGCTCTAACAATCTCTCACACACAACATATATAATCTGAAAGACGATAAAAGATAATGATTGGCCTCTACCTGATAGTTCTAACAATCTCTCACACACTACATATATAATCTGAAAGACGATAAAAGATAATGATTGGCCTCTACCTGATAGTTCTAACAATCTCTCACACACTACATATATAATCTGAAAGAAGATAAAAGATAATGATTGGCCTCTACCTGATAGCTCTAACAATCTCTCACACACAACATATATAATCTGAAAGACGATAAAAGATAATGATTGGCCTCTACCTGATAGTTCTAACAATCTCTCACACACTACATATATAATCTGAAAGACGATAAAAGATAATGATTGGCCTCTACCTGATAGTTCTAACAATCTCTCACACACAACATATATAATCTAAAAGAAGATAAAAGATAATGATTGGCCTCTACCTGATAGTTCTAACAATCTCTCACACACTACATATATAATCTGAAAGACGATAAAAGATAATGATTGGCCTCTACCTGATAGTTCTAACAATCTCTCACACACTACATATATAATCTGAAAGACGATAAAAGATAATGATTGGCCTCTACCTGATAGTTCTAACAATCTCTCACATACTACATATATAATCTGAAAGAAGATAAAAGATAATGATTGGCCTCTACCTGATAGCTCTAACAATCTCTCACACACTACATATATTATCTGAAAGACGATAAAAGATAATGATTGGCCTCTACCTGATAGTTCTAACAATCTCTCACACACTACATATATAATCTGAAAGACGATAAAAGATAATGATTGGCCTCTACCTGATAGTTCTAACAATCTCTCACATACTACATATATAATCTGAAAGAAGATAAAAGATAATGATTGGCCTCTACCTGATAGCTCTAACAATCTCTCACATACTACATATATAATCTAAAAGAAGATAAAAGATAATGATTGGCCTCTACCTGATAGTTCTAACAATCTCTCACACACTACATATATAATCTGAAAGAAGATAAAAGATAATGATTGGCCTCTACCTGATAGCTCTAACAATCTCTCACACACTACATATATAATCTGAAAGAAGATAAAAGATAATGATTGGCCTCTACCTGATAGTTCTAACAATCTCTCACATACTACATATATAATCTGAAAGAAGACAAAAGATAATGATTGGCCTCTACCTGATAGCTCTAACAATCTCTCACATACTACATATATTATCTGAAAGAAGATAAAAGATAATGATTGACCTCTACCTGATAGTTCTAACAATCTCTCACACACTACATATATAATCTGAAAGAAGATAAAAGATAATGATTGGCCTCTACCTGATAGTTCTAACAATCTCTCACACACTACATATATAATCTGAAAGAAGATAAAAGATAATGATTGGCCTCTACCTGATAGTTCTAACAATCTCTCACACACTACATATATAATCTGAAAGAAGATAAAAGATAATGATTGGCCTCTACCTGATAGTTCTAACAATCTCTCACATACTACATATATAATCTGAAAGAAGACAAAAGATAATGATTGGCCTCTACCTGATAGTTCTAACAATCTCTCACACACTACATATATTATCTAAAAGAAGATAAAAGATAATGATTGGCCTCTACCTAATAGTTCTAACAATCTCTCACATACTACATATATAATCTGAAAGAAGATAAAAGATAATGATTGGCCTCTACCTGATAGTTCTAACAATCTCTCACATACTACATATATAATCTAAAAGAAGATAAAAGATAATGATTGGCCTCTACCTGATAGTTCTAACAATCTCTCACACACTACATATATAATCTAAAAGAAGATAAAAGATAATGATTGGCCTCTACCTGATAGTTCTAACAATCTCTCACATACTACATATATAATCTAAAAGAAGTAAAAAGATAATGATTGGCCTCTACCTGATAGTTCTAACAATCTCTCACACACTACATATATTATCTGAAAGAAGATAAAAGATAATGATTGGCCTCTACCTGATAGCTCTAACAATCTCTCACACACTACATATATTATCTGAAAGAAGATAAAAGATAATGATTGGCCTCTACCTGATAGCTCTAACAACCTCTCACACACTACATATATTATCTGAAAGAAGATAAAAGATAATGATTGGCCTCTACCTGATAGCTCTAACAACCTCTCACACACTACATATATTATCTGAAAGAAGATAAAAGATAATGATTGGCCTCTACCTGATAGCTCTAACAATCTCTCACACACTACATATATAATCTAAAAGAAGATAAAAGATAATGATTGGCCTCTACCTGATAGTTCTAACAATCTCTCACACACTACATATATAATCTGAAAGACGATAAAAGATAATGATTGGCCTCTACCTGATAGTTCTAACAATCTCTCACACACTACATATATAATCTGAAAGAAGATAAAAGATAATGATTGGCCTCTACCTGATAGTTCTAACAATCTCTCACACACTACATATATAATCTAAAAGAAGATAAAAGATAATGATTGGCCTCTACCTGATAGTTTTAACAATCTCTCACACACTACATATATAATCTAAAAGAAGATAAAAGATAATGATTGACCTCTACCTGATAGTTCTAACAATCTCTCACACACTACATATATAATCTGAAAGATAAAAGATAATGATTGGCCTCTACCTGATAGCTCTAACAATCTCTCACACACTACATATATTATCTAAAAGAAGATAAAAGATAATGATTGGCCTCTACCTGATAGTTCTAACAATCTCTCACACACTACATATATAATCTGAAAGAAGATAAAAGATAATGATTGGCCTCTACCTGATAGTTCTAACAATCTCTCACACACTACATATATAATCTGAAAGATAAAAGATAATGATTGGCCTCTACCTGATAGCTCTAACAATCTCTCACACATTACATATATAATCTAAAAGAAGATAAAAGATAATGATTGGCCTCTACCTGATAGCTCTAACAATCTCTCACATACTACATATATAATCTGAAAGAAGATAAAAGATAATGATTGGCCTCTACCTGATAGTTCTAACAATCTCTCACACACTACATATATTATCTAGAGGAAGATAAAAGATAATGATTGGCCTCTACCTGATAGTTCTAGCAATCTCTCACATTCAACATATATAATCTGAAAGAAGATAAAAGATAATGATTGGCCTCTTCCTGATAGTTCTAACAATCTCTCACACACTACATATATAATCTGAAAGAAGATAAAAGATAATGATTGGCCTCTACCTGATAGTTCTAACAATCTCTCACACACTACATATATAATCTGAAAGAAGATAAAAGATAATGATTGACCTCTACCTGATAGTTCTAACAATCTCTCACATACTACATATATAATCTAAAAGAAGATAAAAGATAATGATTGGCCTCTACCTGATAGTTCTAACAATCTCTCACATACTACATATATAATCTAAAAGAAGATAAAAGATAATGATTGGCCTCTACCTGATAGTTCTAACAATCTCTCACACACTACATATATAATCTAAAAGAAGACAAAAGATAATGATTGGCCTCTACCTGATAGTTCTAACAATCTCTCACACACTACATATATAATCTGAAAGAAGATAAAAGATAATGATTGGCCTCTACCTGATAGCTCTAACAATCTCTCACACACTACATATATAATCTGAAAGAAGATAAAAGATAATGATTGGCCTCTACCTGATAGTTCTAACAATCTCTCACACACTACATATATAATCTGAAAGAAGATAAAAGATAATGATTGGCCTCTATCTGATAGTTCTAACAATCTCTCACACACTACATATATAATCTAAAAGAAGATAAAAGATAATGATTGGCCTCTACCTGATAGTTTTAACAATCTCTCACACACTACATATATAATCTGAAAGAAGATAAAAGATAATGATTGGCCTCTACCTGATAGTTCTAACAATCTCTCACACACTACATATATAATCTGAAAGATAAAAGATAATGATTGGCCTCTACCTGATAGTTCTAACAACCTCTCACACACTACATATATAATCTGAAAGAAGATAAAAGATAATGATTGGCCTCTACCTGATAGTTCTAACAATCTCTCACACACTACATATATAATCTGAAAGAAGATAAAAGATAATGATTGGCCTCTACCTGATAGTTCTAACAATCTCTTACATACTACATATATAATCTAAAAGAAGATAAAAGATAATGATTGGCCTCTACCTGATAGCTCTAACAATCTCTCACACACTACATATATAATCTGAAAGAAGATAAAAGATAATGATTGGCCTCTACCTGATAGTTCTAACAATCTCTCACACACTACATATATAATCTGAAAGAAGATAAAAGATAATGATTGGCCTCTACCTGATAGTTCTAACAATCTCTCACACACTACATATATAATCTGAAAGAAGATAAAAGATAATGATTGGCCTCTACCTGATAGTTCTAACAATCTCTCACACACTACATATATAATCTAAAATAAGATAAAAGATAATGATTGGCCTCTACCTGATAGTTCTAACAATCTCTCACACACTACAAATATAATCTGAAAGAAGATAAAAGATAATGATTGGCCTCTACCTGATAGTTCTAACAATCTCTCACACACTACATATATAATCTGAAAGAAGATAAAAGATAATGATTGGCCTCTACCTGATAGTTCTAACAATCTCTCACAAACTACATATATAATCTGAAAGAAGATAAAAGATAATGATTGGCCTCTACCTGATAGTTCTAACAATCTCTCACACACTACATATATAATCTAAAAGATAAAAGATAATGATTGGCCTCTACCTGATAGTTCTAACAATCTCTCACACACTACATATATAATCTAAAAGAAGATAAAAGATAATGATTGGCCTCTACCTGATAGTTCTAACAATCTCTCACACACTACATATATAATCTAAAAGATAAAAGATAATGATTGGCCTCTACCTGATAGTTCTAACAATCTCTCACACACTACATATATAATCTAAAAGAAGATAAAAGATAATGATTGGCCTCTACCTGATAGTTCTAACAATCTCTCACACACTACATATATAATCTAAAAGAAGATAAAAGATAATGATTGGCCTGTACCTGATAGTTCTAACAATCTCTCACACACTACATATATAATCTAAAAGAAGATAAAAGATAATGATTGGCCTCTACCTGATAGCTCTAACAATCTCTCACACACTACATATATAATCTGAAAGAAGATAAAAGATAATGATTGGCCTCTACCTGATAGTTCTAACAATCTCTCACACACTACATATATAATCTAAAAGAAGTAAAAAGATAATGATTGGCCTCTACCTGATAGTTCTAACAATCTCTCACATACTACATATATAATCTGAAAGAAGATAAAAGATAATGATTGGCCTCTACCTGATAGTTCTAACAATCTCTCACACACTACATATATAATCTAAAAGATAAAAGATAATGATTGGCCTCTACCTGATAGTTTTAACAATCTCTCACACACTACATATATAATCTAAAAGATAAAAGATAATGATTGGCCTCTACCTGATAGTTCTAACAATCTCTCACATACTACATATATTATCTGAAAGACGATAAAAGATAATGATTGGCCTCTACCTGATAGTTCTAACAATCTCTCACATACTACATATATAATCTGAAAGAAGATAAAAGATAATGATTGGCCTCTACCTGATAGTTCTAACAATCTCTCACATACAACATATATAATCTGAAAGAAGATAAAAGATAATGATTGGCCTCTACCTGATAGTTCTAACAATCTCTCACACACTACATATATTATCTAAAAGAAGTAAAAAAAGTAATACAATGATATGTTTCTGTTATAATTCTAGCAACCTCTCTCATACTTCAAACATAATCTAAAAAGTTTATGCCACCGCCGCTACCAGAAATAAAAATAACAACAAAGTTCCAGACAGTAAATTTAGCTACGCCTGATGCATGTTTCGTCTATACAAGACTCATCAGAGGCACTCTACCAAAATATTAATATGCCAAATACTATATGATTATGAAGACCATAGCACAATAAAACCAAAAAATACCAAACGGGGGAATCAAATTAATACTAAGATGATCAACCTATGTCTGGGGTAGGAAGAACCTTAGGATTTAGACAATTTTGAAATTTAAACTGATAATTTAAAAAGCTTTGATGTGTTCTCCAACACAAAAGCGGGCTAACCTCTGGGAATTAAAACTCCACCAGCAGTGCTAACCTTCACGTGTGTTCGAAATAAAAATAACAACAAAGTTCCAGACAGTAAATTTAGCTACGCCTGAAGCACGTTTCATCTATTCAAGACTCATCAAAGTAATACCTATGTCTCGCCTTCTGTGAGTATTTGTGGCAGGCAAGACACAAAATGTGGCCAGTAAAGAATGTCCTGTCTGTATGCACCACCATGAAACTCATTTAAGGTCAATCTAGATCCTTATCCTTTGAGAAAAGAAGGACATTAAGTCATGGCCATTTGGCAGATGACAGAATGACATCTAACTATTAAGAAGAGTCATTGAAAAAATCGATATCTTACACAGGAAAAATAGTAACACATGTATAATTATTGGAAAACTGAAATGACTAAAAAAAACAACACTAAGGTCAACCAATATTTACAGTCATAAAAGTGTCAACAAGAGGTCAAGGTCACATGTCATGGTGAAGGTTGCATAGAATATAACCTGATGTATAAACATACTAAATACATTGTATCAGATAAATGAGTAACTTCCCTGTTAGACCTTTCATTGGTTTTGAGTACTTTTTCATTTGATCAATACTTTTGGGTTTTGACCATCCAATATTTTGATTTTTAAATGCTACCGATGAGAGGTTACTCCTTGAAATATGCATATACAGCATACCCAAATTACCCGTTTTATACCTGTTTTAGTATGTGTATTTTGAAACCACTGGGTTGATAACCTCTGCTGGTGTACCAGAGGTCCCAAAGGGTAATCACAAGCTTAAGAATGGTTTTCACACTTGTCTGGCACTAATTTAATACTATTTTGTCGTTGAAATATCTGTTTGTTAAATTCAAAATTGTTTAAAACACCAGGTTTCTTTCCTTGTTTTGCACGTGGTCGATATCCTAGGTGCTGGATTTGGCTTCCCTGTTAGACCTTTTTTGGTTCAAGTACTAGTTGCTGCTCAATACTTTTGGGTTTTGACCTTCCAATGCTTTTTTTATCCAATTGCTGCCGATGAGAGGTTACTCCTTGAAATATGCATATACAGCATAACCAAATTACCTGTTTAATACCCATTTTGGTATAAATGTGTATTTTTAGACTTTTCAAGAAATTCATTTTCCACAAAGGTTCACAGAATTGTTTAAGTGTGAAGATGGGGTCAAGGTTGTATGACATGAGACAGTTGCATAGATTAGACCATGGCCCCACATGTTTGTAAACTAAATATCTGATGCCTTGGTATTATTCTTTTCAAGTGATTCATTTTCCACAAAAGTCTTACAAAGAAGTTTATGCCATGACAAAAGATTAAAGTTCCCAGAGATGCTGAAGGGTAAAAATGGTGTCAAGGTAACAAGACTTGATGGTAACACCTGCGTAGACCGAAACCCTTTTATTGATCTTTTCAAGTCATTCATTTTCAACAAAAGTCTTCCAGAGAGTAATACCTACGTCTGGCCTTTTGTGAGTATCCCAATAAACAAGACAAAAATGATGCTCTGAATTTTAAAGAATTCCCTTTTTCTTCCACACATTAACGAATTTACATTAAACACTTAGTGTGATTCAGAAACTAGAGATTCACATCAAAAACATGTTAGGTTGATATAAGTAAACAAAGTATAACTAGTTGAAGCAGCCACACTGCGTTACTTTGGTGTTTGATAGTATAAGGGCAAATAATTGAAATAAACTATAATAAAATATAATGGGCATTACTAGTACTATCAAATGTATATGTATTAATATAAGACTCTGCCCTGGTAGTGGGAGTGATAGTAATGTAAAAAATTATGCATGACAAAGGAATTATGTGCCCTTAGGCTATCTATGCAGCAAAGCCCCTAAGGGCATTATCAAAATTCCGAAACCCTCTGCACAATCTACATCCATAGTGCAACTACTACATGTACTAAGCAAAGTTTCAGTTCCATATTCCAAATAACCTAGGAGGAAATGCGTGACAAAGGAATAATGTGCCCTTAGGCTACCTATTCAGCACAGCCCCTAAGGGCATTATCAAAATTCCAAAACCTTCGACAAAATCAACATCCATAGTACAACTTCTGACCCAAGTTTCGGTTCTTTATTCCAAATAACCTAGGAGGATTTGCATGATGAAGGAAAAATGTGCCGTTAGGCTACCTATGCAGCCCAGCCCCTAAGGGCATTATCAAAATATCGAAACCTTCTGCACAATCTACATCCATAGTGCAACTACTGAGCCGAGTTTCAGTTCCATATTCCGAATAACCTGGGAGGAGTTGCGTGACAAAGGAATAATGTTCCCTTAGGCTACCTATGCAGCCTTGCCCCTAGGGGCATTATCAAAATTCCGAAACCTTCAGCAAAATCTACATCTATAGTACAACTACTGAGCCAAGTTTCAGTTCCATATTCCAAATAACCTGGGAGGAGTTGCGTGACAAAGGAATAATGTTCCCTTAGGTTACCTATGCAGCCCAGCCCCTAGAGGCATTATCAAAATTCCAAACCTTGGGCACAGTCCCCACCCACAATGCAATCAATGACCCAAGTTTCATCTTTTTACTCAAAGTGGTTACAGAGATTATCCTGGACATCAATGCCATACTTACTTACGTAGGTACATCGAACAGCAAAACATTATCCCCATGCTTTTGCTAGCGCTGGGATAATAATCAAGGAAATCTTACTATTGTATACCTACCTTTGGAACATATTTCAGTCTCCTTGCTTCATAACCATGGAGCATGTGCTTTTGTCTGTTCAGGAATTGTTGAAGTGTGAATTCATGGCTATCACTTCCCCTGCAAAACAAACGTTGATTTTTAATGGAGATCATGACAATAGTAGCTACAACACTGGACTTTACATTCTTCTTCTTCTTTCAATAATTTATTCATGTTATTTGTTATAACAAACAGCACACATTTTCTCTAAAGAGGATGTGTTCAATAAATTTGTTGAAAACTAAAGTTTTAAAAATAAATTGTAATCTTATTCTACTCTTGTATTTTAAAATTACAAATTGCCCATCAATTATTTTTGTATTCCAAACTAATCTATATTATTAAAACAATGAGATGAACTTTCTATAATTTTTCACTTAATATACTCTGACTGGCTAAGATAATAACCTAATTTTTCATTGGTCAAAAGCTCGGGCACAGTGCATTGTGACCCCATGAAGTTGTTTGGTACTACATGTACTACTAGAAGTCATTCATAATGTGTACATTGAATGTGGAGGAGAGACAAACATCAAATGACATGGGTTGTGCAATTCTGCCATAAAATTTCTAATATTTTTGTCTCTGAAATTTCCTATTTTTAAATTCAAAATTGTTTAAAACACCAGATTTCTGTCCTTGTAATGCACATGGTCGATATCCTCGGTGCTGGATTTGGCTTCCTTGTTCGAATGTTTTGGTTTTGAGTACTTTTCGTTTTCAACAGTTTTGGAATTTGACCTTCTTATGTTTTGATTTAAATATTACTCCTTGAAATAATGATATACATGTATAGCATATCCAAATCAACTGTTTATACCAGCGTTTCGGTATTTGTAATTCTTAATGTTTTATGATGTTTTATTCCTTAATCAATAGCATGAGATGAAGTTTCTTTAGCCTATTTCACCTAGACTCATTTTTTCAGGTGTAAATAGCCATGAAAACTTGTTTGCACAGATGTTTCAGTGATGAATGTTTCGGAGGTTGGAACTCAATCTTAATTTTGAAAATCTTATTTTCGTGTAGATTTTCTGCACAATATTGGTTAAAATCTTTGCCCTCCATTGACTGTAGAACCTCTCACTAAATCTGTGTTCTTAAATATCTGGATCCGACCCTGTTTTCCTCCTAATTTAAAGCCATGTAATTGGAAGCTTTATCTGTCACTAAAATTGTGTTTTTTTCAAAATATAGGACGATCAAGTGTTCAATGCGGTATCATGAAATTCAAAAATGTAATTCATATGTGAGTTCAATGGTTGAAGGTATAAAGTGTATTAAAATCAATTAGTGTGGCCATTAAATTGTATTGTTTTAATATCTATTACAGTTGTTCTAATATCTATTACAGTTGTTCTAATATCTATTACAGTTGTTCTAATATCTATTACTGTTCTAATATCTATTACAGTTGTTCTAATATCTATTACAGTTGTTCTAATATCTATTACAGTTGTTCTAATATCTATTTCAGGTTTTTATGTTATTTTTCATCATTGATGTTTTTTTTGGGGGGGGAATGGCCCAAAATGCCATGTTGTACATATTTAACGTATTTGTGAGTTTTACTAAAATAAATCAAATAATTATTTTTTCAGCGTATTTTGATGTTAAAAACATCCTTTTTATTGTGAATATATGGCCGACTTCATAATTATCTTTTTAGAACTAATAAATCAGGTTATAATCTTAATTACTTTTGTGTATGTATAGGAACTGTTTTATAAGATACATCTGTTAAGAAGTCACTGATGACATCCCTTAAAACAGACTTTTGACACTTTTCTTATGTTTTATCAACTTTCAAGCATAAACATAATATGCAAAGATGATACAACAATGTTTTAGGTACATACTGTATTGCAAAAATGATACGGAATGGTTTTAGGTATTGCTCAAATTCTCTGATGACCTGCATTTGACCTCTTGTCTGTATTGCACCATGTCTATAATTAGAAATCAAAACATAAATGGAAAGATTCAACACACATTATCATTAAGTTGAATTACAAAAAATATCAAACCACAAAAAAATGTCAGTAAGAAGTGAATAAAAATGATATGATTTGATAAAACTATACCCAACTCATCATAAGATCACAGTAGTGTAGAATAAAAAGAAAGATATTGAATATTTAAGAACATTTCTAGTGAGCACAGCTCGTAGTGGGCAGGAAATGCCTACAGGGAGAGCTCTAGGGCAAGCTCCCGTGAAAAATTTGCCTGATGCTGATATTGATTTTTTTTGGTCCGGATATGCTTCTCACAATTTATACAGGTTCGATGTGAATTTGAAAATAATTACCAGTTTTGCTAGTGGCCTTCCAAAAATTATCTTTGTAAATATAGAACAAAGAAATGTGTCAAGATGAAAATCATGCCCCGCTGGCAAATAAAATTAATGACATTTTGAAACATTAAAAAAATCTGTTGTCAGATTCCTATGATTCAGTAAGGCTGTAATTTAGGTCAAAATCAGTGGGCCGGTGTTAGACATGACAAAAAATATTGCATCATCAATGATACTGACAAATGTATTGCATCATCAATGATACTGACAAATGTATTGCATAATCAATTATTATAGTTTCATTGAGACAAACCTTTTAATTATGCCTGACAAATGTATGGCATTATCTGCCTGACAAATGTATGGCATTATCAATTATTATGATTTTATTGAGACAACCCTTTTAAGCCTGACAAAGGTATTGTGGCATCAATGATTATTTCAATGGTACACAAAATTTTGTCTTCCTTTACCTGATTTGACACCCCAGGTTTGCTAAAGCAGGCAGGAACCACTTACTCTTCAGAACACCTGAGTTCACTCTTGTTGACCACAGGCGTTTGGGTCCAGGATTTTATTTTATTATAAATAACGTGTATATAAAAATTTTCATCTCGTCTATATACTATTTCCACAAGGCAAGAATGTTTGAAAGTTCTAAAAATAGAACTGACAGAAACTCCCTTTTTTCTTGTAGAAATATTTTTTACCATAAACAACTAAAACATTCTATAACTCCTTTCAGCTGTAACTTCCTTTAGGAAGCAAAAGTAAAGCATGTCAGTATGTATATATCTCACATCGGGTCTTTTTTCCTACGAAGCGAAACAAAAGATCACCACGGACGGAAGTGGCCAAAGATTTTCAAGGGAAACAATATTCCGCCAAATAAAAGGACTTTTGAGTGACACTACAGTAAGGTAAAATCTGGGCGAGTTCGAACAAATCATTTGGCGGAAAATGTGGACTCAATTTTATTTGAAATATTTTTACTGACGAGTTGGTAGTATAATAAAACGTACATACAAACTAGGACTCGATGGGTGTTCCATAAATTTTCAAAAAGACGTTCAAGGATAATAAATACTTGGTTATTTCATTTCAATGATAAAATTGGAAAAAGTAGAAGAATATTGTCTCCCTTTAAAATTTTAAACTACTTCCGTCCGTGGTGGTTTGTTTGGCTCGCTTCAGTGGAAAAAAGATTAGATTCAAAGTCATTGCGAATTGTTTCATGATAAATATGTTCCCAATTGTGAGATTAAACTGAAAGGATTTAGAGAATCACCAATATTTCATGTAAAACATTTGATTCTATGAGAAAATATGGGGGTTTTCCGCGAGTAAATTTTGTTCTATTTTTAGAACTTTCAAACATTCTTGCCTTGTGGAAATAGTATATAGACAAGATGAAAATTTTTATATACACATTATTTATAATAAAATAAAATCCTGGACCCAAACGCCTGTGGTTATGACTGTAGTTTGCATTGTTGATTTCTGTTCCGTTGATTTTGTGTTTCTTTGTGCTGATATTGTTCCTGTTACCAGTTCTGTTGATGTCCTTTTTCGGACTTTTGACACTCAAATGCCCCGTTGGTGCCTCTTTGCTTCTTACAGACCTTTCATGCCTGACAAAGGTATTGCATCATAAATTATTATTATTTTATTGATACAGACCTTTCATGCCTGACAAAGGTATTGCATCATAAATTATTATTATTTTATTGATACAGACCTTTCATGCCTGACAAAGGTATTGCATCATAAATCATTATTATCTTATTGATACAGACCTTTCATGCCTGACAAAGGTATTGCATCATCAATTATTATTATTTTATTGATACAGACCTTTTATGCCTGACAAAGGTATTGCATCATCAATTATTATTATTTTATTGATACAGACCTTTTATGCCTGACAAAGGTATTGCATCATCAATTATTATTATTTTATTGATACAGACCTTTTGGACCTGACAAAATGTATTGCATCATCAGCACTAATCCTGTTGGTGAAGACCAGATAAGCAGCAATTATAACACCTGTCCTACCTGAAAAAGGGTGTGAAAACAAAGTCTTAAAAAACATGTATTTGATTCTGTGATCAGAATTGTATTTTGTTGGTGATTCTTTTGATAAATTTTTTCTGCTACTACAAAATCATAAGATCCTAAGCATTCAAGATCCAGTTCAGTGATTAATTAGGGGTCATCTAACAACTTCTGGAGACTTTTTTAAAGCTTTTGATACTGAAGAAAGAGGGTTGCTTCCAATTTTCTCTATCTATTATACTTTTTGATTTATAAGCCAAAAACTATGGTCTGACCTCTCTGTTCTATTTTTAGCAACAGTGGCCATGTTTTTTGGTCATCCGTCAGCATTTGTGCAATTTTGGTAGAGGACATAGCATAGATGTATGTGCGAAGTTTAAAAGCAATCCCTTCAGTAGTTTCAGAGGAAAAGATTTTTACAGAAAAGTTAACATCGTCGACAAAGGACGACAAGTAATGGCAATAGCTCACATGACATTTTGGGTCAGGTGAGATTAAAATTATATGCAGTCACTGGCATATTTATTGATATGTGGTCAGTACACTTTTCCTGCTCATATAGACAAATGGCAGTGTAAAGACCAATGTTTTTAAACTAACTGTACCGAGCCCAAAATGGCAACGGATATGAAGAGACAGACAAACAGAGGATGGACAAGTTAAACTCACCTAGACCACCATGGCAATGGATGGCTACTTGTCCTTGTGTAACAGATTGACAGACAAACAGGATGAATCCTATACACCCCCCTAAATACTCACCAAGACCAGCATGGCAATGAATGGCTACTTTTCCTTGAGTAACAGCAAACTGTATAACTTTGACCATATCTAGAATAGTACTTAATGATGCTACCCCGTAATCATCCCTGTAAAAGGTTATAAAATTGTGAATCAGGCATGAAGCGGGTAACAATCTAATGTAAGGCATTAAATTACCATCATTTTTCTAATGTAAGGCATTAAATTACCATCACTTTTCTAATGTAAGGCATTGAATTACCATCATTTTTCTAATGTAAGGCATTGAATTACCATCACTTTTAAAAACCTGCATTGCCTTTGCACAATTACTATAAAAAGAATCCTGTTAAAAAGTTTAAAAACATAGTCTTCCAATTTCTTTCCATTACATTTTTATGCTTTCTTTTCTAAGCAACTTTAAATAAGAATATTGTGCTATTCTGTCCAATTAAATGTCTTGGTCTGAACAACACAAGGGAAGTTTCAAATATGCCTAACTTAAAGATTTACCCTTAAATTTAAGAAGGTTTCACACAAAACTTTTTTTTAATTGTACATCATGTCATGAACTACTAAACAATAAAGATAATCATAATTATATGCATCTAAATCCATGAGGAAATGATGGCAAATACATGTATGTAGTATTTTATTAAATCACTTTAAGTTCTTTAAACCAGCGTTGAAATTTTCTAGTAGTTTTAAAGTGCAGTTCTATGTAAGAATCAGGCAAAATGAAAAATGTTTGAATCATGATTTAAAAGACACACAGTTTTGACAATGCATTGTCATTCGAAATAGGCTTCTAATGAAGAAACAACCATTAGTTGTCATCTCCAGTGTCAGAGGATGGAGAAAAATTTCTGTAACAAGGATAGGGATTTAGCATGGCTTGACACGAGTTATCTCCCTTAGATCCAAATTATGCATTTTAACCAAAATATATCTAAAATTTCTGACACTTTTGAATATTGCCAATGCATTTTTTGTTACTTTTTAAGCATTTTGAACAGTATTTTGAAATCAAACTTGTGTGTTTTTTAAATCATGATTCACTCATTGCCTGATCCTTACATAGAATAGCACTTTAACATAGTATAGTATATGAAGATTTTGATTTTCTTATATATTTACTTACCATCCAAAATTGTAAAAATACACTGAAAACAAAACAAATAGTAGATATAAAAAATACTAATTATTGTGCTGCTATTTCATATCAGTCTTTCCTTAAACTTGATTTAACAACTTTTTCAATTGAGTTTAGATAAAACTAACATGTTTGACAATTAAGTGTCTTAAGAGATGAAAAAGGTTAAATATAATTAGGTCAGTAAAGTTGGTGAGTAATGAAGCACCTGTTGTTAGTATTTAATCATTAAGCATATCAACATGATCAATTCAGGTAGAAATAAAAATGACAACAAAGTTCCAGACAATAAATTTTGCTACGCCTGACACGCCTTTCGTCTATTCAAGACTCATCAGAGGCGCTCTACCAAAATATTGAAAATGCCAAACACTGTATGAATATGAAGAGCATAGAACAGTATAACCAAAAATACCAAACTGGGGAACCAAATTATTACTAAGATATTCAACCTATGTCTTGGGTAGGGAGAACCTTAGGGTTTAGACAATTTTGAAATTTAGACGGATAATTTAAAGCTTTGATGTATTCTCCAACTCAAAAGTGTTTAAACTGATCTCACCTGTCCAATAATTACTGATCAAATGGTCAATCAGATCCATTTCATTTTGTACCTGAATTATAGGTTCTTACATAAGTTCTTGAAAAAGACCAACTGATCTTTCACAAGTGATAGAATTTTTCAGTCTTTTTGCGAGTGGAGCGCAGAAGAACAAGCCAAAAGACCCCAAAAATTCTATTACGAGTAAAAGATCATTGTCGGCTTTCCAAGAACATGTGTGAGTTCCTTTTTCTTCTGTAAAAATCTTTTTTTATATACTGAAACCTTAGGGGACTCCATTATAAAAACCTAAAGTTTTAAATAACATCACATTGCATTGGCCAACACCATCAATCAATATCAGTACTGATGGTTTTTATTGGTTAATTGACCCGTGTGAGATCGTTGCACGTGCTCGCATCTCAACCTGGTCATTTCACACTGAAGAAATGTAATTACGGATGAACTGATATTCTTTTCATGAGTTATACTACAACAAGTGCTTCACTGACCTAATATTAAACCTCATTCTTCTCCTAAGACACCTACTTGGCAAACCTGTTGGTGTCATTTTAATTCAACTGAAAAAAGGTACCACTATTCTGAAATTGAGTATAAAATACAAAGAATTTATGTCCTTTGATTTGAGGAATCATAGAGAGAAAGCAAAATGTTAAAGAATCTACCATCAATAACTGATTATTGCCTACAGATACTGTCCTACACTTATCATATGCCTATATACTATTCATATGCCAGTGGAGGTCTTTTACTTGGCAGCCAGTTCTACTCATAACTGTTTTGTTACACTACTTCCTTGAGTAATGTATACATGTATGTTTAAAAACAATTCATTTTTACTTAGTTTAAGAAGTTAAATTCTGTTTACTTACTTTACAAGTGGGATCTCTGACTGAAGAATATGTCCAAAAGACATAATGCTCCATCTCACAATACTTATCCCCCCCATCACCAAACCAAGTTGATTCCAAGAGTATGATTTATGATGATTAAATAATTTATAAAGTTTCATGATTCCTTATTATCTTCATGGTAAAGTACCTTCAACCTAAAGGTAAACCTAAGTATACACCCCCCTTTTTTTCTGTGATCTTTCAACCATGAAGTTGATAAGACAGGTACAGTTTTAGAAAGATTTTTGTTTGTTCATATCCTGATGTATATATGTGTACAAAGTCTTATGATGAAACCAAACTTCCTTCATGGTAAACTAGCTTCAACTTATAGGTACCTGATTTGGAACAGACGAAAAGACCATAACACTATATGCCCCCCTACTTTCGAATTCGTAGATAGGGCGTAAATATATCAGATGACCTTATAACTGACATTAATACCAAAACATACCTCCATTATCCATTAATTGCTGTGGATCATATGAAAAACCACTTTTATCAAGACCAAATCCACAGTCAGCATGCTCTCCTGGCTTCTGTATGTTAATAACTGAGGTTATACCCTGTCTGAAATAGTGAGATAATTGGCAGTCAGGATGATAAATTAGAAGAATATGACTGATGTGTTGAGCTCTCCCAACTATTAATCCCTATGGGTTTGAGTGTTCTGAGTGGTCAGATCCAGCAGTCCTAACTTAAGATTTTAAGTTTGTCAGATGTTGGACCTTCTGGGTCGTTCCAGGTAACTTGAATGATCTCAAATGACATATAATTATGATGGTTATTATGATTTTGAGATTAAAATGTTGGTTATTGTATATTTGAGATGTTCCCCAACGATTAAATGCTTGAAAATTATCAAAAAATTTTGAAGCATATTGTGTTCTCGTGATGTAGCTAGGAACAAATTGTTCCTTACTGGTGTGAATGTTCACTGCCGATGGGTTAGGTGTGCCATCACTGTTAGAGCTTCCCAGACATACCCAGACAATTGGCAGTCAGCATGTTTTCCTGTCTACTGTATGTTAATGACTGATGTTTTACTTTGTTTGAAATAGTGAGATAATCAAATGGTCAGGCCATGTCATATCATGACTATGTGGAGGTATCAAATGGTCAGACCATGTCATATCATGACTTTGTAGAGGTATCACATGGTCAGGCCATGTCATATCATGACTTAGTGGAGGTATTAAATGGTCAGACCATGTCATATCATGACTTTGATGAGGTATTAAATGATCAGACCATGTCAAATCATGACTTTGTGGAGGTATCAAATGGTCAGGCAATGTCATATCATGACTTTGTAGAGGTATCAAATGGTCAGACCATGTCATATCATGACTTTGTAGAGGTATCAAATGGTCAGACCATGTCATATCATGACTTAGTTGAGGTATAAAATGGTCAGACCATGTCATATCATGACTTTGTGGAGGTATCAAATGGTCAGACCATGTCATATCATGACTTTGTGGAGGTATCAAACGGTCAGGCCATGTAATATCATGACTTTGTGGAGGTATCAAATGGTCAGGCCATGTCATATCATGACTTTGTAGAGGTATCACATGGTCAGGCCATGTCATATCATGACTTAGTGGAGGTATCAAATGGTCAGACCATGTCATATCATGACTTTGTAGAGGTATCAAATGGTCAGACCATGTCATATCATGACTTAGTTGAGGTATCAAATGGTCAGGCCATGTCATATCATGACTTAGTTGAGGTATCAAATGGTCAGACCATGTCATATCATGACTTTGTGGAGGTATCAAATGGTCAGGCCATGTAATATCATGACTTTGTGGAGGTATCAAATGGTCAGGCCATGTCATATCATGACTTTGTAGAGGTATCACATGGTCAGGCCATGTCATATCATGACTTAGTGGAGGTATCAAATGGTCAGACCATGTCATATCATGACTTTGTAGAGGTATCAAATGGTCAGACCATGTCATATCATGACTTAGTTGAGGTATCAAATGGTCAGGCCATGTCATATCATGACTTAGTTGAGGTATCAAATGGTCAGGCCATGTAATATCATGACTTTGTGGAGGTATCAAATGGTCAGACCATGTCATATCATGACTTAGTTGAGGTATCAAATGGTCAGGCCATGTCATATCATGACTTTGTGGAGATATCAAATGGTCAGGCCATGTCATATCATGACTTAGTAGAGGTATCAAATGGTCAGACCATGTCATATCATGACTTAGTTGAGGTATCAAATGGTCAGGCCATGTCATATCATGACTATGTGGAGGTATCAAATGGTCAGGCCATGTCATATCATGACTTAGTGGAGGTATTAAATGGTCAGACCATGTCATATCATGACTTTGTGGAGGTATTAAATGATCAGACCATGTCAAATCATGACTTTGTGGAGGTATCAAATGGTCAGACCATGTCAAATCATGACTTAGTGAAGGTATCAAATGGTCAGACCATGTCATATCATGACTTTGTAGAGGTATCAAATGGTCAGACCATGTCATATCATGACTTTGTGGAGGTATCAAATGGTCAGACCATGTCATATCATGACTTTGTGGAGGTATCAAATGGTCAGACCATGTCATATCATGACTTTGTGGATGCATCAAATGGTCAGACCATGTCATATCATGACTTTGTGGAGGTATCAAATGGTCAGACCATGTCATATCATGACTTTGTAGAGGTATCAAATGGTCAGACCATGTCATATCATGACTTAGTTGAGGTATAAAATGGTCAGACCATGTCATATCATGACTTTGTGGAGGTATCAAATGGTCAGACCATGTCATATCATGACTTTGTGGAGGTATCAAACGGTCAGGCCATGTAATATCATGACTTTGTGGAGGTATCAAATGGTCAGGCCATGTCATATCATGACTTTGTAGAGGTATCACATGGTCAGGCCATGTCATATCATGACTTAGTGGAGGTATCAAATGGTCAGACCATGTCATATCATGACTTTGTAGAGGTATCAAATGGTCAGACCATGTCATATCATGACTTAGTTGAGGTATCAAATGGTCAGGCCATGTCATATCATGACTTAGTTGAGGTATCAAATGGTCAGACCATGTCATATCATGACTTTGTGGAGGTATCAAATGGTCAGGCCATGTAATATCATGACTTTGTGGAGGTATCAAATGGTCAGGCCATGTCATATCATGACTTTGTAGAGGTATCACATGGTCAGGCCATGTCATATCATGACTTAGTGGAGGTATCAAATGGTCAGACCATGTCATATCATGACTTTGTAGAGGTATCAAATGGTCAGACCATGTCATATCATGACTTAGTTGAGGTATCAAATGGTCAGGCCATGTCATATCATGACTTAGTTGAGGTATCAAATGGTCAGGCCATGTAATATCATGACTTTGTCGAGGTATCAAATGGTCAGACCATGTCATATCATGACTTAGTTGAGGTATTAAATGGTCAGGCCATGTCATATCATGACTTTGTGGAGATATCAAATGGTCAGGCCATGTCATATCATGACTTAGTAGAGGTATCAAATGGTCAGACCATGTCATATCATGAATTAGTTGAGGTATCAAATGGTCAGGCCATGTCATATCATGACTATGTGGAGGTATCAAATGGTCAGGCCATGTCATATCATGACTTAGTGGAGGTATTAAATGGTCAGACCATGTCATATCATGACTTTGTGGAGGTATTAAATGATCAGACCATGTCAAATCATGACTTTGTGGAGGTATCAAATGGTCAGACCATGTCAAATCATGACTTAGTGAAGGTATCAAATGGTCAGACCATGTCATATCATGACTTTGTGGAGGTATCAAATGGTCAGACCATGTCATATCATGACTTTGTGGAGGTATCAAATGGTCAGACCATGTCATATCATGACTTTGTGGAGGTATCAAATGGTCAGACCATGTCATATCATGACTTTCTGGATGTATCAAATGGTCAGACCATGTCATATCATGACTTTGTGGAGGTATTAAATGATCAGACCATGTCATATCATGACTTAGTGAAGGTATCAAATGGTCAGGCCATGTCATATCATGACTTTGTGGAGGTATCAAATGGTCAGCCCATGTCATATCATGACTTAGTGGAGATATCAAATGGTCAGACCATGTCATATCATGACTTAGTGGAGGTATCAAATGGTCAGACCATGTCATATCATGACTTAGTGAAGGTATCAAATGGTCAGACCATGTCATATCATGACTTTGTGGAGGAATCAAATGGTCAGCCCATGTCATATCATGACTTAGTGAAGGTATCAAATGGTCAGACCATGTCAAATCATGACTTTGTGGAGGTATCAAATGGTCAGACCATGTCATATCATGACTTTGTGGATGTATCAAATGGTCAGACCATGTCATATCATGACTTTGTGGAGGTATTAAATGATCAGACCATGTCAAATCATGACTTAGTGGAGGTATCAAATGGTCAGACCATGTCATATCATGACTTTGTAGAGGTATCACATGGTCAGGCCATGTCATATCATGACTTAGTGGAGGTATCAAATGGTCAGACCATGTCATATCATGACTTTGTAGAGGTATCAAATGGTCAGACCATGTCATATCATGACTTAGTTGAGGTATCAAATGGTCAGGCCATGTCATATCATGACTTAGTTGAGGTATCAAATGGTCAGACCATGTCATATCATGACTTTGTGGAGGTATCAAATGGTCAGGCCATGTAATATCATGACTTTGTGGAGGTATCAAATGGTCAGGCCATGTCATATCATGACTTTGTAGAGGTATCACATGGTCAGGCCATGTCATATCATGACTTAGTGGAGGTATCAAATGGTCAGACCATGTCATATCATGACTTTGTAGAGGTATCAAATGGTCAGACCATGTCATATCATGACTTAGTTGAGGTATCAAATGGTCAGGCCATGTCATATCATGACTTAGTTGAGGTATCAAATGGTCAGGCCATGTAATATCATGACTTTGTCGAGGTATCAAATGGTCAGACCATGTCATATCATGACTTAGTTGAGGTATTAAATGGTCAGGCCATGTCATATCATGACTTTGTGGAGATATCAAATGGTCAGGCCATGTCATATCATGACTTAGTAGAGGTATCAAATGGTCAGACCATGTCATATCATGACTTAGTTGAGGTATCAAATGGTCAGGCCATGTCATATCATGACTATGTGGAGGTATCAAATGGTCAGGCCATGTCATATCATGACTTAGTGGAGGTATTAAATGGTCAGACCATGTCATATCATGACTTTGTGGAGGTATTAAATGATCAGACCATGTCAAATCATGACTTTGTGGAGGTATCAAATGGTCAGACCATGTCAAATCATGACTTAGTGAAGGTATCAAATGGTCAGACCATGTCATATCATGACTTTGTGGAGGTATCAAATGGTCAGACCATGTCATATCATGACTTTGTGGAGGTATCAAATGGTCAGACCATGTCATATCATGACTTTGTGGAGGTATTAAATGATCAGACCATGTCATATCATGACTTAGTGAAGGTATCAAATGGTCAGGCCATGTCATATCATGACTTTGTGGAGGTATCAAATGGTCAGCCCATGTCATATCATGACTTAGTGGAGATATCAAATGGTCAGACCATGTCATATCATGACTTAGTGGAGGTATCAAATGGTCAGACCATGTCATATCATGACTTAGTGAAGGTATCAAATGGTCAGACCATGTCATATCATGACTTTGTGGAGGAATCAAATGGTCAGCCCATGTCATATCATGACTTAGTGAAGGTATCAAATGGTCAGACCATGTCAAATCATGACTTTGTGGAGGTATCAAATGGTCAGACCATGTCATATCATGACTTTGTGGATGTATCAAATGGTCAGACCATGTCATATCATGACTTTGTGGAGGTATTAAATGATCAGACCATGTCAAATCATGACTTAGTGGAGGTATCAAATGGTCAGACCATGTCATATCATGACTTTGTGGAGGTATCAAATGGTCAGACCATGTCATATCATGACTTTGTAGAGGTATTAAATGGTCAGACCATGTCATATCATGACTTAAATGAAGAAGTTTTAATAAAGATTTAGTGTTAAATACTTACTCTTTAAACTGTTGCAAAATCTTAAATTTTTCAATGGCTGCAGAACTAGGTCTGGCCATGGCTAAAATATTGTCTGTCACCCTAAAATGGAAACTACCAACATTAGAATTTTACAGTTCAATTGTACATATGTTTCATGTGTTTAGTTGCTGTAAATCTGTTTTTTTAAATACTGTAAAAGTAATTATATTGCGAGGTATTTATTTTTAACGGATTTTGCGGTAAATCATTTTTCACGAAATTAAATACCTGCGAATGAATTAAATTTTATGAAATGAGTAGAATAATGAGCAGAATTTGTGAAATTAAGTACCCGCAAACTTTGGTGAAATCCTAAAATCACGAAAATAAGTATGTGTCATCTATTACATGTAGATGACACAGTACTAATAGTACTGTAAATATGATATTTTACATTTAAAATGTGAAATATCTTAATTGTTAGTTAACTTGAGCAAACTCTGGAAACAAAATTCAGTTTTAAATTTCTAAATCTTAAAAACTTGTGTCCTTTACCTTTGACCTCAATTTCAATAGGGTTTTCCTTTCCCCATAAGCTTCATTATAGGCAAGATTTATGAAATCCTATGAGGAAATGCAAAGGTTATGTCCTGGAAAATTCTGATTTCTATCATATCTATACTTCCATGCATTTGCAAAAGGGGGACAACAATGATGTTCATTTTATACAAACAAGTTGGTATCAATCTCCATCTTGTTTTTCCCAGTTCTCCCATTCACAGTATATGTATTTCTTACCAGTTATAATATAATCCATCTATCTCCATCTTATCTTTTTCCCAGTTCTCCCATTCACAGTATATGTATTTCTTACCAGTTAGAATATAACCCATCTATCTCCATCTTATCTTTTTCCCAGTTCTCCCATTCACAGTATATGTATTTCTTACCAGTTTTAGAATATAATCCATCTATCTCCATCTTGTTTTTTTACCCAGTTCTCCCACACACAGTATATGTATTTCTTACCAGTTAGAATATAATCCATCTATCTCCATCTTGTCTTTTTCCCAGTTCTCCCATTCACAGTATATGTATTTCTTACCAGTTAGAATATAATCCATCTATCTCCATCTTATCTTTTTCCCAGTTCTCCCATTCAGAGTATATGTATTTCTTACCAGTTAGAATATAATCCATTTATCTCCATCTTATCTTTTTCCCAGTTCTCCCACACACATGACACACAGTATATGTATTTCTTACCAGTTTTAGAATATAATCCATCTATCTCCATCTTGTTTTTTTACCCAGTTCTCCCACGTACAGTATATATTTCTTACCAGTTAGAATATAATCCATCTATCTCCATCTTATCTTTTTCCCAGTTCTCCCAGGTACAGTATATATTTCTTACCAGTTAGAATATAACCCATCTATCTCCATCTTATCTTTTTCCCAGTTCTCCCACACACAGTATATATTTCTTACCAGTTAGAATATAATCCATCTATCTCCATCTTATCTTTTTCCCAGTTCTCCCATTCACAGTATATGTATTTCTTACCAGTTAGAATATAATCCATCTATCTCCATCTTATCTTTTACCCAGTTCTCCCACACACAGTATATATTTCTTACCAGTTTTAGAATATAATCCATCTATCTCCATCTTATCTTTTTACCCAGTTCTCCCACGTACAGTATATACATCTCTTACCAGTTAGAATATAATCCATCTATCTCCATCTTATCTTTTTCCCAGTTCTCCCACATACAGTATATACATCTCTTACCAGTTAGAATATAATCCATCTATCTCCATCTTGTCTTTTTCCCAGTTCTCCCATTCACAGTATATACATTTCTTACCAGTTAGAATATAATCCATCTATCTCCATCTTATCTTTTTCCCAGTTCTCCCACGTACAGTATATGTATTTCTTACCAGTTAGAATATAATCCATTTATCTCCATCTTATCTTTTTCCCAGTTCTCCCACACACAGTATATATATTTCTTACCAGTTAGAATATAATCCATCTATCTCCATCTTATCTTTTTCCCAGTTCTCCCACATACAGTATATATATTTCTTACCAGTTAGAATATAACCCATCTATCTCCATCTTATCTTTTTCCCAGTTCTCCCACACACAGTATATATTTCTTACCAGTTAGAATATAACCCATCTATCTCCATCTTATTTTTTACCCAGTTCTCCCACACACAGTATATATATTTCTTACCAGTTAGAATATAATCCATCTATCTCCATCTTATCTTTTACCCAGTTCTCCCACACACAGTATATACATTTCTTACCAGTTAGAATATAATCCATCTATCTCCATCTTATCTTTTTCCCGGTTCTCCCACACACAGTATATATATTTCTTACCAGTTAGAATATAATCCATCTATCTCCATCTTATCTTTTTCCCAGTTCTCCCACACACAGTATATATATTTCTTACCAGTTAGAATATAATCCATCTATCTCCATCTTATCTTTTACCCAGTTCTCCCACACACAGTATATACATTTCTTACCAGTTAGAATATAATCCATCTATCTCCATCTTATCTTTTTCCCAGTTCTCCCACACACAGTATATATATTTCTTACCAGTTAGAATATAACCCATCTATCTCCATCTTATTTTTTACCCAGTTCTCCCACACACAGTATATATATTTCTTACCAGTTAGAATATAATCCATCTATCTCCATCTTATCTTTTACCCAGTTCTCCCACACACAGTATATACATTTCTTACCAGTTAGAATATAACCCATCTATCTCCATCTTATCTTTTTCCCAGTTCTCCCACACACAGTATATATTTCTTACCAGTTAGAATATAATCCATCTATCTCCATCTTATCTTTTTCCCAGTTCTCCCACGTACAGTATATGTATTTCTTACCAGTTAGAATATAATCCATTTATCTCCATCTTATCTTTTTCCCAGTTCTCCCACACACAGTATATATATTTCTTACCAGTTAGAATATAATCCATCTATCTCCATCTTATCTTTTTCCCAGTTCTCCCACGTACAGTATATACATCTCTTACCAGTTAGAATATAATCCATCTATCTCCATCTTATCTTTTTCCCAGTTCTCCCACGTACAGTATATACATCTCTTACCAGTTAGAATATAATCCATCTATCTCCATCTTATCTTTTTCCCAGTTCTCCCACGTACAGTATATACATCTCTTACCAGTTAGAATATAATCCATCTATCTCCATCTTATCTTTTTCCCAGTTCTCCCATTCACAGTATATATATTTCTTACCAGTTAGAATATAATCCATCTATCTCCATCTTATCTTTTTCCCAGTTCTCCCACGTACAGTATATGTATTTCTTACCAGTTAGAATATAATCCATTTATCTCCATCTTATCTTTTTCCCAGTTCTCCCACACACAGTATATATATTTCTTACCAGTTAGAATATAATCCATCTATCTCCATCTTGTTTTTCCCAGTTCTCCCACGTACAGTATATGTATTTCTTACCAGTTAGAATATAAACCATCTATCTCCATCTTATCTTTTTCCCAGTTCTCCCACGTACAGTATATATATATTTCTTACCAGTTAGAATATAATCCATCTATCTCCATCTTATCTTTTTCCCAGTTCTCCCATTCACAGTATATATATTTCTTACCAGTTAGAATATAATCCATCTATCTCCATCTTATCTTTTCCCCAGTTCTCCCATTCACAGTATATGTATTTCTTACCAGTTAGAATATAATCCATCTATCTCCATCTTGTCTTTTTCCCAGTTCTCCCACACACAGTATATATATTTCTTACCAGTTAGAATATAATCCATCTATCTCCATCTTATCTTTTCCCCAGTTCTCCCACACACAGTATATATATTTCTTACCAGTTAGAATATAATCCATCTATCTCCATCTTGTCTTTTTCCCAGTTCTCCCACACACAGTATATATATTTCTTACCAGTTAGAATATAATCCATCTATCTCCATCTTATCTTTTTACCCAGTTCTCCCACACGTATATATATTTCTTACCAGTTAGAATATAATCCATCTATCTCCATCTTATCTTTTTCCCAGTTCTCCCACACACAGTATATATATTTCTTACCAGTTAGAATATAATCCATCTATCTCCATCTTATCTTTTTCCCAGTTCTCCCATTCATAGTATATATATTTCTTACCAGTTAGAATATAATCCATCTATCTCCATCTTATCTTTTTCCCAATTCTCCCAAGTACAGTATTTACATTTCTTTCCACCACAGAACAGAGAACATGCTTTCTCATGTGAAATCATTGATCTGGCATGCTCAGAAAATTTACTGTATTTTCCTTTAGGCTTCGCACCTACAAATACATGTACATGTAGTATTCTATATTCTATAGAAGTTATTACTGCATTAAACTTTCTTTTAGATAATATTTACATCCGGTTCGGTAAACAAATATATCGCCAAGTCATTGGAATTCCAATGGGAACCAATTGTGCTCCACTCATAGCTGATCTGTTTTTATATTGTTACGAATCACAGTTTATGGCCAAGCTACAAAAAGACCCAAACAAAAACCACCTTATTGAAACTTTTAACAATACATATAGGTACTTAGATGACATACTTGCTCTAAACAACCCCACATTCTCAAATTTTATAAATGATATATATCATAAAGAATTAACCCTAAATAAAGCAAACTCAACCGACAGTAGATGTCCATTTCTAGATTTGGACTTAAGCATTATCAATGGTAGATTACACACTAAAGTATATGATAAACGGGATGACTTTTCATTCCCAATAGTTAATTTTCCGTTTCTTGAAGGAGACGTACCATTAGCTCCAGCTTACGGGGTATACATTTCACAATTAGTCAGGTATGCTCGCATTTGCAGTGATGTGTCTGATTTTAATGATAAACCGTTTTATTACAGAAAAATTGCTAAAACAAGGTTACCGTTACCACAAATTAGTCAAATCTTTTACAAAATTTGCACATAAATATGGACATCTCATCGAAAAATTTGATTGTACACGTAGATTTCTGATTGTTAAATGACTGATTCGTTTTGTCATTTTCTCTGGACTATGAGATCGGTAGTTTTGTTATTAAAGGAATATCTCATCCTGACTTTTACAGCAATGTTACAGTTTATAAAGCACAAAAATTCAAAAACAACCTTATGGAAATTAAAAACTGGCTTAAAAACCTTTTGAAAAAAGGATACGAATTCAATGTTTTAGTAAAATCTTTGCATTTGGTATGTTTTGGCAGAAATATTGATAGCTTGATAGTAACTTTAAAACGTTAAATTTTCACTTTGTATCCACTGTATTATTTATAAGAACCACAGCGATCAAGTATGTTGGTTCTGTATGGTGATACAACTCTTAATCATTCATTGTTTTGACGTGGGGTGTCGGATTTAGAACTGATGTATTTGATTCTTTTACATCAATCGATAAATGTTCTTAGCTAGTTGTCAGTAACTTCGAGTGTTCTCAAGAGAGTTCCTCCTTGTTTTGTTGTTTTCGTACAGTATTTTGTCTTAGGTTCTCTCTTGTTGAATTGAACTTTTGTCGATTGAGTTTTACAATGTGTTTTATATGTAGCTTTACGCAAGCTCATCAATAGGGGGAAGGTTGGATCCAAAAAACTAGTTTAACCCCGCCACATTTTATATGTGCCTGTCCTAAGCCAGGAAACTTTGCCAAAGCCTTTGTTTGTCCTTGTCATTCTATGTTAACTGTTTTATGTCAAGAATTGAGTCTTTCGTTGATGATTTAGGGATTGGTTTTGATACTTTTGTATTGTATTATAAGTCTTGGGCCAATGCAAGACGGTAAGCAGTGACCTATGGTCATGTTGAAGACTGCTTGCTGTTTTCCGTTGTGATTTTTTGAATTGCTGTTTGTTTATAATGTTTATGTTTGTTGTGTCGCGTACACTTATTCCACATCTCAATATCGTATATCATGTTATCACACTTGCACATAAAAACACGTAAAAACATTCAAATATACAAAACAAAACAATAATTAGAGACAGATTGTGAAATTAAATATCTTTTTTTTTTCATTTAACAAGAGGCTCTCAGGAGCCTGAATTGCTCACCTGGTCTTGATGTCAACCCTATGAAGAACTTTGTAGAGCTATATAAGCTGTACATTTAAGCAAGCAACAGCTTTTCTCTTTCAGCAATAGTTTTCATTCTGTCATGTCTGTAGGCCAAAATGTTATTTTGAGGGCCATCTGAACACTTTGACTCTATAGAGACTTTTGTTGAGAGCTTAATGAACAAAACATTTTAGCAAGCAACCTCTTTTCTTAATCTGCTATATTTTTCATTATATAAGCCAAAAACATGAAAACATGTTAATTTAGGGGCTGTAATCCCTATAAGGGGTCAATTGACAACTTTGACCCTATGACAACTTTTGTAGAGCTATAAATAAGCTGAACATTTAAGCAAGCAATAACTTTTCCCTATCTGCAATAGTTTTCATTCTATAGGCCAAAAACACTATTTTTCGCCTTTAAGGGGCTGTAACCCCTAAAAGGGGTCATCTGACAACTTCAACCCTTGAAGACTTTAGTAGAGCTTAATGAGCTAAACATCTAAGCAAGCAACAGCTTTTTCTCCATCTGCAATAATTTTCATTCTATGGGCCAAAAACACTATTTTTCTCCTTTAAAGGGGCTGTAACCCCTATAAGGGGACATCTGACAACTTTGACAGTATGGAGACTTTTGTAGAGCTAAATGAGCTGAACATTTAAGCAAGCAACAGCTTTTCTCTATCTGCAATAGTTTTCATTCTATAAGCCAAAATCATGAACAAGTGTGGCCACTAAAAGTATGTCTCGCCTGCCGGCACCATCGCTAAAATCAACTACCTAAGCTTTCATTTCTTGATATAAACATAAAAAGTGTCAGTATACCTAATAACAGATGCCTAGTTATTATACTATTCAAGAAATCCATTGTCCACACAAGTATTACAAAAAGTTTTCTGTCTGAAAAAAGACCTAAGTTCACAGAGTCACTGGAGCCTAAAAATTGGGTCATGGTCACATGGCATGGTGACAGTTGCATTGTCCATAACCGCAACTGTCTGTTTACCCAATATCAGATGCCTAGCTATTATAACTTTCCAGCAATTCATTGTCCATAAAAGTCTTACAAAAAAGTTTTTCGGCCTGAAAAAGACCTAAGTTCACAGATTCACTGGAGCGTGAAAATGGGGTCAGGGTCACACGGCATGGTGACAGTTGCATAGACCATAACCTGAAATGTCTGTATACTAAATATCAGATGCCTAGCTATTATACTTTTCAAGCAATTCATCGTCCACAAAAGTCTTACAAAAAAGTTTACAGCCTGAAAAAAGACCTAAGTTCACAGAGTCACTGGAGCGTGAAAATGAGGTCAGGGTCACACGGCATGGTGACAGTTGCGTAAACCATAACCTGAACTGTCTGTATACTAAATATCAGATGCCTAGCTATTATACTTTTCAAGCAATTCATCGTCCACAAAAGTCTTACAAAAAAGTTTACAGCCTGAAAAAAGACCTAAGTTCACAGAGTCACTGGAGTGTGAAAATGAGGTCAGGGTCACATGGCATGGTGACAGTTGCGTAGACCATAACCTGAACTGTCTGTATACCCAATATCAGATGCCTAGCTATTATACTTTTCAAGCAATTGATCGTCCACAAAAGTCTTACAAAAAAGTTTACGGCCTGAAAAAAGACCTAAGTTCACAGAGTCACTGGAGCGTGAAAATGGGGTCAGGGTCAAACGGCATGGTGGCAATTGCGTAGACCATAACCTGAACTATTTGTATACCAAATATCAGATGCCTAGCTATTATACTTTTCAAGCAATTCATCGTCCACAAAAGTCTTACAAAAAAGTTTACGCCGCCGCCGTCGCCGCCGCCGCCGCCGTCGCCGGAAAGTAATACCTATGTCTCGCCTTCCGCGACTATTCGTCGCAGGCGAGACAAAAACCGCTATTTTTCACCTTTAAAGGGCTGTAACCCCTATAAGGGGTCATCTGACAACTTCGACCCTATGAAGACTTTAGTAGAGCTTAATGAGCTAAACATCTAAGCAAGCAACAGCTTTTTCTCTATCTGCAATAATTTTCATTCTATGGGCCAAAAACACTATTTTTCTACTTTAAAGGGGCTGTAACCCCTATAAGGGGACATCTGACAACTTTGACAGTATGGAGACTTTTGTAGAGCTAAATGAGCTGAACATTTAAGCAAGCAACAGCTTTTCTCTATCTGCAATAGTTTTCATTCTATATATAAGCCAAAAACATGAAAAAACGCTATCTTTCACCTTTAAAGGGCTGTAACCCCTATGAGGGATCATCTGACAACTTTGACCAAATGGAGACTTAAGTATAACTTTTGATGCTGAAGTAGTAGGATGGCATCAGATTTCATCTATCTCTTATACTTTTTGATTTACAAACCAAAAACAGTAGTCTGACCCCTCTGGTCTATTTTTAGTAATGGTGGCCATGTTTTTTGACGGATCAAAAACAAAATCAAAAGTTTGGTGCAGGACACCCTAAAGATCATTTATACCAAGTTTCATTAAATTCTTTTCAGTAGTTTCAAAGAGGAAGATTTTTGAAAAATTGTTAACGGACGACAGACGACGACGGACGCCAAGTGATGGTATTAGCTCACCTGGACCTTCGGTCCAGGTGAGCTAAAAAGGCTATAAATATATTTATGAAATATTTCTACACTGAATACGTAGTACTTTGATTAAAAAATGTATTGTCCAATCTAAATGTTTGATAATTGTTAACTCTATAATACTAAATATACATGTATTTATCATCACATGAAGCAATGTTTGACAATATACAACATTTTGCTAACCTTAACCCTTATGTTTTTGTCAAGAAGGGGGTCTTTCCTTGACTGTGACAGACATTAAGGACTGCATATAGACTTGAATCATAAGTATTATTATTTTCAACCTAGGGCAAATTGCTAAAAAGCATGCAGTGACCACTGATGACATTGAACTGGCTGCTGGCTGTTTTCCTTTACATATTTTAAAAAATATATAGTTTATATTATAATTTGTGCCATGTACATTTATTCCACATCCTCATTCTCTTCTATTGTATTGTTTATGTTGTGCCATGTACACTTATTTCTAATCCCACCATAATCTTCACCATACCTTTGAGTCCTTCATATTCTCCAGGCCAGTCCAGAATTTCATCTCCGGGATGAAAATGTTCATCAGGGTGGGGCTCCATGTCACTTTATACCACCTCTGTAAGTACCTACAACACATGAAAAGACTTGATTAATTCATTAATTAGTAATTGAGTATTGACTTCAGGTTAAATTAGCTTCTCATTATTTGTAATATCAGGAAAAATCTATCTTTTAGCATTCTCAATATTGGTTATATCAGAACTAATCAATCTCGGTATCATAAAAGCAAATAAGACACAGGGGTTGGGAAGGTAGGGGGCCATGGGCCATATGCCCCTTGATGATAAAAATGGCCCCTTCAAAATCTAAAATTTTATATAGATTGTTAAAGAATGGCCCCTTCAAATTTTGAATTATATTGAAAAAAGTGGTAAATGGCCCCTTTGTAAAAAATGCTTCCCTGAATCCCTGAAGACAGGTATAAATACACCAGAAATTCAGTCTGACTTACGTTTGTGCTGTAAATAATATGAAAAGGGGACAATTTTCAAAGGCCATGTGCACCATGAAGACAGTCATGTGCATCAGAAATTTCTAATGGAAATAATTTTACTCTAACAAGAAACTTTGAATTACTTTAAAAAGCAAATTTTACAGTGGGGTCTCTGACTAGATGTGCTGTCATTTGTTGCCATTCTTAATGCATGTAGAGAATTTAGAAAAACTTCCGAGAAATCTTATTATGCGATAAAACATTTTTTAGCCATATTTTGAGTCACTTGACATATGGCAGGATGTATATATCATGTATATAGTAATGATCTAGACAATGCTTGTATACATGTATAAATAAAGCAGTGTCTCCCATCAAAGCATGTCATCCATGTAAGAACAGCAAGTCTCTAGAAGCTATGTATCCCCCTTCCAACTTAGTAATATCGAATTATAGATTTTTATGACACTAACATAAGTCACAAAGATACAAGAAGTCTGGACTTTATATGCTTGTGAATTTGAAGTAGAATATAAGTTTATGAAATATTCTCTTATAACTTCACATTGTTTTTGGGCTTTTTTTCTTAATCTAATGTAATTTTTTGGCAAACAAATAATGAAAGATAGCACTATTTCTCTTATTTTCACCCAATTATCTATTTCTCAACTAGTTGTGGAACAATATTTCTCTCCACTCTTAGCATGCTTAGTAGAGAAAATTTTGTTCCTAGTGGAATTACACGGGCAATTGATGATCAACCTCTTGCTAGTTTTTAACTGTAGACATAAGAGAAAAACCTTCTACTAACATCTCTGGAAATAAATTTGATATTGTAATCGCTCAGCAAGCCTTGCCATTAAAATAAAGAAGGAATGTGTCCATGGGACACGGGATGCCCCCGCTAGGCCCCAAACAGGAAGTAGATGTTTGACAAACCTAACAGTTGCTTAGGACGTACAGTTTGTCATACTGAACCATCCTACCAAGTTTCAAATTATACCCATGTACAGTTTCTGAGAAAAAATTTCCGGCAATTTTTTTCTAGTTGGGATTGGAACTTGCAATAAGAGGGTGACAATGCTCAATTATCTTACCTTGGAAATGAACAGGATTGTAAAATCTTCACCTGATGAGCATTACAGATAATCATATTTTACAATTGTGAGCAAATATTATGTTAACAGCTATTGCCTAAAATATGTATTCTAACTAATAAACCATAGGTGCTAGCCGGTGCATAAGTGTTTGACATCAACTGGCACATAACAGTTGCCCTTGTCTATTACAAATTCAGAATTAAACAAGCTCAGACTTGGCAGTCAGATATCTAACTCTATAGAGTTATTTTTGAAAATAACTAGCACATGTTATTAAAGGAAACTCTGTGGGTATGACACGAGTTGTCTGCTCCTAGCATATCTTAATTTGATAACACATGCCTGTTATTTTAATTCTGTAATAACATACATGTGTTATTTCAAGTACTTTTTCAATGAAAATATGATTTTTCAATGTTTTGACTTATATTATCTAATTATGGTACAAATTGGATGAAGGATAAGAAATAGACCCACATTTTCCTGCATAGCTTATCTGTTTTGTTTCATTAAGTAATGAATGGCGGGCATTTTTCTGACCAAAAATGTCTTTTTTTGACCAAGTTCAAGTTCATTTTTCATCCAATGCGCACAGGATTTGGTTCCTGTGCACACTAGAATTAGATAGATACACCTTTATAGAATGTAGATCAGTTAAAATACTGTCTGAGCAAGCATGGGAAATCTCTGCGCAAAGCCTCTGAAGTAGAGATGGTGTTAGTCTGTAATAACAGCATATTGTTATTACAGAACAACATCTTGATGTCATAACACACACTTGTTATGCCTTATAATATGGATGTCAGCAATGCAAATTATACATACTTCATTAAATAAATAATGTAACTGATATAAGAAATTTTAAGACATGTATAAAACAAAATCTCAACTTTGTGTTACACAAAACAAAAATAACAACCAAATGTTAAAAAACTTTTATTGTGATTTCTTCTGTAATAACATATGATAGTTATTTTCAAAAATAACTCTATAGAGTTAGATCCTTGACTGCTTGGGGAAATAGATTGAGGGTCTGTCTGACTGAATGTTGTTTTTTAGCTTTTCTCTCTATACATGTATGTTCAACAAAATTTTAAAAATTTTCTGACTGACCGAATCAAATTTTGTTTGGCATTTATTTTGCTAGCTATGTCAGAAGCAATAATATATCATAATGTAATAATATAAAAATAACATGAATAAACAGAATTACAATTCAGTTCCAGACAATAAATTAAAAACTAACTACATGTACGTCAAAAATATACCTACAAATGTCTGAGAGACGGTTGTTTAATGTTTGAAAGCCAAAGGACACCAGGAGGGGTGGGTGGGGATGGCTAATCATAACCCTTGGCTAGCAAAGATGGACACCTGCTGGAATAATAAAATCAGGACCTGGATATAACCCCATATTTCATGTCCGGGTCTGTGCTTGAGTTCGACATTTAAACCCAGGGAGCCTTCAGTAGGAAAAATGTTGCTTACTTCCCGCAGAACGAGAACAACCTGGGTAATGATGTTTTGATAATATGTAACCTAGGTTGTTCCAAATGTACACTTTTATTTGTTAAAAAAATCATTGACCCATACAAAACAGAGGTCTGGCCCACGTTCTGTTTTATAAGGGATGAAGTCCCTTTAACAGTAGTGATTCCCAGATACCCCAAAGAGTATTTTTACAGAGTCATGTGACTTCATAAAAAGCAGAGGACGACATCAAAGGGATACTCAAAGTCTATTACCCTTTCTAGACATCGCGTGTTCTATTTGTTACCATGTTACATAAAACATATTGTAGACCGTTGTGATTCTAGAACGGGGTTTTAGATAAAAGGCTGCTATGTACAACAAGAGGCTCCCAGGAGCCTGAATCGCTCACCTGGTCTTGATGTTGACCCTATACTTTTGTAGAGCTAAATGAGCTGAACATTTAAGCAAGCAACAGCTTTTCTCTACCTGCAAAAGTTTTCATTCTATAGGCCAAAAACACCATTTTTCACCTATAAGGGGTCATAACCCCTGTAAGGAGTCATCTGACAACTTCGACCCTATGGAGAATTTTGTAGAGCTAAATGAGCTGAACATTTAAGCAAGCAACAGCTAATCTCTATCTGCAATAGTTTTCATTCTGTAGGCCAAAAACATGAAAAATGGCTATTTTTCAGGGGCCGTAACCCCTATAAGGGGTCATCTGACAACTTCGACCCTATGGAGAATTTTGTAGAGCTAAATGAGCTGAACATTTCAGCAAGCAACAGCTAATCTCTATCTGCAATAGTTTTCATTCTGTAGGACAAAAACATGAAAAATCGCTATTTTCAGGGGCCGTAACCCCTGTAAGGGGTCATCTGACAACTTCGACCCTATGGAGTATTTTGTAAAGCTAAATTAGCTGAACATTTAAGCAAGCAACAGCTAATCTCTATCTGCAATAGTTTTCATTCTGTAGGCCAAAAACATGAAAAAATCGCTATTTTTCAGGGGCCGTAACCCCTATAAGGAGTCATCTGACAACTTCGACCCTATGGAGAATTTTGTAGAGCTAAATGATCTGAACATTTAAGCAAGCAACAGCTAATCTCTATCTGCAATAGTTTTCATTCTGTAGGCAAAAAACATGAAAAATGGCTATTTTTCAGGGGCCGTAACCCCTATAAGGGGTCATCTGACAACTTCGACCCTATGGAGAATTTTGTAGAGCTAAATGAGCTGAACATTTAAGCAAGCAACAGCTAATCTCTATCTGCAATAGTTTTCATTCTGTAGGACAAAAACATGAAAAATCGCTATTTTTCAGGGGCCGTAACACCTGTAAGGGGTCATCTGACAACTTCGACCCTATGGAGTATTTTGTAGAGCTAAATGAGCTGAACATTTAAGCAAGCAACATCTAATCTCTATCTGCAATAGTTTTCATTCTGTAGGCCAAAAACATGTAAATTCGCTATTTTTCAGGGGCCGTAACCCCTAAAAGGAGTCATCTGACAACTTCGACCCTATGGAGAATTTTGTAGAGCTAAATGATCTGAACATTTAAGCAAGCAACAGCTAATCTCTATCTGCAATAGTTTTCATTCTGTAGGCCAAAAACATGAAAAAATGCCATTTTTCAGGGGTCGTAACCCCTATAAGGGATTATCTGACAACTTTGGTCCTATGGAGACTTTCGTAGAGCTAAATGAGCTAAACATTTTAGCAAGCAACAGCTAATCTCTATCTGCAATAGTTTTCATTCTGTAGGCCAAAAACATGAAAAATGGCTATTTTTCACCTTTAAGGGGCCGTAACCCCTATAAGGAGTCATCTGACAACTTCGACCCTATGGAGACTTTTGTAGAGTTAAATGAGCTGAGCATTTAAGCAAGCAACAGCTAATCTCTATCTGCAATAGTTTTCATTCTGTAGGCCAAAAACATGAAAAAATGCTATTTTTCACCTTTAAGGGGCCGTAACCCCTATAAGGGGTCATCTGACAACTTTGACCAAATGGAGACTTTTGTAGAGCTTTTGATGCTGAATCAGTAGCGTGGCCTCAGATTTCCTCTATCTCTTATACTTTTTGATTTCTAAGCCAAAAACAGTTGTCTGACCCCCCTAGTCTATTTTTAGTAACGGCGGCCATGTTTTTTAACGGATCAAAAATCAAAACACAAGTTTGGTGCAGGACACCCTAAGGATCATTCATACCAAGTTTCATTAAATTCTGTTTGGTAGTTTCAGAGGAGAAGATTTTTGAAAAATTGTTAACAGACGACGACGACGACGACAGACGACGACGACGACGACAGACGACGACGACGACGACAGACGACGACGACGGACGCCAAGTGATGGTAATAGCTCACATGGACCTTCGGTCCAGGTGAGCTAAAAAGGCCAGTCCACAGATTTACAATTGCCAGAAAAGGCTGTGTCAACATTGAGAAACATTGGGAATGACAGGCATATGTATTTTTATGGAATATTGGTAGGGTGAAATTACAATTGTTTATTGTAACCATCGTGATTGACTAAAAAGCAGACAAGTAAATTGTTTGTCATGCAATAATGATTTTAAGCGCTACATGAGGTTATGGCGGGTACACCTGGACAGGCTTCGTCCCTCATACAGGTTTCGCCTGTAAAATATTATATTCACCCTGGCTGCCTAGGAAGGTATCAAGACACTTCGGTACCTGGTCACTTCGGTACCTGGACACTTGGGTACTGGCTTGGACATTTCGGTACTCGGTACTGGACAGTTCAGTACTAGGTATTGGACACTTCGGTACCGACCCAAAAAAATGTAAATGGCAGCATTGGATAGTAATTTTTTACTTAATATGTGAATACTTTAAGTTTTTAGTGGTATTTTAAGGTTCATAAATGGTAAAATTGAAAAATGTGGTTGTACACAAAAAATGTACATGATGTATGGCCATGAATGATGCAGGTAAACATACAAGTCATGCGAGTAAGGTGAAATTATTTTTCAAACTATATTTGATCATGTAATTTTTTTTTATTTAAGAGTTGTAAATAGAAAAAAAAAATTCTGGTAACTTATGAATACTAGATTTTAATTTGTGGATGATCACTTTTTTATTGGTCATTATAAGCCATGAACATCTATTTTTGTCATCATAAAATTAGTTCATTTTGGGTAATTATTAGTATCCTTATTTTTTGGATATTATTTTCTACAAAATTTTAATAAGTTTTAAATGTCATGAATGTGTTTTTAACAGATAAGATTGTAAATTGCATCAAATGATTGTAACTAGATTAATATACATGTGACCAATCTCTCATGACAAAGCTGGAGATTTTGATTTTTTTGGCTGGAGATTGGACAAAAAAGCGGGAGATTTTCAACGCTCATTAAAATTGCATTTCAATGTCAATTGAAGGCACTAGCGTGTGCCAAATATACATGGCTTCACTGATTAATCTCAAACTGTTTATACAATCGACAGGTCAATCATGGCAATAAACCTTCAATCAACACCTTTACCTGATAAATTAACATCTACCTAATTGATAAACCCCTAAAACACCAGAAATGTTTTATGATTAACCAATTAAAATGTCTATAAAACTAAAATTTTGTCATGTCTTGAAAAAGCGGGAGATTACACAAAAAGTCGGGAGAACGGGAGATGGATAAAAAAGCCGGGAAATTTTGTCTCCCGGCGGAAATCACATGTATGGATTAATTGGTTGAATGGCTTTGCTAATGTTGACCAGGCTTTATCATATGGCTTCTGATTGAGGAATAAAATTATAATTGCTTAATGGATCTAATTAATTGCTCAATTGGATTAAAGGATAAAATTATAAGAAATTGATTGATTGTTTTCAGAATTTATTTCAGAATAAGACAGTTTTGTTAATAACCAAATCTGTTTTTATTAAATGAAAACACAAGAAGGGTTTATAAATCATCATGGTGGAACCAATAAATCTCATTTACAACACTAAAACAAAACAATATAATTATCATTTACTCCATAAATATTTTATGCTTTATTTAAAAGTAATTAAGCTGACAAACAACTCCCACTTAGTAATTAAACTTATTATAGTTTATTTTATGACTGAAAATTTCAATTATTTATCATTTAACAGTCAGGGGACTGACATTAGCAAGTCAATTCTTGTCTGACCTATACAAGTCATTTATAGTGCAAAAAAGAGTTGTCTTCCTTTTTCATCCGACTTAGACAAGTCACATGATAAATATGTATTAAACATTTTCTGACTTCTTGAAGTCAAATAATTTACATGCATAAAAAGCCACACGCCCAGCCAATCAGGTCAAGCGCCAAAACATTTTCACCTGGAATGAATAGTATTTTCATGCACATTGAATAGAAAAATAATCACTACTCTCTCAAAAATCGGAAACCATAATTTAATATGAAAAATATTACTTACTTTCTAATGAACAAGTGTCATCAATACCAACAATGACCAACATGCAAGGAAACAAAATATTATTTTAAAAAGGTGAGAGCAGAAAATTATAGAGAATACTGATCATATTAAAATTAAAGGACTCCTTTGAACATGTGGCATCAAAACTTTTTGACTTTAACAGGTCTGAACTTTTCTGACTTAAATGTGTCATTTCTATGAAATGACTTCTACAAGTCTAAACTTTTTTACTTTATTAAGTCAAATGATTTCTGACTTGAATGTGTCAGTCCCCTGACTGTTTAATATTTACAAAAATAATGAAATTGAAATTTTAATTTTCATGTACCAAAATGACTAGTTCCGAGTACCGAAGTGACTAGTACCGAGTACAGAAATGTCTTATATCATAGGTACCAAAGTGACCAGGTACAGGGGTGACCAGGGTTGCTTTCCATTATGTGGTTCATACCGCTTTATTTTGTGTTGTCACCGTTTCGTCTGGTTTGTCTTTTGATGCAAACCGCTTGTGCCACATCAGGTAATGGAACAAGAATCTAAGGTTCAACTGGTGCAAACCGCTTTAATGGGAAGCAACCTAGGATTCCCTAGGAAAGGAATGTTGAACCCGCCCCATGTGGCTTTTTAGTCTGGATCCGGGTCCATTATAAACACCCCAGTTTTTTCCTTCTAATCTTTACGGGGTCAGGTCATTACTCCGACAGCCCATTATTCTGACAACCCATTTCTCCGACAACCCATAGCTTCGACAGCTCATTACTCCGACAATGACATAGAGAAGTTAGTAATATCTTATTCTTATAATATACATGTAAGAGATTTCATCTGGGATTTAAACCCCAACAGCACAAAAAACATGACGACAGACAATTTATTCTTAGTTCTATCTAACTGCTCAACTGCTCATTTAAAATATACGTTTATAATGTAGGTTGTGTCGCGTACACTTATTCCACATCTCATTTTCTTCTATTCCCAAGTTTTACATTGTATTTGTATCTAAATAACTGTGACATTTGGCATACTTTTGCTCAGGAACCCAGCATTGGTTCAAGCCGCTTAGCAGCTTATTCTTAACTCCCAAGCTGAACAAAATATTAGGGAGATGAACTTGAAGGACCAGGTGATAATTAATTGATCATAAAATGAGAAAGTGGAGAAAATGGAGACCCATGGCAAATCGGGGATGCTACTGGTAAAAGGAAATTAGATGTGTGTGATGTGATTGTTGACCTCCTGCATATGGATCCTACTGGCCCTACTCATATCGAAGACTGCAGCAGGTTTTTTGAACAAGTGATTATCATGACATATTTCAAAACACGATGCATCACTAAGGTTTGCGGTCAGGATTTCTGCATTATAGCCTGACGGCCTTGGCATTCATTATGTTCCATTTAAAACTCTTGGGTAAACATCCTCATTGCTATTTGGACAAAGTTGACAACTTTTTCCACTTTTTCGGAGTAATGGGCTGTCAGAGAAATGGGTTGTCGGAATAGATGGGTTGTCGGAGTAATACAATGTAGGTTGTCGGAATAATGGGTTGTCGGAGTAATGCTATGCACCAATCTTTGCTATAATGGTTTTGACAACATGACATGTAACATTAAATCATGAAACAATACAGTGTAGGAAATGTAATTTTTCAATCTTGCATAAAAGTTAAACGCCTACAGTATATCTGAGATTTAACACAAGACTTTCAATCAAATATATTCCACACACAAAAATGTAAAGCGTGCCAAAAGAATTTGAAATCTAAAAGAATATACCATAAATTTTCTTATTCTAATTTCTAAATCCATCTGGAGCCATGTCGTTGTCAATAAATATATTCCATTCGATACATCTATTATGTTCCCTTTGAATTTGAAGAAAACCCATGAGAGAAATTTTAATCCGAAAATTAAGTCCTGTTCGATTAAAAAAGGAAATAGTTTTATAATTGTTCTTAAAAAATGTCTTTTTATTTCTATAGATTATTTTTTTTTAAAACACAGAGTATAAATTTATATTATCATTCAATTTCATTTAAAACTTATAATTAGGGTTTTCTCACTTTCGCAACTACTTTCGTTTCAATTTTGAAAGTAGAGCAGACCAAGCATAGTTACATCCCTTGATTTGTTGAATTTTTTTTCCATTTTGAGCTCCCATTTTAGAATATTTCTCCTTGCACAGAACAGTCGGGGCTTATATCCTTAAGGTTTGTCAATGACTAAATACTAGTTAATGGGACGTTTTCAAAAAATGTCCACTTTTTATCATGGCAAAATAAAAAATGCAATGTTGATGAAATATCCTTTTAATTTGAACTATATGTATACATTTTCTTCAACCTTTATAGTGACAGAATACAAAATATGCAACCTTAAATCCAAGTGTAATGTGGATAACATTTACACAACTTGGAACATGGGTTACAAAAACGTCCACTTCGCAACAATATTGTTTTAACAAATTGCATCTTAAATAAAATTTCTTGACATTATACAGTCAAGGATCTAACTCTATAGAGTTATTTTTGAAAATAACTATCATATGTTATTACAGAAGAAATCACAATAAAAGTTTTTTAACATTTGGTTGTTATTTTTGTTTTGTGTAACACAAATAGTTGAGATTTTGTTTCATACATGTCTTAAAATATCTTATATCAGTTACATTATTTATTTAATGAAGTATGTATAATTTGCATTGCTAACATCCATATCATAAGGAATAACAAGTGTGTGTTATGACATCAAGATGTTGTTCTGTAATAACAATATGCTGTTATTACAGACTAACACCATCTCTACTTCAGAGGCTTTGCACAGAGATTTCCCATTCTTGCTCAGACAGTATTTTAACTGATCTACATTCTATAAAGGTGTATCTATCTAATTCTAGTGTGCACAGGAACCAAATCCTGTGCGCATGGGATGAAAAATGAACTTGAACTTGGTGAAAAAAAGACATTTTAGGTCAGAAAAATGCCTGCCATTCATTACTTAATGAAACAAAACAGATAAGCTATGCAGGAAAATGTGGGTCTATTTCTTATCCTTCATCAAATTTGTACCATAATTAGATAATATAAGTCAAAACATTGAAAAATCATATTTTTCATTGAAAAAGTACTTGAAATAACACATGTATGTTATTACAGAATTAAAATAACAGGCATGTGTTATCAAATTAAGATATGCTAGGAGCAGACAACTCGTGTCATACCCACAGAGTTTCCTTTAATAACATGTGCTAGTTATTTTCAAAAATAACTCTATAGAGTTAGATCTCTGACTGTTATATGTAAAATTCAGCACAACGCATGCAATACGACTGTTAAATTTGAAAATTTTAGTGCAAAAAATTAAGTAAAACAATTATTCAAAGGTGTGATTTTTGAAACATTAAGAAAAATGTACCTTTAGACTGAAAGCAATTTGAGGCATATAGTTTTAATATAGTCATGATAGTTCTAATAAAGTTAAATGATTCTTCAAATCAATCTATAAAGGACCAATGAAAAAAGATATGCTTTTAAATAATAGTTTTTCGATAATTTAAAAAAGTGAGGCACGTTGCATAGTGGACATACGTATGTTGCGAAGTGGACATTATTTCACAAACTTCTGTTTTTTTAGACTTCGAGGCGCTCTGTAAATTGTTTGATTCATTGAAATGATTTTAATATTGATTAGAATAGGCTGTGAAATACATTATTATGTGCTGCTTATGATCTTTTTCTGTGAAATTCAAGTTTTTGTGCCAATTGTCCACTTCGCAACGCACTGTCCCCTATGCAACGAAATGTGTCCACTGTGCAACGATATTTGTCCACTTCGCAACGAAACGTTTCACAGTGGACCGTTGCAAAGTGGACATATTTACACATAAGTAAACTTTTTGTTTTATTTGAATGCCATACTAATATATTTTTTCTTAATTTGGTCAGATCACTTGGTTTTCTTTATAAATATCGAAGAATTTGGTGCCTTTCTACTCAAATTTTTGACAAAAAAATACCCGTTGCAAAGTGGACAAAACCAAAAATATTATAGTGAAAGGTCATACTAACTGCCTTCAAACATACACAAAAACAGCACCCTCGATTATGTTTTTGCTGCCATATGAATTTTAGTGGTGTTAGTTATAACGAAAAATAAAAATATTAAAATCAAGATCCATGAAAGATTTGATTTTTATCAATTATTGTTGTTGTTGCGAAGAGGACATGTCTTTCATGGACACACACTAAATTGCTAATAACAACGTTTAAGGAGAGACTAGCTTAAAATAAAGACGTTTGTTTTAAACTATGAATGTAAGTCAGCATATATCCAACATTAAATACTTTGAAAATTGATCAAAATTGGTTGGAATTATAAAGAGATGACTGAAATTATTCATATGGACACGATCTTGGAGGATATTTTGTGTCATTTTGTTTCAATTTTTAAGATTTTCTGATTATATATTGAACTTTACTTTAATGCTTTCCCAACTAAAAAGTACAACGAAAACAATGACACTAAAAAATATACGCAAAATTAATTTTAACATCACTGTACATCGTGGACACAAAATTGGACATTTTTTGAAATCCGCCCTAATACGACTGGTTGGCTTGTTTCAAAAGATTTTATCTCATGTCATTAATTTTGAAAAGATAATAAAAGAAGGACAGACACAGGTTTGGCTCAGTCATGGGAGTAGTTTCCCAAATGAGGAAGTACCCCTCAAATGAGTAACTATTTTGAGAGGGTCGGTAGGACCTTTTGCGGGACAGCGGGAAAGCCCATTTATTTCAACGGGAACGGGATTTAGCCATTTTCATTTTTCGGGATGCGGGAACCAAACATTTATTTTCGCAGGAATCCGGGATTTCTTGTTTTATTTGCCGGGACTTCGGGATCATACCCCCTCCTATCCCCCCTATTTTGAATATACAATGATAAAATTTTTGTGAACAATTGAAACAACATTCTCAAATAAGGCGGTGTTTATCAATTTTGTAAGAATCTAACGTGATGGTACCCAAATTGCAACAACTTTGACGGTTTTTGTCTCGTATCTTTATCTGGACATGATTGCTTAAAATTTTGGTTGGCTGTGTTTTAAGAGTAAGGTTTACTGTTTTTATCCATACAGAAAGAATTTTAATATTTGATACACAAATGTAATAAAACAGATTTAAAGACACTTGGGAATGACCCTTATTTCTCACATCACGGGTACCCAAATTGCACATGAGGGTAAAAATTTTACTCCTTTAGACATGTTAGATTTCTCTTAAAAATCTTGCTTCAAATTTGAAAGTAATTACTTTAATTTATTTTTATTAAAAAATCCAATCAAGAAAAGTTATGTCAAAAATTTTTAATGGCATTTTATGACTCCTGGTTGGATTTTTAGACAGTTGCACAGTATTTCCCTAAAAAGGCTGTATAATTGTGTATTTTCTTGTTTGCAGCTAAAACAATGGTATAGACATGCAAAGTCAGTTGTAAATGAAGCATTTACATCTTTTAAATATTTAAAAACACTAAATGGAAACATAACTGACCTGCAAACAAAGTTAATTTGAAGTCTAAATTTAGGTCTCAATTACGTCATCTAGTGCGGACTTGATAGAAAGCACTTTTATTTTAGTTCCGGGTTGAGATCTTGGAATATCAACATGAAGTTTGCTGTCTGAATAATTTGGGCCCAACAAATGATAATTAGCAAAATGAAAAATATTCAACAATTGTTAAGATTTTCAACATAAACCAGAAGTCTTGTCTGTCGCACGGCAATTTTCAATGTGAAGCCATATTGCATAAGGTATGCAACTAACAATACAATTGTATTTTTTCTTCCAAAAATGACTTTTTAATTATTATTAGCTCACCTGACCCGAAGGGTCATGTGAGCTATTGTCATCGTTAAGCGTCCGTCGTCCGTCGTCTGTCGTCCGTCGTCCGTCCGTCCGTTAACTTTTCTTCAAAGATCTTCTTCTCTGAAACCACTGAAGGGATTGCATCGATACTTGGTATACATGATCTTTAGGATGTCCTCTACCAAGTTTGTGAATTATATACATGTCGACCAACCAACATGGCCGCCGTTGCTAAAAATAGAACAGGGGGGTCAGACAATTGTTTTTGGCTTATAACTCAAAAAGTATAAGAGATAGAGAAAATCCGAAGCAACCTTTTTTAGTCAGCATCAAAAGCTCTACGAATCTCTCCATTGAGTCGAAGTTGTGAAACGACTCCTTATAGGAGTTATTGCCCTTTAATCATCAAATTTGACCATTTTTGCAGTTTGAAAACCGTTAGAGCTAGAGGAAAAGTAAGCATTGCAAAATTGTTAAGCTCATTGAGATTTACAAAAATGATTTCAGGGTCTAAATTGTCAGATCAGCCGTTTAAGAGTTATTCCCCTTTAACTGTTTTTTCCATTAATTTACACTGATTTTCAAAAATCTTCTTCTCTTAAACTACTGAAGGGATTGCATTGATACTTGATATACATGATCTTTAGGATGTCCTCTACCAAGTTTGTGAATAATATACATGTTGACCAACCAACATGGCCGCTGTTGCTAAAAATAGAATAGGGGGGTCAGACCATTGTTTTTGGCTTATAACTCAAAAAGTATGAAAGATAGAGAAAATCCGAAGCAACCTACCTTGTTCAGCATCAAAAGCTCTACGAATCTCTCCATTGAGTCGAAGTTGTGAAACGACTCCTTATAGGAGTTCTTGCCCTTTAATCATCAAATTTGACCATTTTTGCAGTTTTTGGACAATATCTTGAAAACCGTTAGAGCTAGAGGAAAAGTTAGCATTGCAGAATTGTTTAGCTGATAGAAATTTACGAAAATGATTCAGGGTCTAAATTGTCAGATCAGCCGTTTAAGAGTTATTCCCCTTTAACTGTTTTTTCCATTAATTTACACTGATTTTCAAAAATCTTCTTCTCTAAAACTACTGAAGGGGTTGCATTGATACTTGGTATACATGAACTTTAGGATGTCCTCTACCAAGTTTGTGAATTATATACATGTCGACCAACCAACATGGCCGCCGTTGCTAAAAATAGAACAGGGGGGTCAGACAATTATTTTTGGCTTATAACTCAAAAAGTATAAGAGATAGAGAAAATCTGAAAGCAACCTTCCTTGTTCTGCATCAAAAGCTCTACAAATCTCTTCGTTGAGTCGAAGTTGTGAAACGACTCCTTATAGGAGTTATTGCCCTTTAATCATCAAAATTGACCATTTTTGCAGTTTTTGGACAATATCTTGAAAACCGTTAGAGCCAGAGGAAAAGTAAGCATTGCAGAATTGTTTAGCTCATTGAGATCTACAAAAGTGATTTTCAGGGTCTAAATTGTCAGATCAGCCGTTTAAGAGTTATTCCCCTTTAACTGTTTTTTTCCATTAATTTACACTGATTTTCAAAAATCTTCTTCTCTAAAACCACTGAAGGGATTGCATTGATACTTGGTATACATGATCTTTAGGATGTCCTCTACCAAGTTTGTGAATTACATACATGTCGACCAACCAACATGGCGGCCTTTGCTAAAAATAGAATAGGGGGGTCAAACCATTGTTTTTGGCTTATAACTCAAAAAGTAAAAGAGATAAAGAAAATCGGAAGCAAATTTTCTTGTTCAGCATCAAAAGGTCCTTACAGTAATTATTGCCCTTTAACTGTTTTTATACCCCGCCACACGAAGTGGCAGGGTATTATGTTATACCCTCAGTTTTTTTCGGTGTCTGTCCGTCTGTCTGTCCGTCCCCCGAAGGTTTCCGACCAATAACTTGAAAACGCGTCAAAGGATTTGAATGATATTTTGCACAGCTGTTTAGTACAATAAAATACAGGTCAAGTTCGATTTCCAGCATGATCCAAAAAATAGTTTTCGAGATAGGCCACTTTGAAAAATCAAATTTCATGAAATTTTGAGTTTCCGACCAATAACTTGAAAAAGCGTCAAAGGATTTGAATGATATTTTGCACAGCTGTTTAGTACAATAAAATACAGGTCAAGTTTGATTTCCAGCATGATCCAATAAATAATTTTCGAGATAGGCAACTTTGAAAAATCAAATTTCATGAAATTTTGAGTTTCCGACCAATAACTTGAAAACGCTTCATGGGAATCAAATGATATATTGTACAGCTATTGAGTACAATAAAATACAGGTCAAGTTCAATTTCCAGCTTGATATGAAAAATAGTTTTCGAGAAAGGCCACTTTGAAATCAAATTTTATGAACTTTTGATATTATAACGTGGCGGGGTATCATTTAATGTCCCATTACATGCCCTATTTTTTCTATTAATTTAAACTGATTTCCAAAAATCTTCTCTGAAACCACTGAAAGGATTGTTTTGCAACTTTGTATACTTGAAAGTTTGTGAAATTTATTCAAACTTTGGCATAAGAGATCAGGTGAGCGATTCAGGCTCCTGGGAGCCTCTAGTTTTCATTGAATACTTTAGAAAAATAATCAAATATTAATAATATGAAATAAAAACTGGTCTTACTAAACAATCCTATTATTTAAGAACAATTTATGGATGTCCGAGGGTGACTTTGAAAGTAATGAGGTTTTGAAATTAAGGTTTTAAATCATAAGGGAATACTTAAAAATACAAAATAAGCTAAAAATTTTGATAGGTTACCGTGCTTGTTTTAAAGATAATAAGAGTTCAAAATTTGGCAGGAAAAGGTTTTCTCTGGTTTTATCATAGCTTTATCATTAGCATAGTTTAGATGTTTAAACCTATGAAAAAGTGATTAGAATTGGAAATAAATTTGTAAAACAGATATTTATGATGTAATGAAGAACTTACACAAAAGAAAAATAGGGGTTACCGTGCAAATTTTTTTGCCTTATTTTGATGGAAAAAACCCAAGGATTCCGAAAAAAATAAAAAAAATCTCAAAAGCTGACCCTCCATCATCCTTATGTAGAGTGTTGCAATTTGGGTACCTGTTGCAATTTGGGTAGCGTTACGTTACATGTATATGGCCTTTGAAATATGGAATTCCATGTTCATTGTCATGCCTTCAAATAAGCTTCCTTTGTTGTATTCACAATGAGAAGTATGGACTACCCCACCCTGTATGGTTTCATTTATTATTATCCAGACTAGTTAAACTTGCTATAATAAGGAGTGCTGATATACCTCCTGTTCACCAGTCAGATATTGGTGGAATATACGACGACGACAACAACAACAACATGCCATTACTGTCAACACAATACATATCTTTTGGAAAATTTTATATAGAATAGAATAGATTAGAATGTTTTTATTACCAAATTAAAGGGCCCCTTAAGGGCATAACATAAAATTACATATGACAAAACATTACAGAATAATTAAGTCAGTGTAACAAATATATTTCAATGGTGCACAGTAATTAAGGAAAAGGTCAGTGGTCAAAGGGAGATAATAGTATAATACATATGAGTATATAATGGTTAAGTTTTTCTTAGTTTTAAAGCCTCCTCAATGTAGTCACATAGTAAAGATGAAAAATAGCAGTTTTCGTTATTCATAATCCATATAAATAAATGTTCTTTATCAATATTTAATAAATTTGGATAATTTTTAGTGTAATTGATAATATCTTTTCTAAATAAAGGCACATATATAGATATGTGCCTTTCTTGAGTCAAAATAATCTTCTTTATTTATCATTGTAAAATAGTTGCTCATTCGTGTCATTTGTGGGTTTGTTCCTCATTTGGGTAACTACTCTCCATTCAATTGGTTGTGTCCAACTGGATAAACAAAAGTGTAGGGACAAACACTAGGCATGTCTAGTAACAAAATATGCCACCTTATATCATCAAAACAATCCATAGAAGAGAATATGCTTGCATTTATCAAATATCCTGTATAATTAGAAAAATAAATCAATCAAGTCTTTCTATGAAAACCATGGAGTCTTAAAATGCTAATTACTATGAAAAAGGGTATGAAAAATGGCTAGATTAAAATAAAAAAGAACATGTGGGATGGATGTTGGCTCCATCATGATCTTTTTTGTCCATTCTAAGTTCATGACCTATCCAGCGCCACCTTCATTTCATAATTTCTTCAGATGGTGGTGTTGTAATTGGTTCTGTTGTATAGTTCTTTGTTCTGTTCCTTGGTGTATAGGTAAACAGAGAGAAAGTCAAAGAAAAAAAGTCACAGGGAAAAAGGGCACAAGAAAAAAAGTCACAGGAAATAAAGTCACAATATATTAGTTTCAGCATAAAACTACCTACGTATGCTGAGCCTGCCTCAGCATTTTTATGGCATTTGGATGAGCATCTGTTAATTGACAATAAACAAGGCAATAACACTACGATAGTGGGGGTTCATGTATATTGTTAATTATCTGTTTTGGTTACTATCGTCACAGTACATAGAAGTGTAATGACAGGTACATTTTGTAAATCACACCTGTGGTTGGATTACCAAAAGGTTACAATAAATAAATAAATAAATAAATAAATAAATAATCTTTATTTCCTAATCATATCAATCACAAATCATATATATGTTTGATTACAAAGATGATAAACATAAACATGTATAAAAGATACAAGAACCATTCTTCCAGGAAATATCATAAATGTACATGTAGCATCAAAAAGGAAACCTTTTAGATCAATTTATTTTGGAAAAGGAATAATGTATATGAATTCTTTCTCCTGTGAAATACATGGAAATAATTAGATTTGATATAAAATCAAATTTAAGCATTTGAAATTTTAAAATCAGAATAGGTATATCATTAATGGAAAAAGGAAATAATCATTTTGCTTTACAAGAAATTTGCAAAGTACAAATATAGGAATGTTTGCCATGACTTCAGCATTTATCTGTTATTTGTTGGAGGGCAAAAAGACAATAAAACTGTCTTGGAAAACATCTTTAAATTGTCATAACTTTTTTTTTTTTTTTTTCAAGATAAATAAAATATTCTTTTGGTTCTTCAAATTTCAGAAAAAGATTGTTTTTGTAGTGCATTTTGAAAATAAATATTCAGTGGTTCTGAAGATTGAAAATTTTCATTGAAAAATTACTTGGTTCAGAAAATTTTTTACAGAAAATTTATTTTTTAACTTTAAGTTTAATTTTCAAAATTAATTATGGTAATTATGAATAAATTTTTCATTAAAAAATGTTTGAAGGGATATACATGTACATATTATCATGAAAAAAACAACATGCTTTTTATCGCTGGGTCTCTGAGTGAGGAAGTCTTATCTGGCCTTCCTCAAATGACTAATTATATAAGCACTTAAACCCTTGTTATGATGAAGAACTGACCCTTAAACCATACAACATGTAATGATAACTAATACATGTAATAGGAGGTCAAACGTTGGGTTTATTTTACCATTACAAACATTTTTTTTTCCAAAATCTGCAATGCACCCTCATGACTGTTGTTGTAATTTCTTTTCAGACATTTTTATTGCTGTAATGAATCAGGAGGAATTAGATGAGGTTGCAGACAACCTAAAGGTGGAATATTTTGTTCTTGATAATTTGAAGGATGGGAAATTGACATATTCTGCCAAAATTGTACTTACAAACAACAGTTCTGTTGATCTAAGCTATGACAAGAAATGGTCCATCTATTTCTGTCACATACGAATGATCGAACCTGCAATACTTCCTGATGACCGAGAAGCCATCATCATAGATTCTGGGGTAAGATTTAGACACATAAATGGATGTTTATTTACATTGGAACCCATCAAGTCTTTTAAAACTCTGAGTCAAAGTGAATCGTTAGACATTTTGTTCAAGGCTCAGTACTATTCTGTTGCCAGATCGGATCTGATGCCTAATTGGTACTTAACATCAGGAGATCTAAAACCTAGAGTCATTCAGTCCACTGGTCATCAAGATCTACATTATGTCCAGCCATTTGATGCGGAGGAGAAATGGAAGAGATTTTCTTACAAACTTGACAGTGGTGCTACCAGACAAGATAAGTACAATCCGTGGACGCCACAGGAGCGGTTTACACATTATAAAGTGGAGGATCTGAAGAAACCTGGTAAACTGGTCATACCTACTCCACAGAAAATAGACGTAGATACAGACAACTGTGTAGATCTAGCTAATGGCAAGTGGGTCATTCAGGCTAAGGCAGAAGTCTTACATGAAGCTCAAGTTTTAAAAGGTAGGTTTGTTGATTACTTCAAACTATCTGCTCAACTTTCTTATTGACAACATTTTTGTTCAGTTTGGTGGACGTGTTTTTCAGCAAACAATAGGGATTCCAATGGGCACTAATTGTGCACCTTTGTTTGCTGATTTGTTTCTTCATTCATATGAAGCAGACTTCTTGCAATATCTTCTAGACAAAAAAGACCGTAGACTAGCTCTCTCTTTCAACCTCACGTTCCGTTATATTGATGATGTCCTTTCACTAAACAATTCTTGATTTGGTGACTTTCTCCATCTCATACATGTCATATATCCCCAGGAGCTTGAGATAAAGGACACAACGGATTCTAGGAAGTCTGCTTCATATTTAGATCTACATCTCGAAATTGACTCTCAAGGAAGACTTTCAACAAGGCTCTATGACAAACGTGATGACTTCAACTTTCCAATCGTCAACTTCCCCTTCTTGTGTAGCAACATTCCCTCCGCTCCAGCTTATGGAGTTTACGTATCTCAATTGATTCGTTACTCCAGAGCGTTCGGGACTAACATCGATTTCCTTAGCAGAGCGACACGTCTGACGCAAAAATATGCTGTCTTCACTCAAGAAATTTTACGGAAGACATCATGCACTTATAGACAAATATGGGATTTCGATCTCTCAGATGAGTGCAGATGTTGGTTTGTCATAGGGTGTTGTTTTGTCTTCCTTTACCGGATTTGACATGCTGAATGGACTATTGGCAACACGACAGGTGTGCTATCATGGCTATAGCAAGCAGGAACTGCTCACTCTTCCGGAGCACCTGGGTTCACTCTTGTTTCGACTGGAGTTCAAGTTGTTGATTAATATTCAGTTATTTTGTGTTTCCATGTTTTACATGTTGTCTGTTTTTGTCCCGTTCTTGTTGTTGTTTACTGGTTTTGTCTCTGGCCTTTCAGACTTTTGACATTTGGATACCCCATTGGTACCTCTGCTTCTTTGCTATAGATCTAGAGGTCATATTTATTTTAACAGACTAACATAGACTCTATTATCAGTCAGAGATCTCATTTAAACAAGTAAACAGAATCTTACTTCCGTAATAATTTACTTGTTAGAGTAAATTGCTTTTTTCTCTGAACAAAAATTAATTTGCACAAGTAAACTTGAAAATCTTTAGGCTAATTTTACTTGTAACACAATATTTTTACAATCATGACAATCAAACAAACATTTTTTTTGAAATGTGTACATCACTGGGCTGCTCTATGATCCATTAGAAATTACTGATGTGCATGGCTGTCTTCATGGTGCTCACAGCCTTTGAAAATTGCCCCCTTGGGACAATTTGAAATGTTAATTATCTCTCATTTAACTTGATTAAGTTAACAAATATTGTCTCTGATCAGTCTGGTGAAGGATTTTGATAGTATTAGCATGATTAGCAATTTAAATAATCATGCACAAAATAAAATTTCATGGCTAGATAAACATGATAAAGATAATTAAGAAAAGAATGTTAGATTTTTTACCAGTTTACTTGCACAAATAAATTAGCAGGATTAGTGTATTAATTAAAGTCACAAGGGAGACAATTTTTTAACTTCTGAAAATTTACATTTATTTACTTTAAGTTTTGATTATCTTCAAGCACTAAGTTTAATTTATATTAACATCCACTATTCACTTGTATTGATGATCACAGCTTATATGTAACTAGGAGAAAACTACTAAGGTTGTATTTGAAAGCCGTGCTAGTAGAATCCAATAAAGAGAATCCTGCATGTTGCATGATCCATTATTGACTGTGACAAAACTGTGTGGCTTTCATAACAATATCATTAAAGCAGCGTCATTTCGGAATTTCATGAATGACATCAGGCTTCCCAAAAGTGGCAGAAAGGGGGGTGATAGATTACCAGAAGCAGGTATGATAAAGCCCCTTGCAGAAATGCAACAGGATATCTTGTGATAACTTGAGATTTTCATGAGATATCTTGATAAAACATCTCAAGATTATCACAGGATATCTTGATCTGTTTGGTCAGGATATTTCAGGATGTTATTGGAACAGGATTTTTCAGGATAAATATCCTGACAGGAAATGGACCAGGATTTTTATTTCAGGATCAGGATTAATAATGCCAGGATAATCCTGATATTTATCCTGAAAAATCCTGTTCCAATAACATCCTGAAATATCCTGACCAAACAGATATCTCATGATTATCTTGAAGCCAGGATAATCATGAGATAATTATCCTGAAGCCAGGATTATCATGAGATATCTGAGATTTCCTGACATCAAGATATGCATATTTCTTTATTTGCTGTCAATTTTTATAGGATTATATTGGCTAAATGACATAATTCGAAAGTTTTAAATTTCATCATTTTTAATCATCTCGTTTGTGTCTCTTCTTTAGGTAGATGTTTCATTTTGACAAGTTTTCAGTCTGTCCTTCATCGTGTGTGAAGTTGAGTTAAAAGTTGCATCAAATCTTTCCATCAGAAGGACTGAAAATAAAGAATAAGCATGGTTAAGAAACATATAAAAGATGGTAGTATTTTTGAATTGAATGTTTTATCATTTTTGAGAATCAGGAATAAATTTTGCTTCTTAATTACCACATTCTTCCCCCAATAATGATCCCTGCAATGATTAGTGGTTGTTATTTTACAACTCTTGTTGGTGATCAAAGAGCTTTAATACATTTCACATTTGTTAAAATTTTTGCCATCTTCAAAAAAATGTACAAATTACACATGAAACCTTTACGAGTAGTTATACAAATAAAAGGCAAATACATATTTCTGTATAGGATAAGCCCGTATTCTTTATTATGACTTACATTCAATCTTTCTTTTTTCAGGGTCTAAACCAAGTTTTGTACTTTTCTTGTTGTTTGCCATTATGACACTTCTTGTTGACGTCAATGTTTTCTTAACAGGAATGAAAGCACATCACTTGCCCCTTTTCCGGTTGCAATTCCCAGCTCTCAACTTATTCTGTAACATGCACACATGTAGCATACATTAACCTAAAACATATAAAATTCTATTAAGTAATCTGATTCAAAAACCTAATTAAAATCTACTGTAAGATCCACAGCAGTGACCCTCCATTGTAAGAGAGTTTAATTATCTGTTGAAAATGTGAATGTAACCTAATGGCTACTTTCATGATAAATCAATTCCGTGAAATTAAGGATTAAGTGTCAAGTTGCTTTACATATTGCATGTACATAAGGGAGTCATAAACATGTGGTTTCAATTTTGACCTGAATAAATAGGTCACATTTTTGTGTACAGGTTTACAAAGAAAATGGAATTGTTTTATTTTAAGTTCCTAATAATGTAATAATCTGACAGTGATAAAGCTTACAAAAATAATGAGTCAATGAAAAACAACAAACATTATTTTATAATAAGTAAAATCAATCTTAACATACTTTAGAAAGAACTTACCAATTAGTTGAGCAGCTCAGGATGAAGAGTCTATTATTTCATTCCATTTCATGTAATTTATAGGTTTAAGTGTAAAATGGTTTCACAAATAATTTCTATGTGATTACACAAATGTGCACTTGCACATGTATGGTTTTATCTTCCTTATAATCCATCAGAAACCCACATTTTCTAACATTTTCAAGTAACATCATAACAATTTACAAAGCTCTTTGTCAGGAACAACCTTGACATACAATGAAACAGATTTGAATTGGGCCAATGGTGGCACCTGATAAGATTTTCAAATACTGTAAGGTCACTTGAGGGATACACAGAATAAACATTTACAATAATATTTCACTTTTAACTACACAATTAATTTACCATGTTTCATCAAACATATTTTTTCCTTATTTAAAAAACTTATATTTCATAATATAATAAAACAAAAATTTTTTAATACATGTATTTTTTACAATGAAGATTTCCTATCCCCATTTCTCCCTCTTCTTATCATGTTACACTTAAACAAAGAACAATTCTTGATATATCTTGGAACCAGGAATTTAGAAAATCACTGTATGTAGATAATGTAAGAAAAGATTCCTGAACTATCTTGACTTCAGGACTTTAGAAAATCACTGTATGTAGATAATGTAAGAAAAGATTCCTGAAATATCTTGACTTCAGGACTTTATATTGACTTAAAATCCTGAAGTCATTCAGCTCTAAGTAAAATTCCTGGCTTATCCTGATAGCATCCTGATCCTGATCTCAAGATATCTCTGGATACAATTTTCCAAAAAATGGCCACCAAGATAAAACAGGAGGTCTCATGATAATCATGAGATATCTTGATACATCCTGACACACCAGGATCCATTTCTGCAAGGGGCTTTATCAGCTCAAGAAGATGACATCGATCAAAGCTTTATCAGCTCAAGAAGATGACATCGATCAAAGATTTATCAGCCTCAGAACATGAAACCTCAAATGAATGTTTCTTTTTGAATAACAGTGCTGATTGAAAAAAATCCTTTATCATGTTTATTAACTCATAATAATTATATGATAATTCTATATTTATAAATCATATTTTCATATTTATTTTCCACAGAACATCTGGGCTTGAGTATAAACATTGAGGATATAGAGACAAAGAGAAGTGAACATGTGATAAATTTGAAATTGAACAAAGTATTAGACGGTAAAAATACTGAAGCTTACTGTGTGACAATCAAAGACAATGTCATAGATATAACAGGTAACACGGCGTGTGGTGTTTTCTATGGTGTACAGACCGTTCTAGCATTGAGGAATGGTAATGAGCTTCCATGTTGTAGCATTACAGACTGGCCGCGGTACACCTACAGAGGCATGCAGCTGGATGTTTCCAGGAACTTTCACAGTAAGGCACAGGTCTTAAAACTACTGGATGTCATGGCTATGTATAAAATGAACAAGTTCCACTTCCATTTGACAGATGATGAGGGATGGAGAGTAGAAATTCCAGGGCTAGAAGAACTCACAACGGTATTCAATAATTTTAATAAAAAAACTTTTCCGCCTTTGATATAATAGTTTACAAAATTAAGGTTTGATCTTGCAGTAAAATATCAATTTTTTTAGGGGGGGGGGGGGGAGTTGAAGATTTCATGATGTGAAAATCTGTAAATATAAAGTGGTAGATGTTTGAGGACCAACACTTGGGGAGAAAAAATATTTTTATACCCCTGCTTTGAAGAAGAGGGGAGGTATGCTGTTTAAACTGTGTCCACCCGTAGTCCCATATTTCTGTTCTACTTTCTGTTTACTCATGACTAACCTACTATTAGTCATAGGTTGTTCCTATTAAGTGACAAGCTGGATATGGGCAGGATAAATTGTGGGATATCCTTGACATGTTTATGGATCTATTGAACATCTACTTCCTGTTTTAATACTGAAAACTTTTTTGTCACACTTTAATTCTGTCTTTTCTTCAATTGCTCATAACTTGGGAACTCTTATTTTTAGATTGCTGATATTTAGTGACAGGCATAATATTGATGTGATACATGATTGTGGGATATGTGTCAATGGATCCATAGGATATCTTCTTCCTGTTTACAAAAAAAGTTTGAATTTTCCTGTCACACTTTAATTCTGGCCTGCTTTTTATTTCCTCATAACTTGGCAACTATTATTCCTAGATCATGTAGATTGCTGATATTTGGTAACAATTAGCTTGGCATGTACATGATGTATTGTGGGATATTTATTTGGATACAGTCATCATGGATGGCATCTACTCTCTGTTAACCAAAAACTTTTTAAAAAATACGTCACACTTTTCATTCACTTACATCATGTACATGTACCTGCATGTATGTACATATATAACTCAGGTACTATTACTCCTAGGTTGCTGATATTTCAGGTAACAAGTGTGATATGGACATGATGTATGTTGGGATACATTTTTGGATCCATCATTCATTTACTTCCTGCTTGCATTATACTTTATATTTAACATGGCATAGTTGTGAAAGTGAGGGTATCACTTGTGAGCATTGGTTCAAAGATTTCATGTTGTAACAGTTTTCTAAGCATCTACTTGTAACAATGTCTTGATATTTGATGTACAGAATAAGCCTGGATCCCATAGTGTTGGAATCTGTTTCAGGTCTGTCGACTGTTACTCATCTAACTTGCCTAATTTCTGCTAAAAATGAAATCCAACCATTTTGCCTTTAACATGTTTTATCCATTTTGGTAATTTTAGGTTGGTGGGAGAAGAGGCCATGACCTTACAGAGAGATCTTGTATACTACCTATGCTTGGTTCAGGGCCCGACTTTGATACATCAGGAACAGGATTTTACAGTGTTGCAGACTATCATGAAATTTTACAGTATGCCAAGGATCGATATATTGAGGTGATACCAGAGATAGACATGCCAGGACATAGCCATGCTGCAATCAAGGCCATGAGAGCTCGGTACCTAACATACAGAGAGGCAGGAGATATGGAGAAAGCTAAGGAATTCCTATTGACAGATTTAGCTGATAACAAACATTTCCTTTCATGTCAGTTATATGCTGAGAATGCTATGAACCCAGGACTGGAATCTACTTACAGATTTATTGATAAAGTGGTCATAGAAATGAAAAAGATGCATGCAGAAGTGACCCCCCTGAAAACATTCCATATTGGTGGGGATGAGGTCCCATATGAAGCATGGAAAGAATCACCTGCTTGTATCAAACTCATCAAGAAAAAGGAAGTACAGGACTTTAGTGAGCTGATGGAATATTTCATTAAGAAAGTGGCTAAGATTGTCTCCTCCCACGACTTACACCTGGGAGTTTGGCAGGATGGCGTTATACATGATGAGTACTTCCTAGAGCCAATGAAGAGAAAATTCTTCCCTAATGATGAAGTGTATGCATATGCTTGGCAGAACGTCTGGGAGTCGGGACTGTCTGGATGTGCTTATAAACTGGCAAACGAAGGCTATAAAGTAAGTTGTTATAGATACTTGGCAGAACGTCTGGGAGTCGGGACTGTCTGGACGTGCTTATAAACTGGCAAACGAAGGCTATAAAGTAAGTTGTTATAGACAGCTTTGAAAGCAGTTTCATAACTACTGAGGATAGGTTAGTTTAAATAAAACGTCTGTTTTGTCGCAAAGAGTGATAGATCTTATTTTTGACATGATAGCATAACTTTTATTGTTCTATTCCTTTAGGTTGATATGATGTAACAACACAGACTGACAGGACTTGAAAAATTCTAGTATATATGCTTTCAGTGTTTAGTTCTCTCTTCCTTCATGTCCTTAGCATTTGAGATTGATCATTACCATTCAGTAAGTTGTGTTTGTTTATTTGTAGGTTATAATGTCCCAAGGGACCCACCTGTACTTTGACCACCCCCAGGAGCCTGATCCTGAAGAGAGGGGGTTGTACTGGGCAGCAAGGTATATAGACAGCAGGAAAACATTCAGTTTTATGCCAGATAATATTTACCTGAATGCTGACTACAAGTTAACAGGAGATATCATATCCAAGAAAGATCTGGATATACATGCTGATGATCATGTGCCACTGAAGAAGCCTAAAAATATTGTTGGTAAATAATTACTGTTAGTCAGCAATAAATCTTTGATTGATATTATACCCCCACTCGTATGAGAGGGGGCTACACGTATATTGCAATCACCTTGTCCGTCCATCCATCTGTCTGTCTGTCCGGTTCAATTTCTCTGCTTCTACGGAATAGATTGGTTTCAAATTTGGTACACAGCTTCAGCATGATGAGTTATACCATTCCTCCTCTTTCCAGGTCGGTCCATAATCTACTTCCTGTTTTCTGAGCCGACTTAGATTTTTTAGGGTAAAAAATTTGAAATGTGAAATATTTCGTAACAGATTTATCGGCTTCTACTGGATGGATTGGTTTCAAATTTGGTACACATCTTCAGCATGATAAGTTATACCGTGCCTCCCCTTTCCAGGTCAGTTCATCATCTACTTCCTGTTTTACGAGCCGACATACTTTTTATGGGTCAAAAATAGACAATTTTTCGTAACAGATTTCTTAGCTTCTACAGAAGGGATTGATTTCAAATTTGGTATACAGCTTTAGCATGATGAGTTGTACCGTGCCTCCCCTTTCCAGGTCAGTCCGTCATTTACTTCCTGTTTTCTGAAAAATCGAGTGGGGGTATGCTTAGCACGACTTAGTGCAACCCCTTGTTCATTTAGTTTTACATAAAGAATAAATGAAAGAAGCAAAGAGGCACCAATGGGGCACCTAAGTGTCAAAAGTCTGAAATGGCAATGACGAAACCAGCAAATATGAACGAAAACAGCACGTAGAAACACAAAACACAAAATCAACTAAACAGAAATAATAGTAATAAGGGCTAAACTTTCTTAAAAAATATATAAAAATTCTAATTAAAGAAACTTGGAATCAAAATTTATATATAATGCATTATGCCTTTTTATACATTGCCAAAATTTTGCAATCCAATTATGATATGGTGACATGGTCGACTTGTCTGAGGATACTTTGGTTTTACATGATAAGCTAAGTATTGAATACCAATTATAATAAAACTTTTGTATGATGTTTGAAACCACGAATCTGCTTATGGAAAGTTGATGTTACATTGAGGTTTGTGGCATAAAGTGCTTTAGATAAAGGGCCTAAAAGGGCAATATGGGTATTTTTACAAAACTGCTATATAACTTTATTTTTATACAACAGCATATTTTCTGGATTGAATTATGTTATGCCGATGTCATCATCATTGTTGTCGTTCTTGTTGATGTCTGTGGACAATTTAGTTTCAGTGGGATAACTTTAAGTTTTGGTTGACCAATAGTCATAAAAAAAATTTGGAACCTTTAAAGGAAGGGCAGTATTGCATTTGAGGAATGTGGCCCCTACCATTTTGGTGATACCATTATCTTGCACTGTTACATATTGCTGTTTTCAAAAAGGGGCCATATCCAAAAAATCAACTTTTTTATTTGTGGTCTAATTAATTTTTTGTTTTAACATTGGAATCCTTGTAAATATTCCTGCAGTGGTTTCCCCAGGACCTTTTAGCATCCTATGTATAGCTAACAATGTGATGCTCTGGTTCAAATGTGATACTATCTGAATCATCTATAATATATTTTTATAAGAAAGGTGATGCTAAAGTTTCAAAGCAATTGATGGTAATGCTAAAATTGAAAATATACTAGGACATGTAGGATGCTATCAAAGATTTCATGGGTGAACACTCTTACTTTCTCGGTTTTCAATCAAATTTGCAATAACTGCTACCATTTTTGAAAATTTAGGGGTCATTGGGCCAAAAATGCCAAATATAAGAGTTTGTCTTGGCCATTGGTTTTATTCAAGAATTTTAGTGGTAGTGGGTCAGCCAATCATTATGCTTTTTAAAATTATGATTTTTCTAACCACAAGAAAAAATTATATCTCCCCAAATTTTGTGGGGAGAAATATTGTTTTTGTCCTGTCTCACACAGTCCCTCAGTCTGTCCGTGTGTCTGTCTGTCCATCACAAAAGTTGTCAGCGCAAATCCTCTGAATCTACTGAACCGAATTCAAAGAAACTTGGTATATAGGAAGGACATCATATGAAGTTGTGTATATTAATCAGAAATTTTTATCCTCCAATTTTTTGGGGAGTTAAGGCCATTTGTACTTAGAAATTTGCTAAAATCCTCTCTTATCACCTTGTCAGGGCAACTTCTCTGTAACTACTGAACGGATTTCAACAAAACTTGGTTCATAAATGTAGAAAGGGTAGTTCTGCATGGTACCATGAAATTTTGATTTTTAAATTTTTGTTTGAGTTATGGACCTTTGAACTAAGAACTTTGCTGAAAATCTTCATTTATAATCTTGTCATCGCAATCCCTCTGAAACTACATGTACTGCATGTGTTGTGTGTTTTGTGGGTCCATCATGGGCTGCATTTGTCGTGTGCTTGGTTGGTTCACCATGGGCCGCATGTTTCATGTGATTTGTGGGTTCACCATGGGCTGCTTGTGTCTAAAGCATTTGACAATTCATATTGTGCCTTCAATGAACAGGGTTCAACATGTTGAGGTTGTCATATTGTGCCTTCAATGTACAGGGTTCAACATGTTGAGGTTGTATCATACTGGGCGCTGGCGTAGTCTTTTATTATTCTAAGAACAAAGTGTCATGGCTGTATGTCATAAAGCTATTTTTGTCTCGCCTGCGACGAATAGTCGCGGAAGGCGAGACATAGGTATTACTTTCCGGCGGCGGCGGCGGCGGCGGCGGCGGCGTCGTAAACTTTTTTGTAAGACTTTTGTGGACAATGAATTGCTTGAAGAGTATAATAGCTAGGCATCTGATATTTGGTATACAGACAGTTCAGGTTATGGTCTACGCAACTGTCACCATGCCGTGTGACCCTGACCCCATTTTCACGCTCCAGTGACTCTGTGAACTTAGGTCTTTTTTCAGGTGGTAAACTTTTTTGTAAGACTTTTGTGGACAATGAATTGCTTGAAAAGTATAATAGCTAGGCATCTGATATTAGGTATACAGACAGTTCAGGTTATGGTCTATGCAACTGTCACCATGCTGTGTGACCCTGACCCCATTTTCACGCTCCAGTGCTTCTGTGAACTTAGGTCTTTTTTCAGGCGGTAAACTTTTTCGTAAGACTTTTGTGGACAATGAATTGCTTGAAAAGTATAATAGCTAGGCATCTGATATTTGGTATACAGACAGTTCAGGTTATGGTCTACGCAACTGTCACCATGCCGTGTGACCCTGACCCCATTTTCACGCTCCAGTGCTTCTGTGAACTTAGGTCTTTTTTCAGGCGGTAAACTTTTTCGTAAGACTTTTGTGGACGATGAATTGCTGGAAAAGTATATCAGCTAGGCATCTGATATTAGGTATACAGACAGTTCAGGTTATGGTCTACGCAACTGTCACCATGCTGCGTGACCCTGACCCCATTTTCATGCTCTAGTGACTCTGTGAACTTAGGTCTTTTTCAGGCTGAAAAACATTTTTGTAAGACTTTTGTGGATGATGAATTGCTGGAAAGTTATAATAGCTAGGCATCTGATATTGGGTAAACAGACAGTTGCGGTTATGGATAATGCAACTGTCACCATGCCATGTGACCATGACCCCATTTTTACGCTCCAGTGACTCTGTGAACTTAGGTCTTTTTTTTCAGACAGAAAACTTTTTGTAATTCTTGTGTGGACAATGGATTGCTTGAATAGTATAATAACTAGGCATCTGTTATTAGGTATACATACACTTTTTGTGTTTATATCAAGAAATGAAAGCTTAGGTAGTTGATTTTAGTGATGGTGCCGGCAGGCGAGACATACTTTTAGTGGCCACACTTGTTATAACTGTACATGATACTCCTACATTCTGTCTTAGGGTGTTTTTACTTGCTTTACATCATTCTTGGATCTACATCTTGAATTTGACTGGGTGGTCATTTCAGTAAAAAAATTCACAATAAAAGAGAGGATTTTGATTTTTAGATTTTTAATTTTCCTAACCTGGAAAGTAACATACCAATGTCACCTGCATACGGTGTCTATATTTCACAACTAATTCTATATGCCAGGGCTTGTACACATTTTTCAGATTTTTTTTTATCCCACATCGCTTTCTCCGTAACCGACTATTAGACGAAGGTTATAAGAAAATACATGTCGTCTCGTACAATCTCTAAAAAATTCTTTCTTCGTTATCAGCCACTGGTAGAAAAACTCATAATCATGTTAGATGAAATGGTTAGTTCTTGCTTCGATTAGATTTTGGCTGGTTGATTTACTGAGATGATCACCTTAGCATCCCTAATGGGTTAAGCAGAGGTACCAATGGGGCATTCGAATGTCAAAAGTCCGAATGGGCAGAGACAAAACCAGTTAACACCAACAAGTATGGGACAAAAACAGACAACATGTAAAACATGGAAACATAAAATAACTGAATATCAATCAACAATGCGAACTCCAGTCGAAACAAGAGTGAACTCAGGTGCTCCGGTCTTCTCAAACCTGTTGTGTTTTGTGTAACTACTGGACCCAAAAATGGCAATGGCACCGGGAAGTTTGGCGTGCCTTAAAATTTATATTAACCTATCATTTCTTTTGAAATGCCTGTACCAAGTCAGGACTATTGCGATCTTTAATTTTCTGGTATGTCTTCCTCATTTTCTCTTGTCTTATGGACATTTGAGATTGATTCTTCAAATTTGGTAATTTTGTTATTACCTTTATTTACTTTATAGGAATGCAAGGTCAGCTTTGGTCAGAGCTTGTCAGAACACCTGAGCAAATGGATGGCATGATCTTCCCAAGACTCTTACCATTGGCTGAGAGAGCTTGGCACAAGGCATCCTGGGAAGGTGAGGAAAGTAGGGAAAGCAGAAAACGACAAGAAACGGCAGATTGGACATTGTTTGCTAACAGTCTTGGATATAAAGAACTAAGGAGACTGGACTTAATGAGTGTGGCTTATCACATTCCTCCACCTGGGGCAAGGTATCAAGCATTTCATTTACTTTACAAGAGTCTATACATGTATTAGGAACATATAAAAGGGTACTTGTTAAGGATAATGTAGTATTGTAAGTCACAGCAGATTTTAGAATGGTTTTATTTGGTAAACTAAATTTTTGGCCAATTGTATATCACATGTATATCTTGTGGACATGTTATTTACCAGATTTAGATATATTATATTAGTTACTTTGAATAAAAAATTGATCAAAGTTGAATGAGATATTTTCATTTGATATTGGTTGTATCTGTGTATGTTTTTATAAAAAAAAGCTTTTATATACATTTATCGGTAATAAGCGGCTTTTTCCTTAGATCTCATCTGCCTGATATTTTTTAGTATCATGGACAGTCCGTGATACAAGAAAATATCAGGTGGGAGCACTTGATAACTGTGACGTCATTACCGATAAAAAGAATATTATATACTTTCCTTTTTGATACTATCTATATCTAGGTGAGTATCAGACGAGTCCGATACTTTTATATACATGTAACAGCATGAAAATGTTTAATATTCTTAAATGTAAACATATTCTCTATTTCAGATTTGTGGATGATAAGTTAGAAATGAATGTAGCCTTCCCAGGATTGTGTATGGAGTACAGTACAGATAAAGGAAGTTCCTGGTCAGTGTATAGGGAACCAGTGGCAACGGAAGGACACAAGGACATTCTACTGAGGACTAAGTAGGTTACTCACTCTATAAATCTAAGATATATGGCTTTAATACAACCACAAACCGATTGTATAATGTTATGGTGATGTTGTTGTCATTGGCAATGGAAGGACACAAGGACATTCTACTGAGGACTAAGTAGGTTACTCACTCTATAAATCTAAAATATATGGCTTTAATACAACCACAAACCGATTGTATAATGTTATGGTGATGTTGTTGTCATTGGCAATGGAAGGACACATGGACATTCTACTGAGGACTAAGTAGGTTACTCACTCTATAAGTCTAAAATATACTGTTGATATACAACCACAAATTTTTGGGATTGTATTATGTTATGGTGATGTTGTTGTCCTTGGTGTTGCTGTTGGCATTGGTGTCATCTTAGTCATTGTCTTCTGTAGGCACTTTGGTTTCCGTGCGATAGCATTAGTTCTAGTAAACAAATTGTTATATAATGTTTGTTACTACTAAAGGAAGGTTGACATTGCATTTTGGGTTTCTAGCCCCTACTTTTTTTTAAAGGCCAAAAGGGGCTAAAATGGGTGTATTGACAAAAGTCTGAATAATGTAATATTTTATCCGATTTTGATATTTTTTTAAAGTGTATTCCTCAATAAACTCTGTTGACAAAATGTAGCAACAGATTTGATATATCTTGCACCATTACATTGCAATGAAGGGTCAAAAAGGGGCTTCACCCAAAAACTCCTCTTTTATATTTGTGGTAAGATTTTCAAAATCTTTTTTTCTTTGGAATCCTTGTAAAAATAGCTGCCTGCAGTTTTCAATTAGATTTGCAATATCTCCTACCATTTTGGGCAAATTCAGGATCAGAGGGGCCTTTTGAGTTTTCCTTGAAGGTTGGTATAAATGTATAAAAAAATCACAAATATGCATTGAAGATCCACCAAAGAATGCATGTGTCAAAAACACAAAGAATTCACCATGGGCTCCTTGTGTCCAAAGCATTTGACTACACGTTTGTTCAACATGTTGTGGTTGTATCATGCCGTGCTAGGCATACCTTTTTTTACTGTTGTACTGTATGATTGTAGCAGCACAACATTAAAGGTTTTTTAAGCTTATAGGTAAATACCATACGAAGCTTATTTGTTTGTCTTAAAACCACATGTTAAGTAAGAAGAACACAATCACAAAATATTTAAATTGAAATTAATTGCTTAAATGTCCTATTAATATTCTTTTGTATATTCCATTGAATTGAAGGTCTACCGATGAGAAGAGATTTAGTAGAACAGTCAAGTTAAAAGGAAGCACTGACAATAAAGACAAAGGGGAATAACTCATGTCAACACATATCACTGTAGACATTCTAATGATATTGAACACTTCTATTGGTGCAGTTATTAATTTATCATAATGATGACGTTGAAGTGGAGGTTTATTGTGTTGACACAGTATTTCTGTAGAGTTTGTGCTGGACCTTATACGGCAATTTACTTCATGGCCACCTTATGTGATTTTTTCATAAGAGATGTAATGCATCTCTGACAGGACATTTACAAGGATCATCATGGATGTAGTATAACTCTAACATTAGTACAATCTTGACAGGGAGGGGAAGCAGATCAGCTAGTTTAAAAGTGATTTTAGAATTAACTTATATTAAGTTAATAATGCTCAAATGGACCTGATATTTCATTTTAGATTGTATTTAAGGTGTGAAATTCAGTCATATTTTCACATGTATGTATTTTTAAAACATGTTTGTTATTATTATACCCCCTGCAAACAAAGTTTGGGGGGTATATAGGAAACACCCTATCTGTCCGTCCGTCCGTCTGTCCGTCTGTCCACATAACTCGTAAGCGCTTCTCCTCCTAAACCCCTTGAAGGATTTTGTTGAAACTTAAAATGAAGGAAGTACATCATATGTAGATGTGCATGAAGAATTTTCATCGCACTCGGACATCATTCAGGGGAGATAATTGACTTAGACTTTTTAAATACATTATTCAATGGGATACCTCGTAAGCGCAACTCCTCCTAAACCTCTTGAAAGATTTTGATGAAACTTTACATGAAGGAAGTACATCATATGTAGATGTGCATGAAGAATTTTCATCGCAATCAGACACCATTCAAGGGAGATAATTGGACTTTGACTTTGACAATGGGAAGCCCTCCTAAACCACTCGATGGATTTTGATGAAACTTTACATGAAGGAAGTACATTATCTGTAGATGTGCATGAAGACTTTGTATTGCTCTCGGTTATCATTGAGGGGAGATAACTGGACTTGAGATTTGTTTTACAGAACAGAGTCCAATATGAAGCGGGGGATATCCTTTTGTGAGCTCGCTCTTAGTTTTACTTGTTTGATGTAGCTTTATATTGATGTTCATGTAGTGGATATTTTTAACAGAATGCTGTTGGCTATGTCATTTGTTATGTATTTTCCCCATACTTAGGTGTGTTTTACCATTATTTGCAATTGCCCTTTAACAGGTATTTTTCTTCAAGTCAGGTTTTGTATGTTATATAAATGTCTTATATTTGTTATATTATGTAATTTATTTATAAACAGTGGATATATTCTCTGTATTAATGGAAATCCTTTACTTGAGCTTTGTGTTTTTTTACTGGTTTTCCTTTGTCTGTCCTTCTTTTTCTCTGCAAACATAAAACTTTGTATTATGTTCTCCAAAACAACTTATTGCAGTCACTTAAAATTTTAGATGTTTAGGTCATGTGTCACAAGTAACAAATGAAAGACCTGTTGAATTTTTACTTCCTATTATTTGACATGAAGAATGAAAGGCCTGTTGAATTTCTACTTCCTTTTAATTGACATTTAAGACAATAATACTTAGTCAATGTTTAAAAACTTTAGTTCCAATTTTTCATGAACTTCTTTTCACAAAAATCTATTAATGGGACTTCATTATCAGGTCCTGTATATTACAAGTTCTTATTTCAGATCTGTTGCATATCTACTTCCTGTTTATATTTCATTCAACATTTCCTGAGCAACTACAATCACAGTATACATTTCTTGCTGTGCAAACTGGGTATATTTGCATTCTCAGATTTTGAAACTAATGTTCTTTAATGGCATTGGTGGCTCACAGATATCTGGTTATTTGTCAGTCAGGGATCACCCTTGTACCAGTGAATTTAATTCACCTATTTAAGTGATACAAATTCACTTGCTCAAGTAGATAGAATTTATTAACAATCTAAATTCACCTATACAAGTGATTTTAAGCAAAATGTTAAATCTTTGATCATCTGTAATGATGTTATATAATTTTTTCATGTGGTCAGCAGTATTTTTCTTCTATAGATCTAAATGGAAACTTTTTATATCGATCAAAATCATCTGGGCGCAGAAGAATTTGAGTGGGCATATAAGCTTTGAAAATAGGTCCCTTGAGAAATTAAATGGCTATTAATTTGTACTTACTGTGTCGTTGAAGAAAAAAATTGATTAATCAGACAACTTATATCTATAAAGATACTAATAAAGTGTAGAAATTGTTAATTCTTAAATAAACCAAATAAAAAAAAAATGATTTAGTGGCTATATTAATTTGATAAATTAAAAGTGAAATTTATTCATGCAAAACTGTGTTCACCTATATCAGTGATTTGATTTCACTTGTCCAAGTGAAACAAATTTACTTCTATAAGAATGATCCCTGACTGTTTGTAGCTCTCCTTGATCTCACTTTGCCACCACTTAGCATCTGTAGTGGTCTATTAACAGTTTTTCAAAAATATTCTCCTTTGAAACTTTTGAACAGAATTCAATGAAACTTGGTATGATGAATCCTTAGGGTGTTCTGCACAAAGTTGTGTTTCTATTTTGATCTGTCAAAAAATATGACCGCCATTGCTAAAAATAAATTAGGGTAGTCAGACTAATGTTTTTGCTTGTAAAACAAAAAGTATAAGTGAAAGAGAAATTCTGATGCATCCACCCTTCTACACTACAGCATTCCGACAAAGTTGTCAAATACATAACAGCTCATAGACCATTATAGCTGTTCAGGCACCTGGGAACGGCGTCTTGTAGTATTATTTGTTAAGGGAATAGGTTAATGTTCAAACTCCTAGCAGCCTAATTTGATCATTTACTGGAGTGCTCTGGAAATGCTGGCAATTATAGTTTTGAAAGTCATTTCTGATATGTCTGAACAAATCTCGATTATTTCTGAGGCCATTAGTCTTTAAAGATCTGAATATCTTGAAAAAGTTTTAATAAGTTAATTGTTATTGGTAAATAGCTGTTTCTAATTATAACAATTATTTAATGCATAAGTGCTTTAGCAATATTTTTATTACTATGAACATAATAAACAGGCATTTAATGTATCTTTTTGTTTGTATTAAAAACTTTCTTTTTGTCATCACTTGGCGTCCGTCAGTCGTCTGTCCGTCGTCCGTAAACCTTTTAAAACGTTACCTCCTCTGACACCATAAGTCCAATTGCAGCCAAACTTGGTAAGGTTGTTCCTTAGCATTCGGTGCTTAGAACTGATGTAGGAATTTTTGATTTGTTGTTAAACATGGCCGCCGTAGCTAAAAATAGAACATAGGGGTAAATTGCAGTTTTTTGCAAATAACTCAATAAACGGCTAAAGATATCAAAATTCTGACAGGGTTAAAGTAATTAGCACCTCAAGATCTACCTACCCTGAAATTTTGAAGAAAATCCAACAACCCATGTAGGAGTTATTGCCCTTTTTCTGGATTTTTTTGCAAATTTTGCACTTATTAAGCTCAATATCTTAAAAACTATTGAAGATATTTCATAAATTTAAATTGCATATTGTTAAGCACATCAAGATCTAAAAAAATTGTAATTAAGTCAACATTGTAGGACCATTCCTTTGTGGAGTTATTCCCCTTAGAACGTCAAAATTACCCATGTTAACAGCATTTCCATGTTACATTTAAAACGTTAACTCCTCTGACACCTTAAGTCCAATTGGAACCAAACTTGGTACAAATGTTTATTAGCATTAAGTGTATAGAACCAATGTTGGGATTTTTGATTGGTTGTAAAACATGGCCGCCATGGCTAAAAATAAAACATAGGGGTAAAATGTAGTTGTTGCAAATAACTCTAAAACAGTGACAGATTTTTAAATTTTGATAAAGAACAAAAGTGATCTACACCTCGAAATCCACCTGCCCTGAAATTTTGGAGAAGATACAACAACCCATGTAGGAGTTATTGCCCTTTTTCTTGATTTTTTATAGATTGTGCACTTTAATATTAATCTTAATATCTTGAAAGCTATATAAGATAATTAAGAAATTAAAATTGCACATTGTTAAGCACATCACAATCTACAAAATTTGTAATAGGGTCAATGTTGTAGGGCCAATCGTTTTAGGAGTTATTCCCCTTAGAACGTCGAATTTGACCCCATTTTCACAGCTTTTACTCATTATACATTTAAAACATTAAATCCTCTGACACCTTAAGTTCAATTGGAACCAAACTTGGTATAGTTGTTTATTTCCATAAAATATTTAGAACTGATTTTGGGATTTTTGATTGGTTGTAAAACATGGCTGTCATGGCTAAAAATAGAACATAGGGATAAATTGCTGTTTTTTGCTAATTAGTTATTCCGCTTAGAAAAGGATCAATGTTAAATAGTATTTGCCTGATAGTGTATCAATGTTAGATAGTATTTGCCTAATAGCCTATAGTTTAGGCACAAGTCAGGTGAGTGATTCAGGCTCCTGGGAGCCTCTTGTTTCAGTTAATTATTAATGTAGTAGTAATAAACGTGTTATGAATAAAATAAAAGAATGCCCCACATTTCAGGTTTCCCTGTTACTTTTGGATAAATCTTATGTCATCACTACGCATATGTTGTCCTCTATCATGGTTCATTGTCCTCTGTAAACATTTTCAAAATTTTTCTTTGGATCCAAAAACGAATTGGACTATAAATCATTGTAGGAATAATACATGACTTGACTGCAACAAATGATCCTCATTTTATATAATGGATAAAATAATAAAACATTGTCTATGTTACTAAAAATAAAACAACTGGTAAACTCACATAAAATGGCTTATAACAGCAACTAGAACAGACTGGAGAAACGATCAGAGGCTCTTAATAGTAGTTCTACAAAGGTTTGCATTATGACTTCTCATAGGGGTTAACGCCCTTCAAACAAAAACAGAAGATTTATTTCATCTTATGCCTCCTAAAATGGAAATTATGGCTTATAGAAAAAAGCTGTTGCTTGTTTAAACCTTCATCTCATTAAGATCTGCAAAAGTCTCTATTTTGTAAAATTGTTGGATGACTCCTTTTTACGGTTTATGACCCTTTTGTACACCTTAGCATTTTGCTCATTGAGCATTAGTCAAGGTTGTCAGATGACTCGTGATAGCGGTTGTGGCACTTTAAAGGTAAAAAGAAACTTTTTCGTGTTTTTGCCCTATAGAATAAAATCTATCGCAGATAGGGACAAGCTTTTGTGTCTCTTTAACTTTAAAATTACAAGCTCTACAAAAGTCTGCACTGGTCAGATGACCCTTATAAGGGAAATATAGTCCATAGAAGAGCCCCTTGTGGCTCGACAACCAGGTAAACGATTCGGGCTTCTAGAAGCCTCTTGTCTACATAAATGGTCAATGGACGACAATATTCGTAATAGCAGCCTTTTGATATTGAATATGCAGCATCAGCATTTAAGCTTTATGTGGTAGCTTTGATTTCAGCTCTGTAGCTCATCTACTTTTTTCATTTCTGTCTTGGGAGTTGTAACCCAGGTGTTTTTTAAAATGGGACAGCCCTGTCATAATGAATGCCTTGATCGACAGGCTAAAATACCGAAAACCTGATAGCAAACCTTAGTGTTAGGGAAATGTAACGTTACTTGCACGTTAAAGAACCCTGCTGCAGGTCTCGACAAGAGTAGAACCGGTAGGATCCCCTTGCAGGCGCCTAAATTGCCCGTCCCTCAAAACTCTCCTCCCCGATTGGCCTTGTGTCTCCCTTTTCTCCACTTCCACAACACTTCATGTAAACTTCTTCATTTTAATACCCTTCCATGTTCATCTCCTGGATAAAGCCGAAATCGCGCTGCTTGGATGTAAAGCAGTAACCAATTAATACCTTGGCCTTTGACACATTTTTTAAATTTTTTGTTTTTAAAAAAAAGAAACCAACAAAATTACCAACATCACCAAACAGTGATTGCTAGGTTACTACAATCTTAAAGAAAACAACAAATCAAAGATGATTAATACTAGGTAACAAATATGTCAAAATGAGTGTTGCAATTAAGGTTGCTGGAACCTTCTTGTATTGAACTAGGTTGATAGTGGCTGATCGTACCATTCTTTTACTTACGTCACAACTTTTAAGTGAAAATTATAATATAACAACGAAAGGCACTTGTATAAGATTTGATTTAAACCCTTGTTCGTTGGTTCGTCCGTTCATCCGTAACATGATTTCCTGCCTAGGTAGCTACATGTTTCAGAACCTGGCATATTCTAAATCATATAATACCATTTGGTATATAGCACCTAGACCTATTACCTATTAACAGAATACTAAGGTTTGTAAGCCACGAGATGGGGTAGCATAAACACCAAAATATGAAGAGTATGCAAAAAGTTTTTTTTTCAGGAACTTTTTTTTTCATTTCAAGCACCAGACTTTTATCTATGTTTAATTTTTTGTATAAAAACGTTTGAACCTCCGTCTGTCTGCGAATTCAAATGTTTGTCCGGCCATCCGTCCGTCTCCCGTCATTCCGTGCGTGTTGGTTTCAGGGGCTTAACTTATGAAAGACTAGATAGAAGTTATATGAAACTTACACACATTAAAGTGTGTAAGGTAAGATTTTGGGGTTCAATGGTCAAAGGTCAAGGTCACAATATTTTGAAAAAAACTTTGGTGGTGTTGGTTTCCTTAGCTCAATTTACTCCCAAAAACTATACAAAAGTAATTGCTGACTTTGCCTTTTAGAATAAAACTTTCCGTCTGTTCATTGCAAATAGGTTAAAGGACCTAAACACACAAATATCTTGAACATTTTAAGTAAATTGTTCCCATTCACACTGGGGGTCAATGATTAGGTTCGCAAATTATCCAAAACACAGGCATTGGATTCATGTAATAAAATAAGAAATTATATCTCTAAAACAATTTAAAAATAACTGCTCTTCTACCATTCATGAATGTTTTAGACTTCTGGAAATCTGAGCTGTAAAGTAATTGTACTTTTATGATTGGCACTGTATTGATAGTAACTGTCCGTATTGCACCTTACTTGCATTAGATTAGATAAGAGTAGGCTAGGTTTACACAGCCGCCATGGCGTTAGTGCTGATTTTATTGACAGTATTATTGTTCCTTTCAACAAATGGACTACAGACTTACAGAGGTAATAGTTATATCAACAGTAGTCATTTATTAATTGTCCTTATTACGGTACCAACAGGACGTTTTATAACTCATTTCAAAGTTAATTGATTTTCTAGACATTGTTTTAACCATGTTAACGTTGCTTAGGTTTTTACTCTATCTTTAAAAGAAAAATGAGACGAAAAATTTCAGCAGTTCTAATAATTACTACGTAAAGAGACGGTTTTTAAAAAATCTCATATTTTTTTTCCAATTTTGTTGGATTTAAGTAATTTTGTAAAAGTTTTTAGCCTAATAGCTCACTCACTCAAACACTAATAGGCTTTTAAAGAAAAGAATATTTGATTTAACTTTTTAGACAAAAGGGCCAACTGTGTCGGTAAGTAAACAGTAATAGACATAATAGTATCTCTACAATTGTAAGAGATGTTTAATCAATGTTCGCTACACCAATCAGTGACAATTTAAGAAACCTGGATATCAAACTTTTTATTTGATGGAAGCAGTTAGCAGCCTTCAATTTGATCAGTGGTTGCTGTCACCGTCTTGCAGTTTGGAACTAATCGGCCACAGAATTACAAAATAGATATGTGTTTGGTTTTACAACAATACTGAAATAATCCTTGAAAGTTATAGATTAACATGGAATATATCGACAAAACGAAAAACAAACACACGCTTATGATAAGCACATGCCAATAAAGCAAATACATTTAGACAACAAGACCGGTATACCATTTAATAGGAAATGGCTAAATACCCGCAATTCCCGCACAGTTTTGAATCATAGTCCTCATAATCTTATCTGCACAGTTTTTTGACGATGTGTTCACAATCCTAGTCGTTATAATCGTCACAGTTGTCACAAATTATCACCACTCGAGTTATTTTAGCCGATCTGAACGGGTCAATCATTTCCCTTTTTTTAAATTTGCCGATAATACCTCTTGAGTAAATTGTCTTCGACTAAATTTCTCTCAATATCACGTTCTTTGGAATAAATTAAGGGAATACCAAATAGAAAATGTCAATTGCCGTCATCATCATTCAATGAGATCTGTTTTTAAACCAGACAAACAAAAAAGCCACAGGCAGACTCGAAAATGGTTCACATGGGCATCTTGTCTGTATACTATTATCAAGAAACAACTTCTACCCGGAAGGCTTAATAGGAAAATATTTAATGACTTTGAAAAACAAACTTTACACTGTTGACATAACGACGAGAAATTCAATTTAAAATAAAATGTCACTGTTTTACTTTTAGACCCTTGGGTAAACATTCCAAGTCCATGTCTTGGTAACAAACAGAAGAAAATATATTTCCCGCACCCAAATGACCAGAGTAAATTCATTCAATGTGATATGTTAGGACGAATGTATATCATTCAGTGCCCATCTGGAGAATCCTATGATCCGACAACGTCTTCCTGTTCCACGGGGGTTGTACAACCTGTCGTCACAACTCCCAGTGCACAAACCACTAGGACAACAATACCCACTACAACACAAGCCCCTAATCCGTGCACTATTAGTAACGTGGCACAAGGATTAATCTATCACCCCTATCCCAAAGACCCGTCCAAGTTTCTCCAATGCGATAATCAGGGGAATGCTCTGTTAGGATCGTGTAACACAGGAACGATCTGGAATCAACAGAGACTAGCTTGTGTCTACAACATCCAACCAGGAGGTCAATCTACAACGCCACCTTCAACTACAGCATCAGTACCCGGAAAGACCACCACAACGACCCCTAGCGGAACAACTAAGAGCATGTGTAATGCGAAAGTTAGTGGAACAGACGAGCTTTTCCATCCTCATCCTGATCCGCATAAGTTCTATCAGTGTGATTTATGGGGGGATATGTATGAAAGTGACTGTCCGCCTACTCTAGTTTGGAATGATTTTTCTAAAACATGCTCTTCACCATACGGAGCAATTGGTTAATGTTTGTAAATAAGTATGCATGTTATATTGGTGAAAACTGTGTCATTTTGAATTGAGTATAATAACAGCAACGTTGGAACATAATTTTAAAGTGTTCAAGAATCAAATATAAAACGTATTTGTCAAAATAATTTTTAATTTTTTTTCTCGAATTAATCATTTCAATCGCCTCGAGAGAGGAAGGTTTGGTGCTATAAAACCGAGTTCAACCCACCTTGAAGTTTCGGTACTAATTCATCCTTATGATCACTTTTCTTATTTTATTTTCTCTTTTTTGACATATGAGCATGATCATTCTCGCTTACAAGCTAAATGTAGTATCTTTTTTCAATTGTTACATTTAACCAAATCTATAATGGGTTGAGAAATAAGTCTGCGCGACACAACCTAAATATCAGCGACAATTAAAGAAAAATGCATTCGAAAAAAGCCAAGAGCATTCAATGTAAATAATGGTCACTGCTCGCTGAATTAAATTTGCCCCTGGAGATTAAAAGCATGCATAACGCATACTTTTCAAATCCAATCTGAGGGCAGAAACCAGACAGCACGAAAAGAAACAATGAAGCTCTAATGAGTCATTTGAATGTCAAAAGTCCGAAAAGTGCAACGACAAAACCTGACAGCACGAAAAGAAACAATGAAGCTCTAATGAGTCATTTGAGTGTCAAAAGTCCGAAAAGTACAACGACAAAACCAGTTAACATGAATTAGAACAGTACGAAGAAACACAAACATAATAAAACACAAAATCAACCGAATTTAAATCAACAACGCAAAAAAATAACCCCTGATTAAGGATAGATAGCATTAACACGACAAATATAACCAAAATCTTTGATAAAGATTCATGGCGTAACAGGCATGCAAAAATGTTGTGGGGTTTAACTATGTTCTTGTGCACAACCTTACCCCTTATTGACAACATATTTGTCACATTTGGAGGAGAGATTTTTCAACAACAAGTCGGCATTCCAATGGGCACAAACTGTGCTCTTCTCCTCACCGACTTGTTTTTATACTCTTACGTGACTGAATTTCTTCAAGAACTGGAAAAAAAACCCAGGAAGATGAAAGAAGCAAGGTCATTCAATCTTACTTTCAGATATATTGATCACGTCTTCTCTGTCAACAACTCGTCGTTTGGCAGATGGATTCCTTCAATATATCCTCCAGAACTAGAGATTAAAGAAACCACAAAATCCACTTGCTGTGGCATAACGACTGTGAAGTTTTAATATTTCATTATTTACATACATGAAATATGTACATGGTAAACGTTCTCTAGCTTACTAATTCCTCCAACTGATCCACTTGTTAATTCTACATATTAATTTCCCCAAATATATCTAATTCCAATCTTCCTGATTTCATAATCGCAGGTCAAACTCCAGACAAGTTAACCCATGGTCATGATACATATCCTTGTGCCATCGTCCAGTTTATAATGACTGGTCACTTTGGCCCAAGGCACAAAACATACATGTTTAAGAAAATATCTTAATAAAATTCCAACCATAATGTCACATTGCTTTACATCATTCTTGGATCTACATCTCGAATTTGACCCGGTTGGTCATCTCAGTACAAAAATAAATGAGACGATTTTAATTTTGATGTTATTAATTTTCCTTACCTGGAAAGTAACTAACATACCAACATCACCTGCATACGATGTCTATATTTCACAACTAATTCGATATGCCAGGGCTTGTACACATTTTTTCTGACTTTTTGATGCGACACCGCTTTCTCCGAAACCAAGGATATAAGAGAAGATGTCTCATACGATCACTTTCTTCGTTATCAGCCACTGGTAGAAAAAAATCAATATCATGTTAGACGAAATTGTTGGTTCTTGCTTTGTTAAGTGTTTGGCTGGTTGATGTACTCAGATGATAAAAAATGATAAATTTATCTGTTTGGTCATTGTTTTAATATTTTTGGCTTCTGTTTTTATTTTATCAAATCTTATATTCTACCGGTGTTCCAAGTTTTTTCTCCTAGCGTGTCTGATGAAGGTTAATCCAGAAAAGCGCTTCACACACAGTGAAATTTTGCTTTTGTACATTTATCAAAATCATTTCAATATTATGGATCGTGTCTTTCTCACACATATTCCATATTCTTTCGTTTTTATTATGATCACCTTATCATCCCTGATATGTCATTTGTGTAACTACCGGACCCAAAGATTGCAATGAAAGAGGGAGGTTTGGCGCGCCTTAAACCGGGTTTAACCCACCATTTCTTTTGAATTGCCTGTACTAAGTCAGGACCGTTGAGGTCTTCAATTTTTCCGGTATGTCTTCCTTGTTTTGTCTCGTCCTATGGACATTTGAGATTGATTCTCCAAGTTCGGTAATTTTGTTTTTACCTTTATTTACTGATAATAAAAGCGCAAAAATAACGCACAGTAAAAATCAGATCGATAAAATGGTCAATACTACTGACAGCTAGCTAAGAAGCATCTATCCACTGATGCAAAATTTATTGTTAAGTACAAACCTTTAATATGTGTGTTTATTTTTAACGCCCTTAAAGCCCCAGTCACACTGTCACGTATCGGCTTCCCCGTTTTACTACGTTTTAAAACGTCACGTTTTATTGTAATTTATTGTCAAAGTTTTCGGTCTTCACCTTTAACTAGGTATATGCTACGTTTTACAAGGTTTCCTCACGTTTTACTACGTTTTATTAGGTATGGCAAGGTTTAACATCAGCTGTTTCATTAGGTTTTACTACGTTTTGCTACGTTTGTGGTACGTTTCGTCAGGTATTACTAGGCTTTCTCACGTTTTACAAGGTATATGTTACGTTTAAGTAAGTATTTATGCGGTTTTACTAGGTATGTACTACGTTTTTCTACGTTTTACCACTTGCCACTGCGCTGTGAAGATTTAAAACCGCGTAATTTTCTCAAAATAAAAAAAAAATATTCACCAGGAAGAGGTAGTGATTGCTTTTAGGAGAAAAGTAAGTTGTGATTTCATTCATATTTTAGTACATTTATATTAAATCTTCGCTCCAAAGACTAATGATCACTAATGGTATAGTATATTACCATTGTCCGTCCGTTCGTCTGTCTGTGAAATACAATTTTTTCTCAGTTTTCCAAAATATAATAGATATGATATTTTGCATTTACTGTAGTACCAAATGATGCATAATTTCAGGTTCCTAGCTAAACTGGTTTTACACAGGTTGAAAATGGATGAAAACTTCCTATCACAGTTGTCCAACTATAGGTCGTAGAGGTTTTATATATCGCCTTCAATCTTATCATATGGTATAATATGGTGTATATCTATTTTATACTCCTACGTCATCTACTTTCTGTTAACCGAATACTAAAGTTTTGAACAGAAGCGGGATATCACTAGTGCGCATTGGCTTAAAAAATACTTGTTACAAATTGATTATATTTAAAAGCTTTAAGACTTTCACGCAAAGTACTATTTCAGTCTTTCCCTCATTCCCTTTAAATAAGAGAAAAGAATCGTCTTGTGATTTTATCCCAGTCATATAATTCCAAAAATAATTTGTTACAGAAAACTTGACAAATCGCTGCGATGAGTACAAGTGCAATAGAGATAGTCCAACTGCCTCTCTGAACCATGTGTCTTTCTTCTTAACCCTGACGTCATTTTAACTACATTCTCCCGGAAAATAGCTTGGTCAACTCGCAAACAGTTTCTAAGGAAACAATAATCATCACGTCCCAGTTCCTCTAAAATTGTTCGTACATGCCGAACTAGGATCTCCTACTTTTCCAATGTCTCACCCAAATTAAACGTTTTTTTCTTATCCTCTGGTACCGGTTCTGGTTTTATTGATACAACCATAGCCTTATCTTGCAGAATACGCGTATACATGCTCATTCAGCAACATCCCGTAATTTACCAATTTCATAGTACTTTTTTCCTTTTAATGTGAAGATTTTTGTACAAAACAAGGGTGCAAAAATAGGCGAAATGAAAGAGTAAGCGTAATTAAACGTTAGTATACCTGCTAAAACGTGACAAAACGTGAAAAAAAAACTAGCGAAACGTAACATTAAACGTAAAAACGTGCAAAAACCTCATAAAACCTCGTGAAGCGTAGTTAATACCTATGAAAACGTAGTAAAACCTGGTGGTGGGCATTCTGTTACGTTTTACTAGGTTTTCGTTACGCTTTCACTAGGTTTTAACACGTTTAAACGACGTTTTACCACGTTCTACTACGTGTCTGCTACGTTTATTTATTTAGCTGCGTTTCGCCACGTTTGTGTCGTGCAAACGATACAAACGGGGCACCCTACGTTTGCATCCAGGTATATATCTGTTCTAGAGTTTCAAAATCATTTTTTAGTAACGAGACTCAAAAGGGTTACATTAACTGGACTGATGCAGAAACTATTACTGCTCTAAATTATTTGTTAGATAATATTTACATACGTTTTGGTAAACAAATTTATCGCCAAATTATTGGTATTCCTATGGGTACTAATTGTGCGCCACTTATAGCCGACCTTTTCCTATACTGTTATGAATCACAATTTATGGCTAAATTACAAAAAGACCCGAACAAACAGAATCTAATCGAAACTTTCAATTATACTTTTAGATATTTAGATGACATTCTTGCACTCAACAATCCTTCATTTTCTAATTTTATTACAGATATCTATCCTTCTGAATTAACCTTGAACAAATCTAACGTCACCGGTGATAGATGTCCTTTTTTAGATTTAGATTTAAGTATTATTGACGGAAAATTACATACCAAAGTATATGATAAGCGTGACGACTTTACCTTCCCTATTATAAATTTCCCTTTTCTTGAAGGAGATGTTCCACTAGCGCCGTCATACGGGGTTTACATTTCACAGTTAGTAAGATATGCTCGGATCTGCAGTTGTGTTTCTGATTTTAATAATAAAAACCGTTTTATTACTGAAAAATTATTAAAACAAGGTTATCGATACCACAAATTAGTAAAATCTTTTTCTAAATTCTTCCACAAGTATCGATCTCTTATTGAAAAATTTAATTGTACACGTCACTTTCTTATAGTGAAAGGAATATCACATCCTGAATTTAATGGTAATGTTTTTTATAAAGCTCACAAATTTAAAAGCAATCCAATAGAAATGAAAAATTGGCTTCAACATTTATTACGGAAAGGATATGAAATGAATATCTTGGTTAAATCTTTGAATTTAGTGTTTTTTGGCAGAAATATTGAAAACTTGATACTTGCTTTAAAACTTCCATAAACGTTTTTACTATTGTCATTTTTAAGCATTATAGCGATCAAGCGTGTCGGTTTTGTGTGATGACACTTCACTAAATCATTATTGTTTGAAGTGTTGTGTAGGATTTAAAATCGATACGTTTGATTTTTTTACATCAGTCGATTGATGATTCTCAGCTAGCTGTCAGTAACAGCGAGTGTTCTATAGAGAGTTCCTTTACCGTCCTTTTGTTTGTTCTTGTTTTTTGTCTTAGGTTCTCTCTAGTAGAATTGGACTTTGATCGATTTGATTTTTATTGTGTGTTTAGTTTTTGTGCTTTGTCTAGGAATATTGATAGGGGAAGGTTGGGCCCAAAAAACTAGTTTAACCCCGCCACATATTATATGTGCCTGTCCTAAGCCAGGAATCTTTGACAAAGCTTTCGTTTGTACTTGTCTATTTGGTGTTTTTGTTCCTTGTTTAAGAAGGGGGTCTATCTGTGACTATTTCAGGGCTGGATTTGAATTATATGCATCTTATTTAGACCATGGGCCAATTGCAGAACCGCGAGCAGTGCCAAATGGCCTCGTTGAAGGCTGCTGGCGGTTGTCCATTGTGGTTTTTCTAAATTGCCGTTTAATTGTGGGCTGTGTCGCGTACACTTATTCCACATCTCTTTATTTTCTATCTCTACGTATGTTCCCGGTTTCAACTACGTGTCGGTACGTTTCGTTACGTTTATAGCCGTTTCACTACGTTTTAGAAACGTAGTAAAACGGGATGTTGAAACGTGACAGTGTGACTGGGGCTTTATCGACGCACCTGGCCAATGTAGGGCAGTCAGTTTTAATGGTGGAGGAAAACGGAGTACGCTGAAGAAACCACCCACCTTAGGCAGGTAACCTTTTATGAATTATACAAAATCATATTTACTCTATGGTATATATAGCCAATGTGTTTAAGAAGCAAATATAATTGTTTTATATAAGGCAAATGTGTCGTTAACTAACCAAGAACATATTAAGTTATGAAGAAATAGATAAGATGACAGCACACACTGATATAAAAGTTAAACAGTACATTATAAAAAAATGGTAAGATTACGTAATGTGTATCAGAAGGTGCGAGCATGGGTGATTTATGAAAACGGGAATAAAAGCGCCGTTCTTTTCTTTCGTTCTATGTTAATATACGTTATAAAATTTACTTCATAGTAAAATTATCAATTAATAAAAATGATTGATTAATATTCATATTTGAAAAAAAAAGATATTTGGTTTCCTTCGACATATTTTTGGTTTAATGAATTTCACGTCTCAGTGATATGTTCTCCGTAAATGAATGTCATACGTTTATTACTTAAATTCTATTGGTTGTTTTTGGGATTTCTGTTCATTAAAGCTTTTTTCATTACTCATATTTTCACTGAGAAGGTTGTTCTTAATTCTTGTTTTTTTCTCAGATGGAAGCGTTGATCAACTATTTAATAATAGAAATAATAATAATAATAATATTCATTCAATTAATATCAAAACTACAAAGTTGTTAATATACATGAACGTACATATTTTTATGGGGTGGGTATTTTGATATATATTTGTTATATATGTGTGTCCTTGTGTGTAGGATGTAAATCTTTGTTTGTATTTGCATAATAAATGTTTTAATTTGATTTCTTGTATTATCTTTATAGTTTAATGGTAGGGAGGTTTGGCGCGTTATAAAACCTTGTTTTAGCCACTATTTCTTTTGAAATGCCTGTACCAAGTCTGGATCATTGCGTATGATCTTCAATTTTTCCGGTTTTTCTTCCATGTTTTGTGGTTTTGAGATAGATCCTCAAAGTTCGGTAATTTTTTATTACCTTTATTTAATACAAAAATATAATTTGGCCGTGTCAGATTATTCCGGTTTCGCTTTTACGTATTTACACTCTGTTACCTTTGCTGCAGGAGAATACCAAATAAATGTTGCAAAATGTAACTTGCTTAAAATTTGTAGACCGGTAATAATATTAAAAGCAATTTATTACACAAAAATTGTCATTTTCTTACATCATTTTCCTTGCAAAGAAGCAGTATGCAAGTTCTTGTAGAAATATCCCTCGGCTTATTGAAAGAAGTTTTCCTTCCGACTTATTACGGAAAAAGATAAAATTATAAAAGATACAAAATTGGAAAAAAAATATCTTGCAGTTATCGGAAGAGTTTCTTAGGTTTCCTGGAGTGTCGTTGATCAATGAATTATGCGTTATAATTTTGATATCCCCAAAAAGATAATGGGTAGTCAGTTGATCAAATTCTGCATGTAATGGGACATAATATAAAGGCTTGTTTAAGCAGTCTTTGGATAATTGTAACCTCGGGGTCTTGATGAGAGAATCGATAGCCGTATAATAAGAAGAATGAATGAAATAGAGGAGATTTCATGCAATCAACGCGACCGTGCTGGTGACTACAGGAATAATATAACGCCAATCACACTGGGACACTTTAAGTAATACAGAAATTATTGATATCAATTATAAAGGAAATACCGAGATTTATCCGTGCATAATTGTCTTATGATAACAGGTTCAAACATACTTTCGGAGAGAGAAGAAAACTAGCACATAGGAGATGTCAACGCCAGAAAAGTACTGTTGTTTTTACCATAAAACATAGCAAAGTTAGTCAACTGAGTTGTAGAACGGTGAACATGTTTAATTGGACACAAGGAAGAATTTCTACAGATATTTCACTGTTTGAGAACGATTCTTTTGAAACGTTTTTCTTTTTCGATTCGAACTTTACAGACGCGCCCAGCGATTTTAACATATCGACAACAGAGCTCCCAGGAGCTATTGAACGGGACCTCTGGAAAGATATACCCCTTGGTCTGACACTGTCATTTCTGTCTCTACTGACGTTTGTGGGGAATGCCATGGTGCTGCATGCTGTCAGGACAGAGAGGAGACTCCAGACAGTAAGTTTTACTCTTTGTATACGTAGAAACTTGTTTCCTTTTTTTTTCTTTATATTTGTTATTGATTTCTTTCATATGTTGGTTATAGAACATGATTGGTCTTAACTTTTTTTGATAAACATAAGTTTACACATCCCGTAAGATGACATATTTGACCATTATATATTGCAATTTTTATTATTATTTTCATTTAGTTCAATTGAAGAGTATGATTTGTTTACATTTTTTGTCAATGAAGTTTGGATGGAAACACGTCAATTCTTATTAAATTACTATTTTTTGAAATCCAGTAGATACATAGACAGCCAATGGCATAGAAAAGTTACTGTCCTATACAAAAATATATAGCTTCTTGATGTAGTTCATGTAAAATGTGTTACTATAATTTCTGTAATAACAACTGGTTTGGTAAACATTTTTATGTGCTCTTTATTCAACAGTTTAGGTACAGAAACATTTTTTAATTAATTCTATAGGGACGATGGTATTGGGTATTGTATGACTAAGACTGTCAATAGACCGTCTAAAAACTTGTCGTGGCTGTAATTCGTGTACTTGAAGCTGTCTAATCTTAAATTTGGTCATATTTTCAGGATGTTTTAGACCACCAAATTTTAAATTTTACACATTTCATACAATATAACTTATTTTATTGTCCATGTGCTCACCTTATGAAATTTATTCATCTATTTCAAACATGTATTCAAAACAATCTGCATGGTTTTAAACTTTTAACTTAATTTTACATGCTTCGAAGATCCAGGGAAAGTGTTCGAAAGTATCCTAAAATTTGTTAACGACGCATCTTAAGTCAAATTTTGAGAACGAGTTTGGACCATCTTTAGACCACTTTATTTGTTTCTCAAAACTATCTTAGACGCGTCTTTTGTTAGGATGTCTCAATAAAGATTTGATATAATTGTAATTGAAACAAAATTATACAGTTTTCATTTAAAATAATAACCACTTTGTCCTAAATGATAGTAAATAACAGGGTCATCGAAGAATGTAAATATATGTTCAAATTGTAAAATCATTCATTTCATCTTGAATACAAGTGAATTGATGATTAAAGTCAATCATGTGATCACACTGACAGATAGAGTGAGTTATATTGTTTAAATATGTAAAATTTAAGACTGGATGGTCTAAAGACACCGAATGAGGTGTCTTAATTTCTATCCTAAAAATGTGACCAAGAACACGACTTTAGAAGATAACGAGTCTTTATATGGTCTGTAGACGCGTCTTAGTCCTAAGGTAGCTTCCATGCCTGTTTGTTGTTTTAATTTTTGTAAGACAAGACAGTGGACAGGTAAAATTTAAATGAATACTGATAAAACGAAGACTTTTATTCAAAGCATGCAAATAAGAACCCTTTAGGTTCACATACAAATAATGTATTCTTTAAAAAGCTATTATTTATTTGTGTCTCAATTTAACTTTTATCAGGGCCCCAGCGGTTGCCCTATAGTAATCAATGCGTCCGTCTGTAACAAAATCAGTTTTCCGCACGCACCTTTTTTCCATATATTGCAGATATTTGGCTGATATTTTGTAAGTGAGTCAAGTATGATGAGTTACAGATCAAGTAAACGTTTTGTTCCAGTCTTCTTATGGGAGTTTTGGCCTTTTAACTTGGAAAATTCACTGAATGTTCAGTTTTCCGCACTTTTTTCTAAATACTTGCAGATATCGGTCTGATATTTTTTATGTGTGTCAAGTATGATGAGTTACAGATCAAATATTCGTTTCGTTTCGGTCAGCAACATTTTATTGGAGTTATTGTCCTTTGAACTCGGAAAATTGACTGAAATTTCAGTTTTCGGCACTTTTTTTGAAACAATATAGTTAAGTTTTGTTTAAACATATTTATTTATCCTGGATTGGGAAACAAGCTTAATGCTTATGTAAATCCCTCTCCAGCTAGCAGTTTTGAAACAATTGCAGATATTTGGTTGATATTTTTTATGTCAGTCAAGTATGATAAGTTACAGCTAAAGTTAACGTTTTGTTTTGGTCCGCAATTTTTTATAGAAGTAATGGGCCTTTAGATTTGGTAAATTTACTTATTTTTCAGTTTCCACCTTTTTTTCTAAACACTTTCAGATATTGGACAGTTACTGGTTTTTGGTATGTGAGTCTACCATGACAAGTAACAGCTCAAGTTTACGATCCTTTTTAGTCCGTAAATTTTTACAAGGTTATAAAATATCACTGAAATTTCAGTTTTCCGCATTTTTTCTAAAGGCCTGTAGAGAATAATAATTACAACACTTATTAAGCGCTTATCTAAAGAAACATTACTCTAAGCGCATGACAATTAATACATAAAATATACGAAAACTACAATAAAAATGACAATTAAATGCATAAAATATGAAGTAAAAAGTGTGATAAAAATATTTACAATGATAAAATGAAATACGGACCTACCTAGTAGCTAATGAAAATGTAAAGGAAAACAAAAATTAATGAACAAGAATATGAAACAATAAAAGAATAAAACACGGCAACAAATTTGAAAAGCTGACTGTGAACGAAAAATTATCACAACTACTGTTTTGTATATGCTCAAACATCACTCAAATTAAACTAAGACAATTTAACCAAGACAAAAAAGTAAAAATTTAAAAAGAAGTGAACTTGCTAAAAAAATACAGATAAAAAATAATAATAATAAATCAGATTTTGAAAAACCTAAATATATAAATGATGTTAAAATAAAGCACACAAATAAAGAATATAACAGACAACTTAGAGGATAAAAGTTTAAAAATATGAATTGAACAGTTTGATGAATACCACAAATAGTTATCACAAAGTTCCGTTGGAAATTTTAAAAAGCTACTTTAAAAAGATGTTTTCAAGTGTTTCTTAAAAGCATCAACAATTTTGATGTGCCTCAGCTCAGTTGGAAGCTCGTTCCATGAAACGGCGACTGCTTTGTCAAACCTTCTCTCTCCATACGTTATTGTGCGAACACTGGGAGTTTCTAAAAGCAATGAGTTCTCTGATCTCAGTGTTCTCTTGGGTTTGTAAATTGTAACTAGTTCTTGTAAATATGTTGGTGACTCACCACTTAACGATTTGAACACGTCTAACAATAGTTTGTACTTGCAACGGAATGTTATTGGCAACCAGTATAAAGACTTCAGGACTGGTGTTATATGGTCACGTTTTTTTGTCTTTGTGATCATCCTTGCCGCTGTATTTTGTACCCGTTGCAGTCTTTTGATCTCACATGATGGTAGTCCGTACAACAGAGCGTTTCCGTAGTTTAAGCGGGATGTTAACAGAGAGCAAATTTAAGTCTTGGATGCTTCTTCCGTGATGTATATGTGAAAGAAGCAAAGGTGTACCAAAGGGGTAATCAGTATCATAAAACCGTGAAGACAAAGACAAAACCGGCAGACAAAAAATCATCACAACAAAACAAACCACATAAAAACATAAAACACACACACATAACAACAACCGCATTCAGCAACGCGAACTCAAGTCGAAACGAGAGTCAACTCAGGTGCTCCGGAAGAGTAAGCAGTTCCTGCTTGCTATAGCACACCCGTCACGTTGCCAAAGATCGATTAAGTGTTGGTAAAATCCGGAAAGGATGACATTACAAAACTCTATGTTAAACCAACATCTGTGCTCATCTGTAAGATAGAAATCCTGTATTTGCATACAAGCACATGATGTCGTCCGTAAAATTTCTTGAGTGATGACAACAACCTGGGAGCAACGTACCCCTGTGTTAACAATTTGCTTGTCAGCCGTGTAGCTCTATCAAGGAAGTCGTTGTACTCCCCACATGCTCTGGAATAACGAATCAATTGTGATACGTAAACTCCATATGCTGGAGCGGACGGAATGTTGCTACACAGAAAGGGAAAGTTAACTATTGGAAAGTTGAAGTCATCACGTTTGTCATAGAGCTTTGTACAAAGCCTTCCTTGTGTGTCAATTTCGAGAAATAGATCCAAATATGAAGCAGACCTCCTAGAATCTGTAGTGTCCTTTACCTCAAGTTCCTTCGGATATATGAGATGTAAATAGTCACCAAATCGAGGATTGTTTAGTGAAAGGACATCATCAATATAACGAAATGTGAGATTGAAGGATAAAGTAAGTTTGCGGTCCTTTTTGTCTAGAAGTGAGTGTAAGAAGTCTGCTTCATATGAATGAAGAAACAAATCGGCAAGCAATGGTGCACAATTTGTGCCCATTTGGATACTTATTGTTTGCTGAAAAGCACGTCCACCAAACTGTACAAATATGTTGTCGATTAGAAAGTTGAGCATTTCTATTATTTGATCTTCTGTAAATTTGTTTTTCTTGCTAGACTCTTGGATGACAAAGTAAGTCTTTTTATAACCGACTACCAAATACTTGTACCTGCGTTTTCCATTCGTTGTGAATTCGACCAATATTCTTTATGTGATAGAAACATGATTTAGATATCATAGACACTTGTTGACTCATAGTCAGTGATTTGTCCAAATACACTCTAAGATTCTTTACAAACGCAGAATCGATGACAATATTTCCACCAAAAGAAAGGCTGAAATTAACCAAGTCCTTTGCACGATGTTTAGGTGAGAAAACTATCAGTAATGAACTGGTCTTTAATATGTGAGTCTACCATAAAAAGTAACAGATCAAATTTATGTTTTATTATGGTCTACAAAATTTAAAGGAGTTATGGCCCTTTGAACAATGGAAATTCATTGAAAATTAGGTTGTCAGCCCATTTTTCTAAATGCTTGTAAATAATAAACTGTTTTTTTATGTGAGTCTACCATGATAAGTTTGTGTTTTGTTCCGCTCCGCAAATTTTATGCGAATTATGGTCATTTGAACATTGAAATACGTGGCCAGTAGGGGACTATGTATTGTGTTCCATCCTCAAAGAATGCTTGATCCACCATGGATCGCATGCATCAAAAGTTTTTAGTCCATCCACCATTAATCACATGTGTGATAGGAAAGAGAAATACCGGGTCCATATTGGTCCCCGAAGTACAAGGTTGAACTAGCGATATGGCGGCCATCTCCCTGATATCTAGTTAGTCTATATTGGGACGTATATAAGATAGCATCGAGAAACAGATTAAGATGGTCCAAACTCGTTCTCAAAATTTGACTGTTTTCAGTTGTGGATTTTTAAAATCTGTTGTAAATATTGTAGGTTGTGTCGCGTACATTTATTCCATATTTCATTAATATCTTCTATTTAGACGCGTCTTAAGACAAATTTTAGGATACTTTCGAAAACACCACCCAGTAGCGAAACATACCAAAACTACCTCCATTCAGTGTCTATAGTTGATAACTTATTCGATATGCCATTGCTTGTACAAATTATCAGTTTTTTTAAGTTTATAAGAAACAATCGATTCCCCAAAAGTTTTTCCTTCGTTACCAGTCACTTTAAAATAATGTGAGACAAAATGGCAAGTGATTATTTTGATAAGTGTTTGGCTGAGTTGATAACCGCAATATCCCTTTAATGTTACACTGCTTTGTTGTGCTTTGTGTTACTACTGAACACTAAGATCGCAAGAGGAAGGTTTGGTGCCTTGTTCAACCCACCATTTCTTTTAAATGCCTTTACCAGGTCAAGACCATTATGATCTTTAATCTGCATTGTTTTCACTTTTATCTCCGACAGATTGATCCTCCAAGATCGGTGGTTTTGTTACTACCTTTGCTACAAGCGACACATAATTATGATAATACTTTACTTTTTGTTTGTTTGGTGTGTTTGGTGCTGTTTTTCACCCTATAAAAGCATAATGCATACAACTCATGTATTACTAAAGTATTTAAGCTTTGAATTTTACTTGTTTATTCTATTGGAAGAAATAAATACATGCATTATGTCTGGTCTATTAATTGTGAAGGTTATAGAAAAAAATCATTTTCTTAAATAAATTAATAGAATTTGTCCTTGTGTTTTCGAATATTTCATCTTAATGTCTACCAATTTTAATGTGCCTTTCCTAAGCCAGGAATCTTTATCAAAGCTTATGTTTGTATTTAGTCGAATTTTTGTTAATTGTTTTTTGTCAAGAAGAGGGTCTTTCAATGCACTTTGGGATTGGGCTTGAATCATATGTATTTTATTTTCAATCCAGGGGCCAATTGAAAAACAGCGAGCAGCGACCGCTGGTCACATTGAAGGCTGCTGGCTGTTTTCCATTGTGGATATTTAAGATATACGTTTATAATGTAGGTTGTGTCGCGTACACTTATTCCACATCTCATTTTCTTCTATTATGAAAAGGAAATTTACCAATATTATTGACAATTAGTGAATCGATAAAATATTTTGGTCTATTAATTGTGAAGGTTATAGAAAAAAATCATTTTCTTTTTAAATCAATAGAATTTGTCCTTGTGTTTTCGAATATTTCATCTTAATGTCTACCAATTATTTTCTGTAGGAATTGGTAAATAAATTTAGTTTGCTACATGCAAATGAACTGGTTCCAATTTACACTTGACTTGGAGTGTTGGAAGAAATTGTTGGGTGCATATGGAATTTTTCTTTTCAATAAATAATATCTTTCTAGACAGCGGGAAGCCAAAATCTAAAATCTGAAAATCAATTACTGAAAAAAAGCAATCAAAGACAACCGAGACGGTTTCTTGATACTCTAAATAACATATTCCAAGTATCGTTACAAAAAATGGATGATTGTATTTATAATCTTATTAAAACAAAACAATTCATGGCACAAATAAAAATGATAACTAAATAGCCAGATAAACGAATGAATGAATAACAAATTAACAGAATAAAATAATTGATTCAGAAAAAAATATAAATAATATGATTGCACCAAATTCCTGTTGAAGGCCATTCAAAGATGCAATGCAACAAAATATATCTTATTTCAAAATCAGATGATGAATGAAATCACAGTGTAAGAACAAAAGTTTCGAAATGAGTGCCAAATAAAAAACTAAAGGTAAACCCGCTCTGGTACATGACAGAAAATATAAAAATCATAAATATTTGATCAAAGCTTCAAGTTCAACAAAAATAAATTACATGTGGGCCAGGGTAACCTTTGGAAATAAGAATTCCACAAGGAGTCAGATTTATATAAACATTATGTGGTTGTTTCTTAATTATTTTGATGGTCGCCGTCAATACTATGATGTATGTTTTATCTTAGCAATTATCAATTTTAAACTAAACAAAAACAAGACGAACAATTCATGGGCAATTCCTTTTTTCCTTGAGACGTATTATTATAATGAATATTCTTTAATTTCTTACTGACATAAGTTGATTGTTATGTCTAATTAGACAATTAGATCAAATAAAATGCTTTAAATCTAGCCCTTATACTAATTCTTTAACCCTAAACACCTATTATTATGATGACACCTTAACTTCCGGAATATTTATTGCTGCACAACAGCAGTTGACATCAGATGGATCGTTTTGTCTAGCCTTTTCCCAACGGATACGCCTTTAATTATGATTAAATCCAGCCAGAAGTTGAATTAATATGCCTTCTCTTCTTTCTTTATCTGAAGCAGTCTAATGCTTCTGGGATAATTGCTGGATTTTATAAGATCCCCAAACATCGTGCTTTGTCTTCTTAATTTTTTATTATCTCATTAACAACTTGAGAATGCAATTATCATAATTAACTCATAAATGCTTATGAGTACATATATGCAAATGTTAACAAAAAACCAAATAGTCTTTGTTTTTTGCAAGAAGGGCCTTCTGGCATCATTGAAGGCTAGCTGCTTGTGGTTTTTCATTGTGGTTATTCTAAATTACCGCTTGTTATATGAGCTGTGTCGCGAACACTTATTCCACATATCATTATTACCTATTTACCTATACTCATGATACTATATCTGACTAGTTTTATTATTTGTTTAGGTTCAGTGAACTAAGAGGAAAGTTCTTGAATACAAAATTTTTCTTGATCAAGGTGGATCTCTATTGCCTAGTCAGGCCTTCCTGTTTTTATAACAGGCATTGAGACCATCTGACATCGGATTGATAGGCGATAAGAAGATATTGAGATTGAATAAGTGTAAGCGACACAACACACAAAAACCACCAGCAACTTAGAAAATCATAATAGATTCGAGTAAACCAGAGTAGAGTATATTTTTTAAAAATAGCTAGGTTAAGCGATGCGCATATGTTTTGTCAATAAAAAAAGTAACTCTAATATTGGGTTTATTATTGTTCTTTTTCGTTCACAAAACAAGATACTCTGACGAAGTCTGTATGTAGAGTTTACATGTACCATTAGGACAATCATATAAAATGACAAATAAAATGTGTTGATTTCTGTTCGGTTATTTTTCTGTTTTGTGTTTCCTCGTGCTGCTCTTGTTCGTGTTTACTGATTTTGTCGTTGCTATTTCATACTTTTGACAATCGAATGCCCTCATTTACTTTTTCTAGTACTTGAATGTAAATTAAACCTAAAACCACACCAAGTCGCCTTGTTGTAGGTAAACTAATTTACCAAACCTGCCATGACCAAGATTTAAACTAGAATAGAGGTTAAAGGTAATTGAAGTTATCTTTGTCGCTCTAGTTACCTAGAGTACAAGGTCATATTAATAAGCCTATAGTAGCCTGACGTACGATGGATATTCTGTTTCTGAGAAAAATTAAAGAAGCCATTGTAATAACTTATTCGCCATTTATTTTGGATTTAAACTTCGAATTAGGTTCCCGAAATCACAAAAATAAAGGTTAGACAAGTTCAATTATCAACTTCTTGATTTTCTAAATACGGACCTTACTTACATATTTTGTGTTTTAAAAATTCACAAGTCATACACGATATGCCAGAGTCTGATTTACAGCACTTTTAACTTTCTGGTTATTTGGGATCTATTTGATTAAAAACAATCATCTATTGATTTACAAAACATTTTTAATTCACGAACAAGCGAGTTGTACATTGATTTTTGGCCTAAAAAATGTCAGTGTTATCGAAATGTGTAAACTATTGTAAATCTCTATGAAATACAAAAAAATGTTTACAAAATCAGTCTTTTGTTTGATAAGGATTTTATCACAGTTTTTGTCACCTTTGGTTGTGATATGCTAGTTTTCAAGCAGACCACTTAACATTCATCATTAAGTATTTCATTGCACTTTTCGAGTTATAAGGCTATAGATCTTTGCTTTAGTTTTAAATTGAATCCTTTTGAAGCAGCAAAGTTTCTCCTTTGTCATCTATCACGATATTCAATCTCTGACAGTTTCCATTTACAATCTTACATCCTTCACTCTCGTAATACCTTTAGCAAATCTAATATGAAAAATTAAGCGGTCGACTTTCGATGAAGGAAATTGAATAGTGACCTAGCAATCGCATGCTTAAAAAGGCTTAAATGAAACATATTATCAATTGTTTTATCCCTGGCCGTCTTTAATTCTTTGAGAGTAAGATAAAGCAATCGGAAGTTAAAGGAACATTTTGACTTCAGGGCAAATGGGAAATTGATTGAATCATACGTCCACGTTTTACACCATGGTTACATCAAGATAAGAAAGTCTTTCAATAAACTTACTTTAGTAATAAAAAACCAACTTGGTAACGTCAAAAACAATTTGTTAACTTCAATATATTATGACCGACGATGACAATGTACAACACGGGGTTATTTAGTATGAAGTTAAAACTATCGAATGTGAATGTAAAATACTCAAACAAAATGCAAATATGAAAACCGATAGACCGCAATGGTCCTTACTTATCCAAGGAATGTCGTAAGAAATGGTCGTTTGAATTAGGTTTTATGGCACAAAACTTCATTCAACACCGTTATGAGCTCCAATTTGGAATGTTAGGACATAATATTTGTATAAAAAACAGCCATAAACTAATGCACAATACACTACATAAATTTAAAGTTTATTAATCAGCAACTGAAATAAAACGTTTCAAAGAGAAAAGCAAATGCCTTTTTACATTTGCTATATTTTCATGTACTAGAGAAGCCGTATATGAATATGTTGCTGTTTAGTATATTCTAAAATTTGTATTACAATCCAGTCATATAATATAATTTCTCAAGAATTTAAGGCATTTTGTATAATGTCCATACAGCTGAGTCATTCTATGTATTCCTACATAGCCTCTACCTCTGTATCTCTGAAGCAAGTTGTATGCTGCTACTATGGTACGAGGAAGTAACCCCCTTGGTAGGATTCCGATGCAGTATGACGGCCTCCTATGATGAATCAAATAACATTTGTTTTGTCTGCGTCAATTAAATTGTTATAAAATATTCTGCATGGTTTTACATTAAATCTTAACATGTCTTAAATTGATCAGTTTGTGTGGTACTTCTTATTAAACAATATTTAATGGGAAATAGATGAGGCATTGAACAGCGGGGCATAAATGTAACGCATCATTTAAAACACATTGGCGAATAAATGTAGAAATAATGAACTGGTTTTCTATCGTTTTACATTCTAATCATTGACCGAAGGAAAACACGATTTTAACGCATTCAATTTTAGATCAAATTGATGGTGAATAAGCTAAAAGCTTTGAACAGATTAGATAAATAAAGTAATGAAATCGAAAATGGAATAAAAATAATGAAATAAATCATTTTTCCTCAACAGCTTTATGTTTGTAGTAAGTTACTTTAAAACGACTTTTATATTCATACCCGCACAAATTAATCTTTGTCTTATACATTTGTTTCATTGACAAACTTAACGAGCATAACGGTATCTTTAACACCCAACTAGATAGTATAATAAATATTTTGATATTACCGAATGAAATATATACACTTGACTTTAAAAGGGGTCAGGGGGAAGACAGAGTCGGGTAAAGAAATCAGACAAAATGGTACTTGCCCGAGCAGTTGAGAAAGAGGTGTTTCTTTTTAAGTTAATTCCAAAATTAATAATAGTTTCTTTTGTCGTTTAAATTACACTAAAATGACTACCGACACGAATATGTTGTTACAATCAACGCCCGGGCCGACCACGTCCCTGCCAAAAAAAGGAGTATATTCATGTAAAAGTGAAACATATTTTTTTCTATATAATTTTCTTCAAGACATACATACAGACGAAATTTTGTAATGAAACCCTAAAACATTGTTGAAGTAATACGACTAATTTAAAAAAAACCCATCGCATTTACCAAAGTGTTCTATTAAATTAAATTTTTCAATTTCCAATTCAAGCTTAAATAGAAGCCGTACGAAGACAGTCAGAAACAGTTCGAGGATGGTAAAATAGAGCAACTAGTTATCTTATAAACCAAAATACATACAAACAATGACAAGGATAAATTAATGTTTGTACTAATTACATTTGGTTGAATACTCTATGATGTATTTTACACACATTGTTTGGTTAATTAGACAGAGTATTGAACAGAAGTATCAAAACAATAGAAAAGATAATTACCATAACATCAAATATAACAGTTAGATAAACAAATAAAGGGAATTAGAAAAAATAATGTTATGTCAGTCTACCATGATCAATTATAAATGCCCCTTCAATGCTAAGAACAATGATTCAACATTTTTTCTTTTACCACTAGTGTGAGGAATTAAGACATACATGTATTTAACTTTAACGCTGGGTATGTAAACTTAACTAAAAAATGACGATGCAACAGTTGGTTGAAATTAAAATGATTAACAATTCAAATGAAACTTAAATCTATTCGGATGAATTCATCCCGGAACTTTCCGAACCATATGTATAATAACAAGAAAGCCCTTAACTTCACTGTGATATTACCGTTCAGTAAGAGTTTACTGTACAGTTCATAGGAGTTCGTTTGTGATTGTTTTTACAACTTAATGCTCATTTCATATTTTGATCTAGAATGAATTGCAAGAATGCGTAGAGTTATCACTGATCACATTGTTGGCTGTTGATTGTTTGTCACAACGTTTTCCAAATTGCCGCGGGTTTGTGGAGCCTGTGTCACCTATTCAACCTCAAAGTATTACCCATGAGTGACTTATCCATCTTATCCAACTTCTCATTTTTAACCATGAGTAGCTATTTTACTGTTTAAAATGTTTCATCATTGACAAATCATCGACAGATTACATCAATAAAATGTATTTCTATGTAGCTTTAATTTAATCAGTTTGTATTAAAATGTGCAGCTTTGGATGTTAAACGTAATTTAAGCACTGCTGTATGTCATGTCTAATCCTTCAATACAACACGTAATCGTATAAAAAGGAAAACAGAGACACGATAATACAATTTTCAACAATTAAGCACATTAAATTTGTCATTTTATAACTTTATTGATCAGATTGTATCAGCCTCTTTAGATTTACTATAGCTAAAGCAATGTAATAATTAACGCTCAGAAACATTTAAAATATTTGAATATGCAGGAAATTTATCATCTGAATAAAAACTCAAAAGCTTGCCCTTGCCTGACAACACGGACGCATAGTGCACCTTTTTAAAGAGTTGAGCTAGTCTGGTAATAAACAAACCAGTTGCCAATTTAAATGATATATACTTTTTTGGTTACATCTAAAATCCTTTTATTGCATTTTAGTGTTAGTAGTAAAATACAAAATAAAAACCTCTTACAATTTCAAGTTAGAAGGAAGCAAATGTGTACCAAAGGGGTAATTAAACATCATATACCATGTATACCGAAAAGACGAACACAAAATTGGTAGAAATAAATTAATAATCACAACGAAAAAAAAAAAACACACACAAAACATACATAACAACAAATCCACATTTAGCAACGTGAACTCAAGTCGAAAGGAGAGTGAATTCAGGTGCTCCAGGAAAGTAAGCAGTTCCTGTGTGCTATAGCACATCTATCACGTTGCCAAAGATCGATTTAGTGTTGGTCACAGCCGGAAAGGATGACTTACCAAACTCTATTTCAAACCTCTGAGAAATAGAAATCCCGTATTTGTCTACAAGCACATGATGTATTCCGTAAAATGCATTGAGTGATGACAACAACCTAGGAGCAATGTACCCCTGTGTTAACAATTTGCTTGTCAGCCCTGTAGTCGTTATACTCTCCACATACCCTTGTGGTAGAGTGGATTTATGTTATTATGGAAAAACGAACCAATCGTGATACGTAAAATCCATATGCTGGAGAAAAGTATTTCATCATGTAAGTTGAATAACGTTGAATAATTCTTTTTTTTTCATTAAAAACATTTAATTTTATAGTTGTCAGGATATTTTTTTGTTTTACATTGCCAATAACTGCTTACTCTTCTGGAGCACCTGAGTTCACTTTTGTTACGACTTGAGTTCGCGTTGTGGATTTCTGTTCAGTTTATTTTGTGTTTTTGGGGTATTTCCTCGTGCTGTTCATGTTCGTGTTTACCAGTTTTGTCGTTGCCCTTTTGGGCTTTTGAAACATGTCCAATTGGTGTATCTTTGCTTCTTTCAATAAAAAAGACAATGTTCTTATTTGCATGAATAATCATTGTAAATGTTGAACAATATCGAACCCAAACACCAAATCCCGATAAATTATTTGAGAACAATACCGTTAATAAACCTGATCCTTTTCTATCCCTATTAAATTTTGACACCCATACGTTGAGTAGCTCTTTAGTTATTTATGGGATGACTGTTACATTTTTTCAGTCTACGTAAATATGATTTCAATCACGTGGTGCACATTCAATAACTTACTACAACGGGTTATTTGAGATTGTGCATCGCGGCCATTGAAGTTTTTCGGAATAGACTGAAAACAATATTGCAGTAATTACTTATAATTTAATTTATAAAATCATATTTGGAAGAGAATTAAAAGGAAATTATGACGACGTCACAGCCACTTGGCACAATTTGGTCTATGGGATCATAGACGAAAATGTTTTAGCCAGCCAGAAATCATATTACATTTTAAATCAAATCATATTTAGTTCTGTGATTTTTTTAATGTTCAACTCACGTCAATGTTGCACTAACTTAAAGTTAACGTAATTTTAACATTAAATTAACAATCAAAGCTCGATTAAAACAAATTGAACGGTAATTTTTAATATTAAATAAACAAAATTGTCTGTTTAAGAAAATATTGCTTTTTAAAAAAGCAAATGGCACTAAAAAGGCAAATCTGTATGAACTTTTTTCACAATTTCATAAGGATCACGACTAAACTGTATCATTTTCATCTTTTTATGTTAATGAAACAAATCTCTGCTATTATTGATATGACTGTATACTGTACTAGGTGATCTTCAAACTTTATTGTAAAAAAATAACCATAGAATCCACCCATTTATGGAATGGAAACCATGTAAAACAGAAACTTGTTACAACAAATATAGATCACAAAAGGGATAGAACGATGCAAGTAGACTGCAATAATTGATTTATTCCGTGGGAAAATCTCAAAAGGTTGTCTATTGATGATACCGGCTATGAAAATCTGTATCTATAATAACTCTGGACAAATGACTGCCTATACAAATTAATAGGACGACTATTCTCGTTCTGGACATGCAATTTACAACAAATATAACAATCTGTTCATAAGGAACTATAGCTAATTGGCCCCGTACGTACAATAGATCTTTTTAGTGTCATTTCAATAGTTTGTTAGATATCGTCTAACAATTTTATCAATTTCATTGAGAAGTTTTTGTATGGTAATGATATTAGATATAGCTCTACAGTCTTCTTTAACTTTACTTGTAACCAGTTTAGTACTTCAATAACTGCATTATATACTAGTATTGTCGCGCAGTTTTGTTCTGGGTTTCCTAATGAATCTAACCATTTAAAAAATGTCAAATATTTTTTAATCAGCATCATATTCAATTTTTTTTCAAAATGACTGTTTTTTTTTAAACAGCGACAAATTTTATATTTGAAGCAGTGTTATTTACTTGTAAAAGCAGAAAAAAAAATAGGTAAAGCGTGAGTAGAAAAGAAAAAATATTCAAGAGATAAATTACGAATTAAAAAAAACTCATAAATTTGTTGTGTGAAAATAAAACTAGGGGAATGGGGATTAAAAGATGTAACCACACATGCCTCAGGTGAGTGGATAGTTTCTGATAGCAAAAAAATCCAAATATCAACAGGGTTTTGAGAGTTTTTGTTGGTACTAATGGATGCAATGTTTACTGTTTACTGTCGGCTCTGCCATTACATACTTTCTGATAGCATGTTGGTATCAATGTTGGCACATACAATAGTTGACGGCAAGTCATCAGTTGTGTCCGGAAAACCAAATACTAGCATAATAGAGTACTCTTATTATACCAAACTCGACAAACAGATATTTAATGTGCATACGATGGCTCTCCCATAGAAGTGACAACATTTTTCCTCTCTTCCGAAGGACTAGTATCGTTCCTTGGGATTATCCTCGCAAATGGTGCCGAGAGAGAGAGAGAGAGAGAGAGAGAGAGAGAGGGAAAGAGAGAGAGAGAGAGTCTGCAAATGATTCATGAAACCCCCTTGATAAGGATAGAACTACGAATCTTGGTGTCAGCAGTCCGACGCTTAATCCACAACACGACCTGTTCTGTGCGTTCATGAAGTTAATGCAGGCTAAAAAGCATTGGCGGATAAGATTCGCGATAGACCAATGACTGTCTTTTTTATGTATATGCATTTTAAAAATCAAATTAAACATGATGATTATTGTAGATATATGTAAACTTAATATCGTATGAATCTTTTGGGTGAAAAAGTAAACGCAAATGACAACAACAATGCAAATTCTAAATGTTTATCATAATCTGATTTAGTTGTAACTCTGCCTTTTCCATATAGGCGCTATTTAAACAAATTACAACAAAGTTCCAGACAAAAGCTTCTGTATTTTGTTCATGATAATTTTCATATCCTACATGTCCTATTATGTTAGACTTATATAACCTACTTTCAAGAAAATTTTAGTGTCACACTATTTTACGTAACTAAATATTGTGGGTTAAGCAAATTTTACATTGTCACACTATTTTACGTAACTATATATCATTGGTTAAGCAAATTTTACATTGTCACACTATTCTATGTAACAATATATATTATGGGCTTGATCGCAATGGAAGAGGGAGGTTTGGCTCCATAAAACCTGGTTTAACCCCGCCACATTTTAATGTGCCTGTCCTAAGCCATGAATCTTTATCAAAGCTTATGTTTGTATTTAGTCGAATTTATGTTAATTGTTTATTTGTCAAGAAGAGGGCCTTGCAATGTACTTTGGGATTGGGTTTGAGTCATATGTATTTCATTTTTGATCCAGGGGCCAATTGAAACAATTGAAAACAGCGAGCAGCGACCGCTGGTCACATTGAAGGCTGCTGGCTGTTTTGAATTGTGGATATTTAAAATATACGTTTATAATGTAGGTTGTGTCGCGTACTCTTATTCCACATCTCATTTTCTTCTATTCGAGATTAATAAATCCCCCTTATTATTAATCATTAAAGAGGATATTTTTTTTTATTTTTAAGATCTACAAATATGCAGATCAATGCAGTTAAAATATTTTTATTCACTTTGTTTCGAATGTAGACGCTTTCAAAGTTGTACTTTATAAATCTACTATGTGTATATAAAATTAACCTGCTTTTGCTTTTTGTTGTTTTTATTGTTTTTACCAACCATTATTTAATTGATGATAATTGAATAATAAAAAGAATCGCACGAGAGAACCTTACGGCAATTTTGCATTTAATTCCTTTTGCTTAAATGACCAATTTTTCTTAATTTACTTTTTAAAATGAGTGATGAAATTACTTATGGCAATTTGAATAAAAACTTCAGCTTTCAGATTCCGATATTGTATTTTAAAACAATTATTAGCCAGGAACCAAATCTAACACAATTTTGAAACTCCTTTTACAGCTGTAATGAATTTTGATTATTTTTGAACGTGGGTTGTTAGTTCACTGTCCTTTGGGAGCACATAAAATGGTACTCAGGCACTCAACACGTTGGTTGAGATGGAAGCGACTAGTGTTTTAAATTAAAAAATACATGTATCAGCATTTGACGGTCATTTACTAATTGCAAGAAACTCAAACCATTTTTTTCTCTTATAGAATCGTCTTTTTAACAACAATGAAAACATGACAGAGATCTGTTAAACTTTGTATCAAATGCAATAGTTTAGAAAGTAAAACCACATTTAAAAGGTAAAAACCAAATAAGAAAATCACAGTAAAAGGTAAAAATTACTAAAAGATGCCCAAATTCAGTCCGAAAATTTGGTAATCTTTTATTATTTTTTTTTATTAATTTTTACCTTTTATTGTGATTTTCTTATTTGGTTTTTACCTTTTAAATGTAGTTTTACCCTCTAAACTATTGTTTTTTTTTTACTTTTTAACTAGCCACTGTACTATTTATTTGTATCAAATGGTTGCTTTTGATTTTCCCAAATATTTATTATGTTAGTTCCTTTGCATAAAAGCAGAACAATAATTAATTTGTTCTCGTTTTTTTAGCAATATTTCGGTCATTATCAAAACAAGTTAGCACATGAGTTCATAGACATTGTATTTCTATCTCTCAGATGAGCGCAGATGCTGGTTTATCATAGGTTTGTGTTTGTCTTCCTTTATAAGATTTAACACACTGAATCGAACATTGGCAGCGCGATGGGTGTGCTAAAGCAAGCAGTACTTGCTTACTCTTCTGGAGCACCTGACTTCACTCTCGCAACGTTCTTTTGTGTTTACTGGTTTTTGTCGTTGTCCATTTGGACTTTTGACACTCAAATGCCTCATTGATAGAAGATAATGAGATGTGGAATAAGTGTACACGACACAACCTACAATATAAACGACAATAACAAAATCCACAATGGAAAAAGAGCCAGCAGCTTTCAATGTGACGAGGTGTCGCTGTTCGCTGTTGATTGAAAATAATTAACATATGATTCAAGCCCAATTCTAAAGTGCAATGAAAGACCATCTTCTTGACAAAAAAAAAAAACAATTAACAAAAATTCGACGAAATACAAACATAAGCTTTGATAAAAATTCCTGGCTTAGGACAGGCACATTTAAAATGTGGCGGGGTTAAACTATTTATTTTTTGGCGCCAACCTTCCCCTATTGATAATCAATAGCAAAATACAAACTAACACACAGTAAAAATCTAATCCATAGAAGTTCAATTCAACAATAGAGAACCTGAGACAAAAGGACAACAAGAAATTAACGGGACGTAGAGATACTCTCTTGAGAACCCTCGAAGTTCCTGACAGCAAGTTAAGAAGCATTTATTGAGTCACAAATTCTTAAGACTTACGCGATCTTGGGTTGGTAAAAAAGGTATATATTTTTTACTAAATTTCTTACATCATAAACGACGCCTGTCCCTCTGTTTAAACCTTTAAGAAAAGAACTTTTTTGTTCTGAGGAGAGACATTTCCTTAATATTCCATTGAAAAACAACATAAAAGACGCTTAAAACCGGCAATATGATGAAGTCTCATCTCAGATTCCTCCTCATTTCAAGAACCAATCAGCAACGGATGTTTCTTTCCGCCATACTAAGACCATAAGCGGTAAAATTTTAATTGAAAGGCATTGCAGGACATTAACATTTAAATTATTTAAAATTTTCACTGCAGTGCGATTGTTTCCCCTCCCCCTTTGTCAACGGTCCATATGGACATGCTATTGTGGGTGATCTATAACATATTGAAAATAATTTATTATGCAATGATGTTTTTCATGAACCTTATCCACGGAGCCTCAGTGTATTAAATTTGAACTATAATTATAAGATCATAATGTACGCCGTGGGCCCAAGAACAGTGCTTGAGTCTAGATAAAGGTGGAAGATATCATTACTAGACTGTGCAAGAACTTTCCGATCTCTCGTTCCGAGCCAAAGTGATAAATTTCCGAATCGAAAATGGCAAATCACAAGGGTCATGACTTAGATAAGGCATTTCAAACGAAAGAAGGAAAGGTGTACCAAAGGGGTTATCAATAACATAAAAAACCGCAAAGACAAAGACAAAACCGGTAGACAAAATATCATCATAACAAACAAACCACACAACAACATATAAAAACACACACACACATAATAACAAAACCGCATTCAGCAACGTGAACTCAACTCGAAACGAGATTGTACTCAGGTGCTCCGGAAAATTAAGCAGTTCCTGCCTGTTATAGCACACCCGTCACGTTGCCAAAGATCGATTAAGTGTTGGTCAGATCCGGAAAGGATGACATTACAAAACTCTATATCAAACCAACATCTGTGCTCATCTGAGAGATAGAAATCCCGTATTTGTAAACAAGTACATGATGTCGTCCGTAAAATTTCTTGAGTTACGACAACAACCTGGGAGCAATGTGCCCCTGTGTTAACAATTTGCTTGTCAGTCGTGTAGCTCTATCAAGGAAGTCGTTGTACTCCCTACATGCTCTGGAATAACGAATCAATTGTGATACGTAAACTCCATAAGCTGGAGCGGACGGAATGTTGCTACACAGAAAGGGAAAGTAAACTATTGGAAAGTTGAAGTCATCACGTTTGTCATAGAGCTTTGTACAAACCTTTCCGAGTGTGTCAATTTCCAGAAATAGATCCAAATATGAAGCGGACCTCCTAGAATCTGTAGTGTCCTTTATCTCAAGTTCCTTCGGATATATGGGATGTAAATAGTCACCAAATCGAGGATTGTTTAGTGAAAGGACATCATCAATAAAACGAAACGTGAGATTGAATGATAAAGCAAGTTTGCGGTCCTTTTTGTCTAGAAGTGATTGTAAGAAGTCCGCCTCATATGAATGAAGAAACAAATGTTGCACAATTTGTACCCATTGGGATACCTATTGTCTGTTGAAAAACACGACCACAAAACTGTACAAATATGTTGTCGATTAGAAAGTTGAGCATTTCTATTATTTGATCATCTGTAAATTTGTTTTTCTTGATAGACGCTTGGATGATGGGTTACACTCTTGAAATGATGAGTCAAAACATGTTTTATGGCGCCGGACCTCCCCTATTCATTGCAAATTTAGGTTCCGATAGTAACAAAAAAGCAACAACATGGTTTTAGGACATAAAAAGGCGTATTGGGGTGGTCATCTCAGTACAACAAACATCCAAACACAAGACAGCACAATCACTTACCATTTCGTCTTATATAATTTATAATTTTTCCATAAGTGACTGATAACAAGAGGGATTTTTTAAAGAAATGGTTTGAGACGTATTTTCATATAAATCTGTTCTTATAGACATTTTCAAGAAATGTATACACTTACGATCAACACCGACGCTGACAGTAAATAGAAAAGGGGCTTTTTCTTTGCTTTAACAACAACACTAAACGACCGAAGAAAGTTTCGATTGAGTTTCTTAATATTTTTAAGGTGAATAAATTAGATAGCTAAATTTTTCAGTAAAAAAACTGCGAGCCCCAGACCCTTACCCTAAAAACCCAAACAAACTAGAGGAAAGATATAATCTAGATAAAGTTTTGACGTGTGCATACAATAATAATAGCGATTTCTAGAATTTAGATGAAAAAGTCAGTACTATTGTTTGGGAGAAGGATAAAAAAATCTAACGGAAGGACTGAACTAAGCATTACTATATATCTGGGTTTATAAAGAGGGCGAGGAATTACCTTATTTTGAGATAAAAAAAATCAAGGTAAAATGGCTTGCTTAACTCGATATTCCTATTGCGTGAGATCTTTCAAATTGATATGAACAAATATGGAATATGAAATTTTGCCTAACATCATCACTCAAAGTTCACGAGAAATAAAAGGAAATAAAAAATACCACACAGTTCCAGACAAGAAATTTAGCCACGCCTTACGCACGTTTGGTCTATTCAAGACTCGTCAGAGGGGCTTTACCAAAAGATTGGAAATGCTAAACAATATATAAATATAAAGAGCATAGAACAATTAATCAATAATGCCGAGTTTGATACCAAATTATGACTAATATCAATCTTTGTTTTGGGTAGGACGTAACCTTAGAGCTTATAGCTATCTCTGAAATGAGTACAGATGTTGGTTTGTCGTAAAAAGATTGTTTGGCTTCCTTTACCAGATTTGACACCCTGAATTGAGAATTAGCAAAGCGACGGGTGTGCTATAGCAAGCAAGAACCGCTTACTCTTCAGGGGCGCATGAGTTCACTCTTGTTACGACCTGAGTTCGGGCTGCTGATTTCCGTTCGGTTGTTTTTGTGTCTTTTGTTTTTTCGGGCTGTTCTTGTTCATGTTTACCGGTTTTGTCGTTGCCCATTCGGACTTTTGACACTCGAATGCCCTTTGCTTCTTTGACAATTTTGAAATTCAAACTGGTAATTTAAAGCTTTGATATGTTTTTGACCACAAAAGTGTTTGGAATTTTCGGTTTCTTTGAATATCATTCTTCTTCCATCAAACTTTTGTCTATTGCGTCAAACAAGCTGCATTTCACTCATTTATAACACCATTAAAAGTTAAAATATTCTGGTTCTTAACTTTCGACTGAAGTAAAATCGACAAAACATGGTCCGGTTGGAAATTGCAAGAAAGAAGTGCCCATTTTCAAAGCAATCATAATCACTGTAAAACTTCAGAAATATCAAGTGTTTCGTATCTGCGATTCAGAGTAAACAAGACAGGCATCCCTATGGCGTGACGGACGACGGACATGCGGATGAGCGGAGTTACCCGAATACTTGTTCTGCTTTCGCCTTCTGTGACGCAGGTAAACATACTTTTTCGAATACGGGATATTTGGTGACAAATTAACGAGGTTATGGAATATTGGTACCAGGTAAACAACGATTATATATCTACAAAACCAATAAGATTCTACAGAAATTGACTTTTTCTAATAAGTTATACCAGCAACGCTTAGCCCCCCTCCCCCAAATTTACATTGACAGAAAATGTTTAGAATTTTGTACAAATTCTGGAAATAGTTCTCAAGGTCACCAGGTATACTCAAATCACTTTCTTTAGCTTCAATATAAAATAACCGCAGGTACCCGTACTGTAAAAGTGAGTTACTTCGGCAGACTTAGCACTGAACCGGTTAGTTATCTGTATAACTCAAACAATTTTTATTAGAATATATCCTGCCTACTGAACTATTTCTGTATCCGCAGAGCATATCAAATAAATTATCTGTATGATGGTCAATTCTATCGCCCTTGAAAATGTATAAACCCAAATTTAATCTTGTTTAGCCTATAATCGCGTAGTCTCGATCGACGCATATAAACAGATGATATAATCTGACACAGCTCAATTAAATATTTTGTCAAGTATACGTTTGGAATACTTATATACTCTTCATATTCATACAGTGTTTGGCATTTTCAATATTTTTGGTAGAGCGCCTCTGATGAGTCTTGAATAGACGAAACGCGCGTCAGGCGTAGCAAAATTTATTGTCTGGAACTTTGTTGTCATTTGTATTTCGAACACACGTGAAGGTTAGCACTGCTGGTGGAGTTTAAATTCCCCGAGGTTAGCCCGCTCCGGCACCAACACTTTTGAGTTGGAGAATACATCAAAGCTTTAAATTATCCGTCTAAATTTAAAAATTTTCTAAACCCTAAGGTTCTTCCTACCCCAGACATAGGTTGAATATCTTAGTAATAATTTGGTTCCCCAGTTTGGTATTTTTGGTTATACTGTTCTATGCTCTTCATATTCATACAGTGTTTGGCATTTTCAATATTTTTGGTAGAGCGCCTCTGATGAGTCTTGAATAGACGAAACGCGCGTCAGGCGTAGCAAAATTTATTGTCTGGAACTTTGTTGTCATTTGTATTTCAAGCGTACCCATAATGTTCGACAAAAATAACTCAATCGTAGTTCGGAATTTTGTGCCTATGGTTCAGTGAAATTATACCAATACAATAGCGAAATAACTTCTTGAATCGATTTGAGTTGTTCTCTTTTATAATAAAATTTCTCAATTTATATCAAGACATTCTATTTACATTTTGTGAACACATGTTGGTTATGTACAAAAATCGTTTTATCGTTAAATTATACTCTCGGACGTCTACCTGATTTTTGAAATTGTTTATGTTTATTGGAGTAAAAAATAAGGACATTGTTGATCACAGAACCATGCATGCTTGACCAATCCAATTCGTGATGTTACATAACCAGTTATCAAAAACCAAGGATGACCAATGAAACATGGAGTTTTCAAATTTGGTTTCATTTTGATTAAAATGAATATTGTATGCTAAACACGTCAAAAACACACGCGTGCCTCTTTCATTTTCTTGTTTTTTACGAGTTCTTGAAGAAATTCAGTGTCAAAATTGTACATAAATGTCCCGTAAAACGAAATGATTCATTGTTGTATCAATTAGTTTTTGGCTATTTGTTGTTCTGCCATGGCCACCTCTTATTGGTTATTCTTGTTATGTCATTCAGTTATAGTGTGTTTTGTGCTACTACCGGAACCAAAGATCACAATGTAAGAGGGAGGTCTGTCAGCATTAATGCTCTTCGACTGCCTAAACCAAACAACTGAAACCTTAAATGTCGCCATAAAACCTGGTTTAACCCACCTTTATGTTTGAAATGCCTGTACCAAGTCTGGACCATTGCGATCCACCAGTTCTCCGGTATGACTGATTCGTTTTTGTCATTTTCTCTGGACTATGAGATTGATCATTCAAGTTCGGTAGTTTTGTTATTACCTTTATTCAGTCATTGCCAATGTAGTTTTTTTTTCATGGATGCTTCAGGTTGACCATCCCAATTCGGAGAAATAAGTGCAATGCGATATATTGATTTTTGTATGCAATCAGTTTGGTCGACAATATTTTGATAAAAAAAAACACGAAAACGAGCAAGGTTATAAAGTACAGACCGAGTGTATTCCTTTATTTAACAATATGTTGGTACAAATCAACAAAAGAACTAGTTATAGGCACAGTTAACCTTTACGACACTCAGATGGATATTACTTCTGAAAAAGATTTATTGGTCTACATATTAGACTTGAACGAGATAGATTTCACTAGTCACTTGACAGTCAATGTAGCAAATAACATGTGTAGGTTATATAGCTTTTGACAAGGTTTTACGGTCCACATTTCATCTAAAGGTTCTGACAAAAAGTTGAATGGAACAGGACTTTTCGTTGGAATATAGAAAAAAATGTAAGATCAAGACCTGGCTAGTTTTGTTTTTGATATTAAATCTAAAAAGGAGGACTTCTCATTTCATGCTTCGAATATTTTTTATGAGAAATGTAAGAAATCCCATTTACGTTGTAAAACATTTTACGAATAGAAAATAACAATGAAATTTGCTTCGCATGACGCGTGTTTCGTCTATTTAAGATTGATCATAGGTGTTCTATCCAATAAATGAAAAAGCCAAACACTTAACGAATATAAAGAGCATAGAACAATTAAACCAAACTAAAATCCTTAATTTTACTAAGACCAACCTATGCCTGGGGTAGTAAAAGTTTAGAACTACCAAATCATGGCCCCTCTTAAAGCAACCCAAATTGAAAAAAATTGGAAGCTACCACACAATTTACCTTAACATTAACTTCTTGAAGAGTATATATTCATTGGTTCCCAATCATACAATGAATCATTACTGAACATATCATCTAAGGTTACACCACTTGCTGGAAAGAAACGTCATTATGTTTGGGCGCAGACTAATAAATAGAACAAAGTTTGTAAGAAGTTTAGGTCCTGGAACCCCCCCCCCCCCCTCTGCCCCATTAAAGCAAGCAAACATGTATTAAACTTTAATAGATTTCAAATGTCTGCGTTTCACAGATGAAATATTAACAAAATATATGCAGTTTTTACACAAATTAATTTTTTAAAGAAAATATTGAAATTTGAAATACATGTACCTACATTGATAATTCTTAGGACTATTTTCACATACGTTACATGTACTAATCTGATTGGTCGATTTGGTAGTCAGTAATTTAAGAACAATAGGGTTTTGACAAACTACAATGTATTGCATGTCCTTGTCCAATATCTACATTTGAGTGTTATGAATTATCATGTAAACATCAAATTTATATGCTTTCAAATTGACAAAATGATAAAATTTTGCTAGTTAATCAGTCGTCAGTCGTAGCAAAACTTTGTTGTCATTCTAATTTTGAACACCCGTACAGGTTAGCGCTGCTGGTTGAGTTTTAATTCCCCGTGGTAATTAACCGTTTATACCCGCATTTTGGTATTTGTAATTTTGAAACCACTAGGCGATAACCGCTGCTGGTGGACCCGAGGTCCCCGAGGGTAATCACAAGCCTGGTCGTCAGACTTGTCTGACACGATTTACCATAAAATTTCTAATATTTTTGTCGCTTAAATTTTCAGATTTTTAAATTCAAAATTGTTTATAACACCAGGTTTCTTTCCTTGTATTGCACATGGTCGATATCCTCGGTGCTGGATTTGGCTTCCTTGTTCGAACGTTTTGGTTTTGAGTACTTTTCGTTTTCAACAGTTTGGGAATTTGACCTTCCAATGTTTGATTTAAATGCTACTGATGAGAGGTTACTCCTTGAAATATCGAAATATAGCATATCCAAATTAACCGTTTATACCCACATTTTGGTATTTGTAATTTTGAAACCACTGGGCGATAACCGCTGCTGGTGGACCCGAGGTCCCCGAGGGTAATCACAAGCCTGGTCGTCAGACTTGTCTGACACGATTTACCATAAAATTTCTAATATTTTTGTCGCTTAAATTTTCTGATTTTTAAATTCAAAATTGTTTATAACACCAGGTTTCTTTCCTTGTATTGCACATGGTCGATATCCTCGGTGCTGGATTTGGCTTCCTTGTTCGAACGTTTTGGTTTTGAGTACTTTTCGTTTTCAACAGTTTGGAAATTTGACCTTCCAATGTTTGATTTAAATGCTACTGATGAGAGGTTACTCCTTGAAATATCGAAATATAGCATATCCAAATTAACCGTTTATACACGCATTTTGGTATTTGTAATTTAGACAGATCCATCACCAACGCTTTTATGTTGGAGAACACTTCATAGCTTAAAATTATCCGTTTAGATTTCAAAATTGTCTAAGCCCTTAGGTTTTTTCTTCTCCAGACATAAGTTGATAATCTTAGTTATAATTTGGTTGCCCAGTTCGGTATTTTTTTGTATCATTGTTATATGCTCTTCATAATCATATAGTTTTGGGATTTTCAATATTTTTGATAGAGCACTTCTGATGAGTCGTGAATAGACGAAACGCGCGTCAGACGTAGCAAATACTGACTTTAATGTGATATTAAATGTTAAAATTGAAAGAATATGGAATATGTGTCAGAAAGACACGATCCACATATTGAAATGATTTTGATGAATATACAACAGGAAAATGTCACTGCATGTGAAGCACTTTTCTGAATAAACCTTCATCATGCTAGGAGTAGAAAACTTGGAAATACGATGGACTATTAGATTTGATAAAACAAAAACAGAAGCCAAAAATATTAAAACAATGACCAAACAAATAAATTATCAAATTTATCAATATTATCAATTTTAAAGAAATAGCCAAACGTTGTCAATTTTTGGAAATATGTAAACTGTATGTTTTCAACTCATATTCTAGTACTCGGAAATATAAAGTCAAGATCTAGGAGATACATATTTTAATACACACATGCTGAAACACACAATTTTAAAATATATATTGTTACATATCGTTGTTGCATTGCATATTTTAAAACACACTTCTTTTGATGAAAGAATTTTAATAAAATATGACAAACGTGATGACTTCAACTTTCCAATAGTTAACTTTCCCTTTCTGTGTAGCAACATTCCGTCCGCTCCAGCATATGGAGTTTACGTATCACAATTGATTCGCTATTCCAGAGCATGTGGGGAGTACAACGACTTCCTTGATAGAGCCACACGGCTGACAAGCAAATTTTTAACACAGGGGTACGTTGCTCCCAGGGTGTTGTCATCACTCAAGAAATTTTACGGACGACATCATGTGCTTGTATACAAATACGGGATTTCTATCTCTCAGATGAGCACAGATGTTGGTTTGACATAGAGTTTTGTAATGTCATCCTTTCCGGATTTGACCAACACTTAATCGATCTTTGGCAACGTGACGGGTGTTCTATAGCAAGCAGGAACTGCTTACTCTTCCGGAGCACCTGAGTTCACTCTCGTTTCGACTTGAGTTCGCGTTGCTTAATGCGGTTTAGTTGTTATGTGTGTTTGTGTTTTATGTTGTTATGTGGTTTGTTTTGTTGTGATGATTTTTGTCTGCCGGTTTTGTTTTTGTCTTTACGGTTTTATGATACTGATGACCCCTTTGCTACACCTTTGGTTCTTTTAACATATTTCCACATTTTTTTGTGTCTTTCGAAATGCATGCGACAAGTAAGTGGTCGATATTAATTATATTGAGGCGCCCCTAACTTTGGCTTTTCCTGACCATTCATAATTGTATTTTTTCAATTTAAGATTTGGTGTTTTAGATTAACTAACAAAAATATACACAGTTGGTCTCACATATTTCGAATTATTCCTTATTTATGAAGATAGAATAGGGAGAACCCGGTATGGTCAATATTGATATACCATCATAATTTTAGAAAAAAACATGGGTGCAAAATCTTTTTGAAATAAAGTTTCCAAAACCATCTTTTTTATCATTCACTATATGACATATTTTTAAACATTATTTTAGATATTTTGTACTTGTTCATGAGATTATATCTCATGTGTACAGTTTGTTAAAAACATTATCTAAATATTCTTCCTATGATTTTGAATACATCACTGATTATTGGGATTTTGTTTGGTTTTTCTACATCTCAATTGTCCTCAGGACTTGAGATAAAGGACACAGCTGATTCTAGAAAGTATTCATATTTGGACCTTAATCTCGAAATAGACTCTCAAGGAAAACTTTCAACAAAGCTCTATGACAAACGTGATAATTCAACTTTGCTATTGTCAAGGTTCCCTTCTTATGTAGAAATATTCCGTCCGCTCCAGCTTATGGAGTTTACATATCAAAATTGATTCGTTACTCCAGAGCCTGCGGGAATTGAACCGTTTTTCTTGGCAGAGCATCACGTGGTCACAAAAATTGCTTTTTTTTCTTTTTTAACAACAAACAAGCATCTTTATTTTGAATCATTCCTTGTTACATCATACATCAGAAGTCCAAGATCCTTCTGATGCTCCCTGTTAATGTTCCACTAATTACCCAGGGTTGTAATTAGTTGCAAAGATATACATGACATATAAAATACAAAAAAGATAACTATATCAAATCTATTAACATTACCTATAAACAATTGTTTATAAAATATTTCAATTTTACTAGTTTCTTATTTTCGGTATTTTTCCCCTCTGTTCGATTGATTAATTCAGTTGAAAAACATTGAAAATATTGACTTGCTTTGTTTTCTGATCCTATTTGTAAAATGAAAAGCATAAAATAGTGAGAAATAAGTTAAAATAAAAATGTTCTTCATCATTGATCTTATATCCAAAAACTAATGTTTCAAAGTTATTTTGAAATTCATTTTATTCATTTCAAGGATTTTGATTTATCCTCTAAATAAGGACATAGAAAAAAAATGAAAGTAATCTTCTTCTTGACCACAAAATTTACAATTTCAATCTCTTTCTATTTTCCATTGACATAACAGTTTCTATGTAGGTAAAATATATTGCATCAATTTCCATTTAAAAATCTCAAGTTTATTGTCTTGTTAATAACTGAATATAAAATAGAATAATTGATCTTTATTAATGGCATCTTCGATATCTAAAATTCTTATCCATTTGTAAATGCCTTTAGACTGTTCAACTTTTGTGTTTATCAAATATGTATATAATATTTTATTTGATAATTGTGACACTTTAGCGTATTTATTGCCCCAAATAAAATCCTTTTTTCCGTTATATTGATGATGTCCTTTCACTAAACCATTCTCGATTTGGTGACTTACTCAATCTTATATATCCCCAGGAGCTTGAGATAAAGGACACAACGGATTCTAGGAAGTCTGCTTCATATTTAGAAGTACATCTAGAAATGGACTCACAAGGAAGACTTTCAACAAAGCTCTATGTCAAACGTGATGACTTCAACTTTCCAATCGTCAACTTTCCCTTCTTGTGTAGCAACATTCCGTCCACTCCAGTTTATGGAGTTTACGTATCTCAATTGATTCGTTACTCCAGAGCGTGCGAGACTTACATCTATTTCCTTAGCAGAGCGACACGTCTGACGCAAAAATTGCTCACACAGGGTTATGTTGCTCCTCGGTTCCTGTCTTCACTCAAGAAATTTTACGGAAGACATCATGCACTTATAGACAAATATGGGAATCCGATCTCTCAGATGAGTGCAGATGTTGGTTTGTCTTAGGGTGTTGTTTTGTTTTCCTTTACCGGATTTGACACGCTGAATGAACTATTGGCAACGCGACGGGTGTGCTATAGCAATCAGGAACTGCTTACTCTTCTGGAGCACCCGAGTTCACTCTTGTTTCGACTGGAGTTCGCGTTGTTGATTGATATTCAGTTATTTTGTGTTTCCATGTTTTACATGTTGTCTGTTTTTGTCCCGTTAACGTTCCTGTTGGTGTTTACTTGTTTTGTGTCTGCCCTGTCGGACTTTTGATATTCGGATACCCCATTGGTACCTCTGCTTCTTTTTTTTATTTACCTTTGATTTACATGTGTTTTTTGATTGCAAAATCTGAAGCCATTCTTTTGGAACTGATGTTTTAACAATGTTAAATTCTGCAATCCAGTTAGCTTTATTTTTCAGTATTTCGAAACCTATTTTTTGTGATATGTTTCCATTTTCGTCTACTATATCATTGATATATTCCAAACCACTATTTATCCAATTTTTAAACGTAATACATTTATTCTGGAATTTTTAAAAATAATTGTTCCATAAAATTTGTTTTCTTATTTCGTCAAAAGTTTTTGTTCTTTTGTTTGTCCGTCAAACATTTAACAACTTCCTGGTAAAATTCAGGTAAGGTTTGTAAAGACTCATTTGATCTAACATCACCATTGCAAGTCTTAAGAATTAACCAATCGGTACCAGAATGACTAAAGTATTTTAATGGCATAACCTTTCAGTTTCCAAATTTATCATTAACAAAACGATTAACCCAAGCAGCTTTTAGTGATATGAAATAGCTTCTGGTGTCAATTATATTGAACCCCCTTTCGCATGTGTATTTATTAAAACATTTCGTTTGACTTTGTCCGGTTTATTATCCCATATAAATTTAAAAGAAGCAGAGGTACCAATGGGGTATCCGAATGTCAAAAGTCCGAAAGGGCAGAGACTAAACCAGTAAACACAAACAAGAACGGGACAAAAACAGACAACACGTAAAACATGGAAACACAAAACAACTGAATATCAATCAACAACGCGAACTCCAGTCGAAACAAGAGTGAACTCAGGTGCTCCGGAAGAGTAAGCAGTTCCTGCTTGCTATAGCACACCCGTCGCGTTGCCAATAGTCCATTCAGCGTGTCAAATCCAGTAAAGGAAGACAAAACAACACACTATGACAAACCAACATCTGCACTCATCTGAGAGATCGAAATCCCATATTTGTCTATAAGTGCATGATGTCTTCCGTAAAATTTCTTGAGTGAAGACAGCAACCGAGGAGCAACATAACCCTGTGTGAGCAATTTTTGCGTCAGACGTGTCGCTCTGCTAAGGAAATCGATGTAAGTCCCGCACGCTCTGGAGTAACGAATCAGTTGAGATACGTAAACTCCATAAGCTGGAGCTGACGGAATATTGCTACACAAGAAGGGGAAGTTGACGATTGGAAAGTTGAAGTCATCACGTTTGTCATAGAGCCTTGTTGAAAGTCTTCCTTGAGAGTCAATTTCGAGATGTAGATCTAACATTTGAAACAAAAATTGTTAACGCAAGGTTATGTTGCTCCTCGGTTGCTGTCTCCACCCAAGAAATTCTATAGTAGACATCATGCACTCTTAGACAAATATGGGATTTCCATTTCTTAGATGAGTGAAGATGTTGGTTTGTCATAGGTTTTGTTTTAACTATTTTTTACCGGATTAGACACACTGAATTGAAATTTGGCAGCGCAACGTGTGTGCTATAGCAACGCAGGAACTGACTGTTTACTCTTCCGGATCACTTGAGAGTTCACTCTCGTAACGACTAGTGTATAAGTATTGTGTTTCCGTGTTTAATATTTTGTTTGTTGTTTGTCTTGTTCTTGTTTGTAATTACTGGTTTTGTCTCTGTCCTTTCGGACTTTTTGATTTTCGGGTGTCCCATTGGTACTTCAGCTTCTTTCAAATTTTGGGTTTTAGTGCTGCTCTGATGTGGAATTATCATCCGAAATTGCCATACAGTGCATTAAAATTCTTTCCAAAAGGAGTTAACTTTTGCGTTATAGCCTCGTGATCATTTACCTCTATTATTTCATAAAATACGTATTCTTTAATTAAATGATTAAATGGTATTTTATCTATACATCCTGTTTTAATGCTATTCTTATTTCCAAATTAGTACCGTTATTTATCAAATCGGGATGGAAACTAATTTGCTTTGATTTTGATTGTTGGACTTTTTACATTTTGTTTAAACTTAATTGACATTAAGAAATATATCATTATAAGTGCTTCAATTTCTAAAGCTTTTAACCCCCCTCCCTACCCCTAAAATGTATATATTTCAGAATTGTGATATGAATCATTCGGTTGGTAAAGTTTCTGTGTTTATGATACCCAAAGAATAGTACTTAAGTAAACAACGGGTAGAGAAGTAACAGATTTGTAGACTATTTTGCAGCAGCGAATATATTGCCATTATAATATTTCAAGTATGAACTCAAAACTGGTTAAACCGATATCTACTTAGTCGAAAAAAAATAAGTTAAAATACAGTTTTATTCGTGTTCTAATTCATAAAATATCATCATAAATTGCTGTGATATGAAAGGTTGTCTTCAGGAACCATACAACTGTATTATTTGAAAAAACTCTTTCTTTCTTGATAGTATATATTCAAAAGCTAGACGACCACAGTCGTTTTCTGCAATATCACTTCAAATTATATTTTCAGTTTTCCTTGATAATAAAATAGATTTAGTAAAAAGAAAAAGCCTTATGTAGGATAATATCTTCAAGACAATAATAAGTAGTCTATATCTAAATTGAATGCTCGTTATGTTTTAGTTTGCTTCTATCTCATGTGTACGTTAAGAATTATTATTCTTTTGATGTTTATTTGCATTTTATTTGCTACTTGTTTTTTTTCTAACCTATAGTTGAGTCAGATTATCTGAGTTGACGTTCAATTTTCCTTATATGATATAAGAAAATAAGGATGTTATTGTCTGATAATTTAGGATCAGTACCTTCATTATTTAATTATAGTCTTTAATTTGAATAATTTTTTATCAATAACATATACAATTATAAAGTAAAACATTTCTTTGATTTAGATATATTGATTCATACATGTATGCATAAACAATATTTAAATTTTCTTTATTTCAGGTCAGTAATATGTACATTGTTAGTCTTGCTGTGGCAGATCTCATAGTTGGTATGTTCGTTATGCCTATGAGTGCTATCTATATTTTCACAGAGAATTGGAACTATGGTGTGGCTTTGTGTCAGATATGGATATCAGTGGATTATATTGCAAGTACAGCATCTATATTTAATCTATTTATTCTAAGTGTTGATAGATATTGCAGTGTTAAGTCTCCTTTGAAATATATAAGAAAACGAACTAAAAGAAGAGCGTTACTGATGATATCGTTTGCTTGGTTTCTATCTTCGTTATGGGTTATTCCCATTGTTGGATGGCACTTTTTTGTCTTTGATGGTCATAGAACTGTCCCATCAAGTGTCTGTGAGACAGAATATGCCAAAGATTCAGTCTTTAAAGTTATTACAGCTTTCTTTAATTTCTTTTTACCTCTGACGATAATGATATGCCTGTATGGCAAAGTTTTCCATGAAATACGTAAGCGATCTGCGTTAGAACTTGGCCAGAGACATACTTCTAAACACCCAACAGTTCAATACCTACCAAGTATTGATTCTCAGACCCTCGATGACAGTAGTGAAAATAATGTTACTACGACTGGTATACGTGAGGAGGCCAAATTACATTTTACAAGCGGATTCTATTCCGTTCATAATGGCAATAAAATTAAACCATCATTTAGATCTAGAAAGGATAATAAGATATACCGAGAGTATCATTCAGTGGAATTTACTTCTAGATACATTCCAAAACGGAGGATTGAATATATATACGACGAAGGAGTTTATGATTCAACAACTGAAAAATTAGAACGATACTATTACAAGAAGATGAGCGGTAATCACTCAGACCATTATTCAAAATCACGTGATCATATTTCAAGTACTCCTACGTCAACTTCAAATAGTGATGACCACCAATCTATCAAATCGTTTGAAGACAAAAAATCAACGTATTCGCTGGCCAATGGTCTGAGACAGATACGAAAAACCACAAATATAATGGATCACACTTCTACTATTAATCAGAAAATGAATGGAAAAAATCGTCTGTCTCCCATGACGGATGACTCAAATAGACGCATATCTAAATTGCTAAATATTGGAAATCGTATTCGAAATATCCGTCGGAGTTCTTCATTAACAAAAGAGATTAAAGCCGCTCGTCAGCTAGGAGTTATAATGGGAGCCTTTACATTATGTTTTCTTCCGTACTTTATTCTATTTCTTGTCGTGGCCTTCTGTGATGGATGCATTGATCCAGGCCTACTCACAGCTACGACATGGATTGGATACCTTAATTCCACATTAAATCCTTTCCTTTATCCTCTTTGTAATACAAATTTCCGTAGAAAATTTAGAAAAATGTTAAAACTTAAATCACGACCACGAAAACGTCTAAATGCTAATACAACTGAACGAAATAGCTTCACAATGAGATACGACTAGGATTAGGAGAAATAATACATAAAAAATACACCCTTCCCATTTTCAAAACATATCAGTACACAAAACAAGGACAAGTAATGCTTTGAAGGATTGTTAAAAACTGCAAACATATCAAATTTTCACTATATAATAAAGTCTTAACCCTAATAGCATTAGTTCATGTTCTTATCTTTTAATTGGTCAGTTTATGAACAGAATTTATCGGAAATTAGCGGCTTTTTTCTTTGATCTCGCCTGCCTGATATTTTTAGTATCATGGACAGTCCGTAATACAAAAAAATACCAGGTGGGAGCTCTTGATAACTGTGACGTCATGTGATGAAATGTGACGTAATTTGTGACGCCATGTGATGTTATAGTACTGAAAACTTGTTCAATGTGTGTTTTTTAAATTACCGATAATAGAATATTATATACTTCTCCTTTTGATACTATCTACATCTAAGTGCGGGTTATACAAGGTTTGTGGCACAGAACCTTCCTCTTCCCTTGGAATCTAGTAATAACACAAAACACATGGTTATGAGACGATATAGAAATATTGAGTTGAGCACCTGGGTAAAACAAACAAATGTAATCAAAACAATTCGGAATCTTTTCTGACGTATTTGAAGTAGTGGCTGATATCGAACGATAATTTTAAGTGCATTAATCTTCCTATAACCGTGGTTTCAATTACGGTCACGGAGAAAACGGGGTCGGATAAAATTATCTGAACAAAATTTGTAGAAGCCTTCTCATTATAACCGTCTTGGTGCGGGAGGGACAAATATGTTCCCATTTGTACACTGCGTGTGGCCCATTATCCTTTATCGGTTTAGTTCGGGGAGGACACAAATATCCTCCTTAAAAAATATCAAAGTTATGATTTTTCTAATGTATTTGCTTGAATCCTTTATTTTTTAAGCAAAATGATGCCTTATTTAACATCTATGGTGTTGTTAAAATTAAAAAATATTTGTTTTGCACCTGTGAAAAAATTAAACGTCATTATCAAAATGCGTCACAACACTACAATGATTTCACATTTATTTCCAACACTTTTCGTACTGTTTCTCGGATCAGTTCCCGCACCAAGAGGGTAAAACAAATAAATCCTCTTTCTACCAGATTAAAATGTTTATGACGTCGACAGCGCCACAAAGTTGTGACGTTACAATAGCTTTTTGACAGAATCTAGATCAAATGTGACGTCTTTTTAGTTTTTGACATTTTCAGTTACAGCACATGAAAACAACTTTGTATTTTGGTCCATATTGTTTATAAGTTATTATTCTGTCATGAAAGTTTGTCATTTTGTATTTTGAACGGGCGTGTAAATTATAAGGAATGTTTTAGTTGCATTTGATGTATTGGTTCGATGGACACATATGTCAGTGTGACATCGAACCGGTAGTGTACACATATGTCCTTTTGGCAGCGACCTGAAAGGGGACACATTTGTCCCTTTGGCAGCAAGAGGGTTAAAGCATGGATATCATAATACAAAGTACCAAAGCAGGAACAATAAAACAGTTGTTTTCGAAGTTGTATATGCAAATTTAAGGATTGATTTTTCATCAGTATTATGTGACACAAAACATTGAAAGGTCGAAAACCAAAATAAAATGAAAAAAAACTTCCACCCAAAGAAGTCAAATCGAGCACCGAAGAAACTGTCCTTGTGCAGAACTAGGTAAAAAACCTGAATGCCAGGGCTTGTACACATTTGTTAGATGTTTTGATCCGGCAACGCTTTCTCCGTAACCGACTATTGGACCAAGGTAACAAGAAAATACGTCTAATACGATCTCTAAAAAAAATCTTTCTTCGTTATCAGCAACTGGTAAAAAAATCAATATTATTTTAGACGAAATGGTAAGTTCTTGATTTGATTTTTGTTTGGCTGGTTGATGTACTGAGATGATCACCTTAGCATCCCTAAGATGTATTCACAAACCTAATGTCATGTTTGTGTAAGTACTGGACCCAAAGATCGCACTAGACGGATGAGGTTTGGCGCACCTTAAAACCTGGTTTTAACCCATTATTTCTTTTGAAATACCTGTACCAAGTCAGGAGACCCTAACCCTGTACGACATGGACAGGCATCTCATATGAAGAAGCAAAAAAAAAAAAAAATTGAAAAAAATGATTGATTATACTGACATTGGTCGTGTTTTGACTTTTTTTCATTATCGGTAACAAGAAAAGTAATTTTTAGTCCTAAAACAACTTAAAAACCTACAGAGTTGCCCTGAACTAATGTTTGGTATTATGTTTTTAAGCTGACTAAATTTTTGGCACTAAATATTTGCGCTTTCGGACTCTTGACATTCGAATGCCCTATTGGTGCCTCTTAGCCTCTTTAATGGTGTTCTTTATAAAGTTGAAAATAAAAATAACAACAAAGTTCAAGGCAATAATTTGTGCTTACCTGATGTGTTTTTTGTCTATTCAAGAATCACCAGAGGGGCTCTACCAATAATTTAAGGTGCCAAACACTATAAGAATATAAAGAGCTTATCAAACATATCACTCAAAATATATTCAGAGAGATTTTAACTCCAGTCGACTTCTTTATTTTCTATATATGTTTGATTTGTTGTAAACAATGTAGAATAAAACAGCTGGAGAAAATATTGTTTAGATTGAGGATGTTACCAATTTGTCTGTTCTCAATACGAAACGTTTGGACAGCAGCTTCTATGCTTTTTGTGATAACTGACAGCTCAATTAAATGTGTTCAGACGCTTCAAATCGTGTCTAATAAACAATTACATAATGGTAAAGTTCATGTAAAAACAACACACAAAGCATATTACATAAAGTGCAATATTAATTCAATTCCAAAACCAGTATGAGTTATAAAATTGATGCACCGTCATAAAAATGTTTAAAGACATTTCATATGCTAAAATGGCGTGCAGACAAGGTCGAATTATTCTTTATTACAAAAGCCATTATAAAAAGTCATTCGATAGTACGATGGCCGTTTGTTAAGGATGATGCAATACTAGCAGCAACATATCATACTACTTTAATTAGGGTAACAACATATGCCGAAATACAGTATGACGTGACGGAAGACTTTCAAAGATGCTATCACAGAAGAGGTCTCAGAAAGACAGAAGTACATAGAAGAGTCCAAGTATTACCAATATACATTCTAAAAGAAGCAGATGAAAAAGACTACCAATAAGACATTTAGCTATTTTAAGTTCAGAAAACAACCAGTAGACGTTAAAAAAAGTATAAAAGATGAATCGGATAAAATGGAAAACAAAAACAAATTGCAAATAACAACTTAAATACAGGTCGAAACGAGAGTAAACCAAGGTGGTCCGAGATTGTCAACAGTTCCTGTTTGTAATATGTTACAAATGATCAATTCAGTGTGGGTCAAATCTGATAAAGTATTTTATAAACATTTTATGACAAACCTACATCTGTACTCATTTGGATTTGAGCACATAAACTCTAACGTAAAATTTCTTGACCACAACAACCGAGGAGCCACACAACCCCATCAATTTTTGAGTCAGACGTGACATGTTACCATGGAAATCAAAACGTTTTCAACAAACTCTGGAATAATGAATCAGTTGTGGTTGCTTAACCAATGAGCTGTTACAAATATTTTGTTGAAAAGCCAAAAAAAAAAAAAAACCACGCAGAAACAACCCCAACCCACCCCCCCCCCAAAAAAACAACAAAAAACCATAAAAAATGTTTAAAATGACACACTGACGTGACGGTGGGCAGCGCAACGGGTGAGCTAAAGCAAGCAGGAACTTCTTTCTCTTCCGGAGCACCTGAGCTCAATACAATTTGACTTTACGTTGTTGATTGGTATTCTGTTCTTTTTCTGTGTTTTACGTTGTGTGCTTTTTTCGTCCTGTTCTCGGTGGTATTAAATGGTTTTTTTCTCTGTCCTTTCGGACGTTCGACATTCGGATGCCCCATTGGTACTTCTGCTTCTTAAGTCTAACTGCAAAAATTTATTGTCAACAATAAAGTTTAATATGTCGATAATTTACATATATTTGCTCTTATGCAAACTCGTTATTCTTACTAGACTCACGATCAGCAAAATAATTCGTATTTTAAACCCAGTTTTATTGTGAAAGTCCAACTCTCATTTTCATATTTTTGTGTGTGTGGGAATATATCTTTTGTTTTAAGATACACCTGCTTTTGTGCTTGTTAACACATCCCATGTTCATAGAACAAAAGAGTTACTTTCTTAAAGAAACCGTTGTTATAGCTAGCAAAAGACGGCCAAAAAAGTAATGAAAACAGTTCACTTTATCAGTTTTAAAATCAATTCAATTTTTTTATGCTTAGCACAAAAAAAGACAGCAAAAAAAAAAAAAAACCAGCAAAAACAAACAAACACAAGCAAAGCAAACAAATAAATACTTAATTAACAAACATAAAAAAAATATTAGATTTCAAACATTTTGAAATAAATATTTATGAAGACAATACCATTACCACAATTGAAAATTTTGTAACTTGAACATGAATGATAGTGTTTCATTGCAAATCTAAAATGAAATTATTTTACTTTATATACTTAATTTGCTCATCCAACAAAATACTTGCTTTTAGAAATCAATACAACTATTTCTTTTTAGATGTATGCTCTTTATTTTTTTAGATATGGTGCACTTGTACATGATATTACTTTTCATGTGCACAATTTGTATTATAACAATTATTTTAATTAATGTTAATTCTAAAACCTAAGGTTTAACTTCCTCCATCGTAGTTTTGTCCTTCGGTATATTTATTTGGATTTTGTTTGGTTTTATACATTTTAAATAAGCAAGGAGCAAAGAGGCACCAATGGGGCATTCGAGTGTCAAAAGTCCGAAAGGGCAACGACAAAACCGGTAAACTATGCTTGCGTTCTAGTGCTGATGACAAGGAATTGTGTACAAAATGCGAAAAAATGTATTTTTATGTTATAACAAGAAGAAATTGGCTTGTGAAGAATTATTATAATCCGTTCTTTTGAATTTGTGGGAATCCCTATTTGTAATTGACAACATTTCTAGTTAAACAACACAATAGTTAATAAAATTTCAGAGTCATTAATATTGATGCAAAAAACTGAAAGAGATATAGCAGTACATTTGATGGATGTTATGTTGTGCTTTATCTGATAGTTCGACAACATATTTGTTCTGTAAGATAAACACTTCCTTGACAGAATCAGATACTGCATTTGTGCTTATCTATCCTTAATAGAATTAATTCTGTTCAAAATCAAAGAGCTGAAAGCTTTAACACATTTAGATAGTATGTCCAGAAAGGTTCCTTTTGTTGTTGTTTATTTTCTAGCTTAGTCTTCTAGTGAATCAATAACTGATATGAAACTATTTTTCCAGTGAACATTCTTTGCTTACATTATTTAAAGAAATAAAATATGTTGCACTGTGGCTTGTGTATAAATAAAAAATATAAACAAATGGATGGTGGACATTAAAAAGGTAAAAACCAAATAAGAAATATCAAGTTCAGGATAACGATACCATGTGATGTTCTTCGAGTCATTTTTATGTCATTCTGTCGTCGTCAGTCGATGTGTCAACTTCTTTTACTTTTTAGTCCCTGAAGTAGGACTTTATGTCCGAAAATTTTGACATTCTTGTTTGAGTTGTTTTAAAGGTTTTATTTATTTATCTTTCTTATTTGGTTGTTACCTTTTAGATGTGGCTTCATCGTCCATTTGTTTATCTTACATTATTTAGGTACTTTAAAAATATCGCCAGGAAGGGCATTTTCCACAGTGTTAAGATCTCCGATAATGACGTTGGCCAATGGATTATGAATGAAAGGGACTTGTTAGAAAAAAAAACATTCCAAGGGTTTAGTTTTGAGGTCATTCTTTTGGAAATCCCGTTTACCTTATTTTAAGCTAAAAACCTTAGGTCCAATAGTGGTAGTATAGGTATAGTTATATCATATAGTTGGAATACTTTTATCTTTGAAATAATGAGGAATATAATGTATGTACTTGATAAAACACACCAAAATTAAGCAACTGATACACATATTACAGAACAACAATCATTGGGTAAGGAAAAGAATCATCCGTTTTTCATATAAAAAATAGTTTGTGTATACCTTGTTAATTGCATTATGTTGATTATTATATATTTTTTGTTATGAGATTCGTTTTACATTCTGCTTAGCTTAATTCATTTTGGTCCTGTGGAATGACAATATTTAAATGCCTCTGTAATACTCCTAACATTGTTATGTTGATATCATTTAAATCCTAAAACATAAACAATAAGCCGAAGAAAAACTCTTACAAAAAAAAACGAAAACAATAATAAAAATAAAAAAAAACTGCCCTCAAAAGTCGGTTGACTCCAAATACATAAAAACAACAGACCTGCAACCAGCATCGGAACATCCATAAAACGTAACCAAAAGGCCAATTAAGTGTAAATTGGCATAATGGAAATTAATTCAGAAATAGACAAATACTGTTTTAATTTTGATGCTACCATTCCATGTCAATAAACGTGAACGAATTTTTGCTAAGAAATGAAACACTTTGTCGTTTTCTGTCTGCTTTGGTAGTAATTATAAAAACGAATAAAAACGACAATAATCAAAACGGCAATGGACTTACAATTGTTAGCCTACGACATGAAAAGTAAGTTCAAACTAAGGGCGCACAAAATATCTAATAAAACAGGTCATTAGAAAGTTTTCATCCCAGACCTTAGAGTTGAATTGAAAATTGACAGAATCATGACCCCTTGTGATTGTTCACAGGCAGAACCAACTCAATTAGCATTGATTAAATTGGACTGTCAGCGACAGCTAAAGGCAATCTATCTGTCAAATATGGACAATATTTTCTATAGTTTCGTGAAAAAAGATATTCAGTGCCAAGGGAGACAATACCATTTTCTGAGATTGAAGCGATTGTTTTATTGATTTATTTTATCTTGTAAGTCAACGCAACATCATTTTGTATTCAATGAAGTAGGTTTTAACAACTTTGGACATATGATTCAACATAATCAATTTTCTAACCAGAGGCAATAAAATCCAATTTTCACAAGATTTTATATAACTTATTATAAATAAAGCGATGTACAAAGGGAGACAACATTTCTATGATTTCTTATACTCTACAAAGTCATTATTATTAGCTATTGCCATCACTTTGCATCCACCGGCGTCATAGAAAGGAAATTATAGCATTTAGAGATAAGCTGTTGCTTTCTGAAACCTTCAGCTCACTGAGCTCTACAAAAGCCTCCACTTTGGTCAAAGCTGTCAGATGACCCCTCAAAACAGACCCTTATGGCTTAAGGACCATGTTGGCGAATCAGGCTTATGGAAGCCTCTTGTCTTTTATTACTTACTTTTGTTGTCTTATGATATAAGAAATTCAAACTAAATAGAAAACATTTTTCTTGATTTTTGGAATAGACATGTTTTCGAGTTTTTCGAACCAGCCCCCCTCCAAAAAAAAGAGTGCCAGAACTCAAGAGTGTTAGTTAATTTTAGATTATTCTCCCTAAATGAGGCGAGCTTATGTGATGCAAAAAATACTTAACTAATAACTTATGTTAAACATCGTTTTCAGATGAGATTTTAATAAGCGATATTGCCAAATCCTTATCTGATCCATGCTGTATATGTTGAATTTAAATGATGACTATTATTTCCGTATCTTGTTGTAATATTAGAATTGCTCAGCATGCACCTGTTTTAATGCACACATTCTAAAAAAAACAATACATAGAATATAGTAAAACAATTTGTAAAATAACACTAAAAAGGACCAACCTTTTATATGTAACCAAAACATTGCGTCAATAGTCTTTATCTCAAGATATTAAATAGTAGTTGGCCATTTTTGATATGCAAAATACTGAAGAAAGTAGGAAAATTACCAAAACTTGTTTACAAATATAACTTTCATCTTGACAACGTATAAAATTACACAAACATTAAGAGTTACCACTTTGTAACTTACAAACAAGTTTCAAATTATATTCAAATTTTATAATACAAAATGTTGTACCGTGGTTTGTAAATAAAATAACTGAATGAGTTCTCGTCAGTTGATGTGTCCACATTTTTTCTCTTTTATTGCCCCTTAAGAAGGACGTGAGGTCCAAAAATTTGGGCATCTTTTATTGTTCTGGTTAAATTTTTACCTCTTATTGTGATTCTTTATTTTGGGTTTACCTATTAAATGTGGATTTACCTTCTAAACAGTTCTTTTATATTCAAATTTACGTTTTTTACAAATTGTTAAAAATTTCATATATATATATATATATCATTATCATCTCCAACAATAACATCGTCAAGGTGAGTGACGTCATAGGCGACGTTAGCGACGTTGTGCCAAAGTGTGACGTCCAGAATTGTGCCAGAAGTCATCAATACTCATTCCAAAGTATTCTTAGGGTTTTCTTTATGTTTGCTCCATTTGGTGTCTCTGTTTGGAGATCCTCTATCCATTTTAGTTCTTTTATTTGTCTATAGTACTTGGATTTGTGTATGCACTTTTCCAGTAGTACAAATTCTACATCTTCTCTGGAATGATTCCCCTCGTTGAAATGTTGCGCTACACTCTTTTTCTGTCTCTTTAATCTAATGTCATCAAGGTGTTCTTGAAGTCTATCTTTTGCTGTCCGCTCTGTCTCTCCAACATATATAACCTTGTTGCAAGTCTTACATAATATTCCATATACCAAATTTTTTGTGCTGCATCCGAAAAAGTTCTTTTGGTTAATAGCTTTTCCATTTACTGTAAAAATGTTTTGTTTCGTCAGTTTTTCACAAACTTTTTTTAAAAATTTCAATTAACAATTTATTTAATTTCATGCCTTTTTTCAAGTATTTTTGAAATTTTGTCAAACCAAACTGTTCGAACTTTTTGATTTTGAGTATTTTTCATTCAATATTTTTGGTTTTTGACCTTCCGATGTTTATTCAAGGGTAACTCCTTGAAATATCGATAAAGAGTATAATCAAATTTACCATTTTTATACCCGTTTTGGTATTGTATATATCAAAACAACAAATGAATTCTTAATTTCACTAGCCACAATTCGAATTTTAACTTGATTAAATTCTATAATTTGCATTTCTTTTGATTCTTTTATTCCATTATCTTGCAAGTTTATTATAAAACTTGTGCCTTAGAACTTGTCCTTGCTTTTTGTCAGCCAATTTACGCTGCAAATGCATACACTTTGTATTATTTGAAATAAGTGTTTTATCTGATATAATTATTTTGATGTGAATTCCACCTATTTCATTTTATGAAGACATTATTTGATTGTTACCCATATGTGAGATATGTTACTTTACCCCACCTGTCATTAATACGAATAAGAAATTGTTTATCTCCTCGATTCTATGGACATTCATTTGAAATATTTATCCTAAGTCTTATTATCAAAGGGTGGAAATAACAACAGGTTTTATTTCAGTTATGTTAATAGTTATTGCAGATAAGAATTGTCCATTTTGATAAAGAGTCCTTGGTGATCGTGACCACCTTACAGTTAAATATCTCTCAACGCCAGTACATAATATCATTTACTCAATGATCAGGATGGGGAACAACATCATTTTCTTCTTTGGACTTATTGCTTGTTCCTTAGCATTAAGAGGTATTTATTTTACTATAAAGTAATCTTAGATTGATGCTGCAAGTTAATTGATTTTGATATTACCTTATAGAAAATAAAGAGATGTGGAATAAGTGTACGCGACACAGCCCACAATTAAACGGCAATTTAGAAAAATTCAATTACTATTATGCAACTTTTTTTTTAATTTCGAAAGTTTAAGATAAAGTAAAATAATTTAACTGAAACCAACATCAAAAATTATGATTGGCGTTATATTTATTTTATCAAATATAATTTTAAAAAAGAAAACAGAAATATGATTGAAAAACAATGATTTCCCCCTATACTAATAGAACGCGTTGCTTATTATAATTTGAACGACAATATAAATCAAAAAGAAAGAAAAACTCAATAAAATTAAAGTTTTCGTGGCAAACGTTTTGAATCCTCTAAAATACTTTGATGTTGATAACTACATCTTTTTTAATTTTCAGGAAAAAGACAAGTAAACTGTGTTGGTAAGTCTTTACGATTATTATAAAATTTTATCTTTAGATTTGTACATCTTTTACTTTAAGCTTTTCCAAGGTAAATATCTTTTGACATTCGAATGCCCCATTGGTGGCTCTTTGCTTATTTCATACACTTTTTTCAAAGAAAGTAAATAATCACCATGTACGTAACGCCTTAGTTAATCTATTTTCGTAACGTTACTTTTAACTATTTTAGTTTCATAACAGTTCGAAAACTGGTGGTATTTAAACAATAGAATGAGAGCTCTTCATCGGAAAAGATAGGAAAGTCCATTCGAATGTTTATCCTGGTTGTCAAGTGAATTAAAAGTTCTTTTTAACATAAAAGTTCATTCAATTTTAAGTTATGTTGTTTGAATAAACTATTATAAATTAAAATACAAATGACAACAAAGTTCCAGACAATAAATTTTGCTACGCCTGACGCGCGTTTCGTCTATTCAAGACTCATCAGAGGCGCTCTACCAAAAATATTGAAAATGCCAAACACTGTATGAATATGAAGAGCATAGAACAGTATAACCAAAAATACCAAACTGGGGAACCAAATTATTACTAAGATATTCAACCTATGTCTGGGGTAGGAAGAACCTTAGGGTTTAGACAACTTTTATGTTCTATGAGAGTTTATAAAAGTAACAAATTACATATAAAATGCCTGTTATTATGTGAATATCTATAAAATGCATACGGTGCAACTGAAATGGATCGCGCAACCTTAACGTTAAAAAAATTGAAAAAATACCCTTTTAATCTAAATATATATCTTTCCATCTGCAAATTTTCAGACATGTACTGCAGGAGGTTAAGCCAAAATGAATTTCAGAAAAAGTCCCTTTTTCTAGTCAGTCTCCACAACCTTCTTTCTTAAAGTACACGATTTACCTGTTGAATTTGAATACGTCATAGAACATGTTTACCTTTTTGATCGGTGTCCGTAAATTGGGATTAACAACATGTGAATTTGCATTGTGTTGGATTAAATGAACAAATCAATATTCACTCATCCGCTTCAAAAATGGGTACCTGTTCCATAACATCTTGTTTATCAGTGAAAAATAAAACTTGGTAATTGCGTCCCTTGAATAAATTTCAATAGTGCAGATTAAAGAATAGTGGATCGTTATATCTAACCAATAAAATAAAAATTTCAAACCAATATCTTTTTTTAGTAAAGATAATTACCTAGCATTTTAAAGAGTTTCGAGAATGAACTGCAGGTATTACGCCTTATGCAATTTTTTAAAGGTTGAGTTGACATTCTTTTCCATTCCACCGTCCGCTAAGTTTTACTCGAATTAATCAAATACTCGTCTTTGTTGATCTTAAAAACAATAGTTTACATAGCAGAAAATATTTATGAATAACATAACATGTGTCACGTATGTGATAACAGTTAGATCCTTGTGCAAAAAATGCAAATAGTTGATTGTTTACATTTGGACGCCATCAATTTTATATCGTAAAAAAAATTAAAAACAGAAAGTACTTTTTCTGCAGGGGAGATAATTAAATATCACTAGATATTAGACTGATAATAAAAATACGCAACAAGTTTTTATAACTATAGGTAAAATGTCGTTATTTCATATCGAAATTTTCTTTATTCATATCACTGATAAATTTGTTTTACGTTTTTTGTTTATATTGATTGTCTAAGGCTAGAAATTGATTTGCTATAAAAGCATCATGTAGAACGGCTATCTTCTTTGCAAGTCTGCATAATATATTTTATTATTGCTGCATTTTGAGCAAATTTATAAACTCCTTAAAATATGTTAACCCTAACCCCCTGTTAGTATTAATTTGTAGACTTCTATTTTTTTTTATATAAATGATTAAGAAAACGCATTTTTTTAATTCCATGTAAGTTATGTGATCTGATCGATGCTACACTTTCGAACTGCTAGTAAAAATGTACATATGGGGCAATCAAATTTCGACAATCCACAAGGATAAAGACAAAATGTATAGACATAAAAGCATCACAAAAGCCGAACTACACATTTAACAAAGAATTAAAGAGGCACCAATGGGACATTTGGGTGTCAAAAACCCAAAAGGGCAACGACGAAACCGGCAAACATGAACAAGAACAGCAAGGGAAACACACAAAAAAAATCAACCGAACAGAAATCAACAACGCAAACTCAAGTCGTAACAAGAGTAAACTTAGATGCCCCGAATATGAATTTGAGTGCATACTTTAGAATGATAACATTTCTAAAAAGGTCTCGTGCATAGGTAGGTTACTTAATTGTTGATCGTGTAAATACCTTTTATATAAAATCTTCAAAGCGCCCTTCAAAAAAGTAACATAACATGTGTCATATGTTTTGACGATGCAAAATAGATTTTCTAAACAATCTTATAAGTGAAACAATTTAGGATATTTCGATAAAGCATTCTACCTACAGTGATAATGAAACAGGTTGATTTCTTGATTTTTAAAGTTTCCTAAATTTGCAGTATTATAAAAAAAAAGAAAATACAAAACTATTTTTATAGATACCACACATATCCCATATTTCAATAGTGAAATCATTCAGAGTTGCTTTGTATCTCACTTTACTAAGCAGTCGCAGTTGAAAGTAGACCTCGCAGCATTAAAATAGTAAACATATATGTGATAAAATATTCATCAGATATATTATTTCCCTAAGAGAGGAATTACGATTCTGATCATTTAATTTTTTAAACATAATATCACATGACTGCAGTAAATGAGTACACATGCGTGATTTTGCTTTAGTCATTTAAGGATCTATAAATTTGCTCAAGTTTCTTAAAGTCTTTTAATCATATGCAAATCACAATGTGAAAGTCTGATTCTCGTAAGGGAAAGCAATAATTCACAACTACGAAACTTGATGCCGACGAACTTTACATCAAACAATCTTATTTGTCGTTTTTCTCTATGTCTGGATGTTAGCTTATCCTTACACAGATATACTCAACTTATACTTGGGCTTTTATGTTTTTTTTGTATTTTGAAAGCTTCATACCTATTTAAACACTTCTATAAAATATATATTTTTATTTCTAGATCCCTGGTCTAATATTCCAAATCCATGTGTAAACAATCCACAAAAAGCCATATACCTTCCCCATCCAACTGATGGCACCAAATTCATCCAGTGTGATATGTTTGGTCGTATGTACATCATTCAGTGTCCATCAGGAGAATCGTATGACAGAAATACAGCTTCCTGTACCAGAGGATCAGTAGCCCCAACAGTCATTATACAACCCACCACTTCTACAACCACAACAAGAGCTCCCGCTACGCAGCCTCAAACAGGAGCGTATAACCCATGTTCTAATTCTAATATCGCTCAAGGTTTGATTTATTTTGCGTACCCTTTAGACAATACTAAATTCATTGAATGCGATCTATTAGGTAAAGCTTTAATTCTTCAATGCAATGCCGGGCTAGTATGGAATCAACAGAGATTGTCATGCGTTTATGATTTAGTTCCCGGAGGACCAATAACAACTACCAGTAAACCAGTTGTAGTACCAACAAGTGGAACGGGAACCGGAACAGTGACTGGTTTACCTTCCGGTCTTTGTAAAGTTAATGCTAACAGTTTAGACGAACTATTTCACTCTCATCCCGATCCACACAAGTTTTATCAGTGTGATCTATGGGGAGATATATTTGAAAATAATTGTCCAACAAATCTAGTCTGGAACGATGCTGCTAAAACTTGTTCCTCTGCGTATTTACAAGTTGATGCAAATGGCAATGTTGTAGGATAAAAACAATATATATTTATTACAATACATATTCTAAATATCCTCGATATATTTTAGTTGCCTTTCCATTTTTACTATAATTCTTTACTATAAGTAAATACATGTAAAAATATCTGCTAAATAAAACTTTTATTTACCATTGTTTTTTTTTTCATATACTCAACAACAACAAAAAACAAAACAAAACAAAACAAAAACACCAAAACAAATTATAAATTTTGCTATATGTCGATTCAGTGACGTATAGTAAGAATTATAACAAAGTTCCAATCAATAAATGTTGTTACGTCTTAATTCAAAACATATGAAGAGCATAGGAAAATAAAACCAAAATATGCTTGACTTGAAACCAAATTATTACTATGACCAAACTATGCCTGGGGTAGGAATAACCTTAGGGTCCTGCCTATTTTAAAAATACACTTATAATTCTATAGCTTTGATTTGTAAACGAGACTTTATTAAAAAATGAAAATATTTTTGGAAGATACATACAAGAGTGATTATACAAATATGGTTAATTGTGCAGAGAAACGAAAATCAAAATAAATTTCAAGCAACAAGAAGAAAATATTAAGAAAGGCTACTTAATACTTTCAACCAAAAAAAAAACGTAGGGCGGACATTATAATTTCCTCATTTCATGCAATACATTGAAAGGTCAAATAAACTAAAAATCAGAAAGCCCATTTTCCAATTTATGCAACAGACTAGCTATGGTTGCGAGGAAACTAATCTTAGGATGCAAATAATCAGAGAATAAATAACCTGTCACTTCATTCACAAGTTTGGTGCTGGGGCTAGCTTTCCTGGGATATTAAAGGTAGTCGTCACGGCTACTTTTAAACAGAATTAGAACAATTTTCTTTGCAAATGGTATAACCTTGTGTCTCTTATGATTGTTTATAAGATTATCACCGCACTATTCAAAGTGAATTCTTTGCAATAATAATTAAGCTCTTTATCAATAGGTTGAATACTTTTCTAGCTTCAAGTTGAATCTGGACTTTTCTTCTAGCAGTTGTGTCTACAAACATTTATCCGCCGTGATAATATCAAACGGACCTGATACAATATAACCTCATTATGCAAGGGCATATAAATAATTTTTCGAGAGGGGGTCAACAAACTAGCCACCGTGGACAAAAGGGGAGGTCCAGGACTAATTTTACAAACTTAAAATCTTCACGAAAATTACAACATTTTTGAAGGATATGAAATCCGATCCTGAAACACCCACTGGACCCGCAACTATTATCTTAATAAAAAGCTACGCCGAGTGCAGCATGATACGTCCGCAACATGTTGAACCCTGTACGTTGGAGGTCCAATATTGATAGTCTATTGCTTTGGTCACGTGCAGCCCATTGGTGGACTTTTAAAGCTTTTTGGCACATTCACCCTGTGGTGGACTTTAAAATGAATATTTAACACATATATATTTACATCAACATCTAGAAACACATATATATTTACATCAACATCTAGAAAAAGTCTTATATTAATTGACATATTTGGTCCTTTTAGATTCCTATTTAAAAAAAACAGTAAGAATTATTGCATATCTGATTGAAAAACACAAGCTGGAATTTTCACAAAGATTCCAAGGAAAAAAAAAAGATTTTGAAAATCAGACCAAAAATAAAAAGTTGATTTTATGGACGTGGCATGTCTTTGCCCCCTGTAGCAATGTATAGGTGCAATATATATTTTAAAACCATTGACACATCATTTGAAAAAATTCAATGAGCAATTCACCAAAAAAAAAAAAGAATTTTCAAAATCGATAATAAATAAACATTCTACAACAGTTTGTCAATGCACCCATTCTATCCCCTGTTGGCCCTTATTTTTGAAAACGGTAGGGGTCACAAACCCCAAATACAGTACAAACCTTCCTTTAGTGGATACAACCTTCATATCAAAACTTTACGACAATTGGCTCAATGGTACTAAATGAATTTCCATAGGCGACAATACTAACATTTGTTCTCGTAATTTTATTTCTATAAATATTTATGACATGTGTAGTATCTCATTATAAAGCTGATAAACTCCTCTTACATCAGTTTTGATATCGGGGGCCGAAGCCAGATTATTTTTTCCGGAATTTGCCAAACCTCCCAAAAAGTGAATATTGTGATGACGACGTCAGCAGCAAATAGTCCAAAAATCTGTTCCCTAATGGAAGTCATTATTTTAGTTGGAGTCTTTACTTGCGAAGACGGCTTTAATAATTCTTCTTTCCGTATTAAATTAGCTTTTCAGAACAGTAATCCTTTTGTAATTCCATGAAGTATTTAATGTGCACTAATATCCCAAACTTGGTACTAGTCATGTGATAATACGGACTATTTTTGTCTGCCTCAAAATTATTCATTTAGTTACGTTGGTCCAATTGGCTGGTTCACTACAGCTAAACTTATCAACCTGGACAAATTTTAAATAAAAATGGTGTTTTTGCCCCTTCGAATCCTAATTTCTCAAAAATGGCTAGAGATATTGCGTATCTGATTGAAAAACACTGGCAGGGATAATCACAAGGATTACAAACAAATAGTCGATAGGCCCTTTTTGACCCCCTGTAGCAACGTTACGATACAATATATATCAAAATCAATGACAAATTAAGTTAACAGAATTTAATGAGAAATTCAATAAAAAAAAATAATTCTAATAAATAATAAGCATTCTAGATCAGTTTTTTTTCAATACATCCGTTTTAGCCCCTATTGGCCTTTTTTCTAAAATGATAGATGGCACAAACCCTAAATACAATAACAACCCTCCGTTAGTGGTAACTAACATCATATTAAAATTTCATAACAATCGGTCAATATTTACTCAAGTTTTCGCACGAAAACCAAATGTCTGCAGACGACGACGACATCGCTATAACATTACACGTTCAAAAAAACACTTATAAATGTCGGTTTTGGCCCCTTTGACTCCTTATTTACCAAACAAAAAACGGAAAGAAATTTTGCAAATCTGCTTAAAAATACAGGTAGGGATTTTTACAACAATTACAATGAAAAAAAGATTTTGAAAATCGGACCACAAATAAAAAAGTAGATTTTTGACGTGGCCCAACTTTGACCCCCATTAGCAAAGTCACAGTGTATATACATAAAATAGTTGTCACATTTAGTTGACAGAATTTATTAAGGAATACGATAAAAAAAATGATCAAAATCAGATAAAAAAATAACATTCTACAAAAGTTTTGTCACAACAACCATTTAAGACCCTTTCGACCTTTTACTTAAACGGCCGGGGCCAGAAATCCCTAATGCAATATTAAAAACGAAAGAATATGGAATATGTGCCAAAAAGACACGATCCACATATTGAAATGATTTTAATAAATGTACAAAAGCAAAATTTCACTGCGTGTGAAGCGCTTTTCTGGATTAACCTTCATCAGACACGCTAGGAGTAGAAAACTTGGAAAACCGGTAAAATATTAGATTTGATTAAAAAAATGCCCCAAAAAATATTACAACAATGACCAAACAGATAAATTTATCAATTTCTAAAGAAACAGCCAAACGTTGTCAAATTTTGGAAATATGTAAACTGTGTCTTTCCAACACATATTCCATTACTCGAAAATATATAAGAGCATACAACTTAAGCACGGGGAAGCTTTCTACGACCTCCACACGGCACTAAAGCCAAACTCTGAAATAATATTAAAAACAAAAGAATATGGAATATGTGCCAAAAAGACACGATCCACATATTGAAATGATTTTAATAAATGTACAAAAGCAAAATATCACTGCGTGTGAAGCGCTTTTCTGGATTAACCTTCATCAGACACGCTAGGAGTAGAAAACTTGGAAAACCGGTAAAATATTAGATTTGATTAAAAAAATGCCCCAAAAAATATTACAACAATGACCAAACAGATAAATTTATCAATTTCTAAAGAAACAGCCAACTTTACTTTAGTGAATAGAAACATCATATCAAAATTGCATAACAATCGATCATCATCTACTCAAGTAATCGCACGGAAACTAAATGTCCCCAGGCGACGCAGACACAGACGACATCGCCATAACATAATTCGACCACATTTTTAAGCGGTCGTATAAAAGCGAAATAAACGATAAGCCTAAGGTGCCGATTGCCTTCTTCTGTCAATTACTATACCAAGCAAGAATTCATTTTCTGCCTAGCTGAATGCTCTGATATAATCTTACACGAAATTGCCACTGTCTGCATTGGAACCCCTTACACCCAGTTTGTTACAAACACCATTCATTAAATTGTCAGAAACCGAAAAAATAATCCTTTACCTTAATGAAAACTTCAGGTAGACTAATCTCCAATAAAAAAAGTACAACGGAACGTTTGATTGATATATACAGCGTGGGCACATACACCCTATACAAAGAATTAAGAAATAAGTCTTAGTGTAAGAATATGCTTATTTGCGATCCCATATATATCGCGTTAAAGATAGTGCATATTGTTTTATGGTCTGCCCAGGAATTCGATTCTATTCTTAGTGTTTGCTAAATGTAATGTGTTAAGTCAAAACATCTCATTAAATTGCATCCTTCAGTTATCCCATCTGTTTGTTAAATAGGCTTTAGCTCACGTAGCCCAGTACATGTGTCACGTTCAACTCAGAATCAGCCAATTTCAAAATTCATTGGTAGATTTTAGACCAAATACTTATCTTAAGCGAAGAAAGTCAAAAATCCGTTTACTTGGTTTGCGATACGTGTTTGTTCCCGCCGATAAAGCGGCTAACAACGTCGTGTGATATGACGAAATATTACCTTGTTATTTTAATGCACGAAATAAAAAATTGAACACTTTCGTTCCCGTGCAATCGACAGAATCAGGTATTATTGACGATCATATCATAGCAACCACAGCGCTGCAAGTTGCCCCGACATACTATAAGTTATCTACTATGTACTGAATACCTAAATTGCACAAAAATCCATATAAATATCGATTATCTCTGCTTCAAGTAAGTGTTCTTTAACCCATATTTCCAAAGTTTTATTTCTTATTTTACCTGATATAAAGGAATTTATTAATCAATCCTGTGAAAGGGTATTCGAAAACAGTGGAATAAATCCTTTTTGGAGCGAAAAAAAATCTCTTAATGTTTTGGACAATCTTCGTGCTTTTTAAATTACTCTCCATACCGTTGATAGTTACGATTTTGCTACTTTATATACCAACATTCTGCATAATCTTATTAAATAAAAATTTAAATATTTGGTAAAATGGTGTTTAATTAATTAAGAAATAATTCATGGCAGCCGTGGTCTATTGGAATTTTACCATGGGGTGGCCTTATTATTGTGATTATTTCACCCCGAGCGATAGCGAGGGGTTAAATCAGCACAATAATAAGGCCACCCCATGGTAAAATTCCAATAGACCACGGCTGCCATGAATTATTTCGATTCTGATATGACAAATAACAAAATTTTGAATTTCGCGGGCCTTATAGACAGGCAAATATTTGGCTGTTCCATCAATACTCCCTTGTGAATATTAAATTAAAGAAACATAGAATTTTAGAATGAAATTATAGAACAACTGACATTCTTAAATCAACAATTTAATATAATTTATATATTTAAAATATTTTTTTCATTAACAACAAGAAAATTTTAATTACCGTTGTTAGCGAACCGTCGGTTTACAAATTAAAGCAAAGGGAGGTTGCGGGAACAGCCAAAATATTAAAGGTGAATATTTAGGGCAACGTTCGCGTTCACGGTATAGTAAACACACATTTATCGATCGAAAGTATTGTTTATATTTGTAAAGATAAGACTTTTTGTACGTAAAATATAATTTTTAGTTCTTTGAAACACGTTGAAAGCTTTTTGAGTCGATAGAATAACTGAGCCGATTGCGCACGTGTGAAAAATAATTGTTGCAATTAGACCACGGTCTTGTTCGTATAGCGAATGAAGGACGTCATATTAGAATTTAAGATGTACTAGAGTTTTAAACTCATTTAGTAAATCATTTGTTTTTTGTAATGGTACTCAAAAAGATTACATTAACTGGATGTATGCAGAAATTATTACTGCTCTTAATTATTTGTTAGATAATATTTACATGCATTTTGGTAAACAAATACATTGCCAAATTATTGGTATTGCAATGGGTACTAATTGTGCGCCACTTATAGCTGACCTTTTCCTATACTGTTATGAATCACAATTTATCGCTTAATTACAAAAAGACACCAACAATCGGAACTTAATCGAAACTTTCAATAATACTTTTAGATATTTAGAGATATTCTTGCACTAAACAATTCTTCATTTTCTAATTGTATTACAGATATTTATCCTTCTGAATTAATCTTAAACAAATATAACGTCACTGGTGATAGATGTCCATTCTTTGATTTAATATAAAAAACGAAAGAATATGGAATATGTGCCAGAAAGACACAATCCACATATTGATATGATTTTGATAAATGTACAAAAGCAAAATTTCACTGCTTGTGAAGCGCTTTTCTGAATTAACCTTCATCAGACACGCTAGGAGTAGAAAACTGGTAAAATATTAGATTTGATAACACAAAAACAGAAGCCAAAAAATATTACAACAATGACAAAAACAGATAAAATTATCAAATCTTAAAGAAAAAGCCAAATAATGTTAAATTTTGGAAATATGTAAACTGTGTCTTTCCAACACATATTCCAGTACTCGAAAATATATAAGAGCATACAACTGAAGCACAGGAAAGCTCTCTACGACCTTCACACGGCACTAAAGCCAAACTCTGAAATAATATAAAAAAAAGTATTTTACTAAAAGTATTATTAACGGAAAATTGCAAACCAAAGTATATGATAAGCGTGACGACTTTACCTTCCCTATTATAAATATCCCTTTTCTTGAAGGAGATGTTCCACTAGCGCCGTCATACGAAGTTTACATTTCACAATTAGTAAGATATGCTCGGATCGGCAGTAGTGTTTCTGTTTTTAATAATAAAAACTGATTAATTAATAAAAAATATTAAAACAAGGTTATCGATACCACAAGTTGGTAAAATATTTTTCTAAATCATTCCACAAGTACCGATCGCTTATTGAAAAAATAAATGTACACGTCGTTCACTGATAGTGAAAGGAATATCACATCCTGAATTTTATGGTAATGTTTTTTATGAAGCTCACAAATTTAGAAACAATCAATTGGAAATGAAAAAAAATGGCTTCAAAATTTACTACGCAAAGAATATGAATAGAATATTTTGGTTGAATCTTTGAATTTAGTATTCTTGGCAGGAGGAAGATATCTTGATACTTACTTTAAACCATCCATAAGCTTTCTTACTAATTGTCATTTTAAAGCATTATAGTGATCAAACATGTCGGTTTTGTGCAATGACACTCCACCAAATCATTATTGTCTGAAGTGTTTTGTCAGATTTAAAACCGACATGCTTGTTTTTTGAACATCAGTCAATTGATATTTCTCAGCTAGCTGTCAGTAACAGCGAGTGTTTAATTAAATTCCTTTACCGTCATTTCGTTTGTTTGTTGTTGTCTTTTGTCTAAGGTTTTCTCTAGAGGAATTTAACTACAGATAGGTGCAGACATAACCTGTACGGAAGTTAACATAAAGTTAACTTTGTGACTGTTTGCCACGTCTGCTCATGTCTGCTTTAGCAGACATCCAAGTTAACTTGCGTTAACTCGTGACCGGTCAAAGCAGACTTGTGACAGCTTTTTTATGACTGGTCATAACCAGTCATAAAGATATGACTGCTTTTACCAGACCAGTCATTGCAACAAGTCTGCTCTTATCAGACATATTAAATAATGTAAGGGTTTCATTTGATATATCAAAAACTGTCTTTAACATAAAAAATTAGTTTTAAATACAGTTTACGCAAAATAACATAAAATTTGTCCTTTTACATTAAGTTTTTAAAGCAGACATTTCACGAAGTTTACTTGACCAGACCTGTCATAATTATGTGACTGCTTTTAAAAGCAGACATGGAATTATGACTGCTTTTCAGGTTAACTAGGAACCAGTCGCGCGTCTGCTCAAAGCAGTCGCATGACCAGTCACAAGTGAACTTGAAGTTAACTTGATGTCTGCTTCTCAAGTTCACTTACCGTACAGGTTATGTGTGCACCCATCTGTACGATCAATTTGATTTTTATTGTGGGTTTAGTTTTTGTGCTTTGTCTAGGAATATTGATTGGGGGGAGGTTCGGTCCAAAACACTTGTTTAACCCGGCATCATATACACCTGGAAAAAAATAAGCACCGCTACCTTTTTTTGTTTTTCGATGAGTAGAAATAAATTTAAATTTTCATGATTTAGGTCAGTTTTATTTCTTCAATATATAATTTAAAGGCTATGAGCGTTTGGTTAAAAGCACATTTTGGCCTTGAACAGCGGCAGATAACTCTTCAGAAAATTAGATGCCAAATTAGTTGTATGAGACCAAGGGTTCAGGCAGTCATTCGTGCTTAAGGTGACATACTTGAAATTGACTGTTTGACGATAAATTGACAATCTTTTGATCTTTATTTATATTTTTAAGTGTGATTTGACAAATTAATAACAGATTGGAGCTTCAGGTGACCATATTTTAAGAAGACCAGAATTCATGTGCTAAACCCACCTTTTTTGCCATGCAATGTTATGTAAATGAAAAATATATATCTTTTTGTTACAAGCATGTTAAATTGTGCTTAACAATGCATATTTAAGTTTGTAATACCAATTCGAAAAAAAAATATCAATCTAATAATGGTTAAAATGTATGATTTCAAAAAATCATGGGGGTTTTTAACTTTTGTTCAGGTGTATATTATATGTACCTGTCCTTAGCCAGGAATCTTTGACAAGGCTTTCGTTTACCTGTCTTTGTGAAGCCAAGTCAGGACTATTGTGATCCACCTATTCTCCGGTATTCGTTTTTGTCATTTTCTGGAATATGAGATTGATCATTCAAGTTCGGTAGTTTTGTTCTTACCTTTATTTGATGTTTTATGTTCCTTGTTTAAGAAGAGGGTCTATCTGTGACTACTTCAGGGTTCAATTTGAATTAAATGCATTTAATTTTGACCATGGGCCAGTTGCAGAACCGCGAGCAGCGCTTACTGGCCTCGTTGAAGGCTGCTGGCGGTTGTAGTTTTTCTGAATCGCCGCTTGATTGTGGGCTGTGTCGCGTACACTTATTCTACATCTCATTATTTTTATTAGTTATTCCCTGTGTTTTATATGATCTTTAACTGCATGACAAGCAGGATATAAATTGGTACTTTGGTGTTGAAATATCATGCCGATTTACTTCTGTTTTTTGTGTATTAAATAAAATGGGTCCACTTTGATGATTATATTTTGGATTACATGATGCTTTGGTGATTCACATTCATTGATTGAGTCCCGTTTCCTAGTGTCATTTATAATTTAATACCAGTAAAGTACAACCCTAATTTTGGCGTAATAAAAAAACCAGATCGAGGTATTTTCAGGTTGATTTGTGGCTTTGTTGCTGTATTCACTCAAGAAATTTTACGGAAGACACCGTGCATTCGTAGACAAATATGGGATTTCTATCTTTCAAATGAGTGCAGATGTTGGTTTGTCGCAGAAATTTGATTCGTCTTCCTATAACGGATTTGACACACTGAATTGGAAATTAGCATCACGACGGGTGTGCTACAGCAGACAGGAGTTTACTCTTGTCACGACTTGAGTTCGCGTTGCCGATTTCTTTTTGGTTGATTTTGTGTTTTGTATTTCGTTGTGCTGTTTTTGTTCATTTTTAACGGTTTCGTTGTTGCCCTTTTGGACTTTTGACACTTGAATGCCCCATTGATGTCTCTTTGCTTCTTTTATTAACGTGTCCAAGCCAAGCCGAGCTTATTAAAAATGATTGCAATAACCAAAGAATTAAAACTCCCTGCAAATACATATTAAAACAAATTCATTATAATTAATTATTCAGGGATAATTTAAGAATTCAGCATTGAGGTAATAAATTAATCCCTCTCACCATTTCTAATGTAAATTGAGAATAAGTTTTTATTTTTTATCAGTACAACGTGAAAAAAAACAACAATTACCAAACATGATATAGAGTGACCATGACATGTCATAATTGGATGGGTACTCTGTGATCTTTGGACATATTGTCACGTGATAAGTCACTTTCCGGTCGTACTCAATGGCGGTCACAATAGTCGAAATATATCGGGCATAAGAACTGTCGCTTGCGTTTAATTGGACAGTTTTACATATATATCTATATTGTGTTTATAGGGTCTAGAAAATGTACACAACATTACCAATTGATGTTATTTAATTTAAAGATTATAGATATTTCGGACATTCGTATGTCCTTCATCAGTATAATAAACAATTTCCAAATACAATAACGTAATAACCTTACTTATAAACAGGTCATTCTAAACAAACTAGTCAAAATCGGAGCATGCTGAAATTTACTGGACAGGTAAATGATCTATGTTTTGTTTGATATGCTAAAAAAATATTTAAAAATCCTTTTGCGCAAATTTTCCCTTTTAGTATACACTTTACATATGAAGTCATAAATACATAGCTATGCCAGTTTTTAACTTGTCTTAACATTAATGTTGGAAATACGGGAAGTTGTTTTGCAAAAAGATTCTTATCAAACTTAATTAACCGTCATAAGATTTTAAGCTTAAATATAATATTTTACATTAGAAGATAATGAGATGTGGAATAAGTGTACACGACACAACCTACAATACAAACGACATTTAAAAAATCCACTGCTCGCAGTTTTTCAATTGGTCCTGGATTAAAAATAAACTACATATGATTCAAGTCTAATCCTAAAGTGCAATGAAAGACCCTCTTCTTGAAAAAAAAGCAGTTAACATATATTCGACAAAATACAAGCAGAAGCTTTGATAAACATTTCTGGCTTAGAACAGGCATTTTTGAAATGTGACGGGTAAAAATAGTTATTTTGGTGCAAACCTTCAAATTATTGATAATCAGTTACAAAGCACAAACTAACACACAGTAAAATCAAATCGATAGAATTTCAATTCAACAAGAGAGAACCCGAGACAAAAGGATATTAAGAAATTAACGACACGTAGATATACTCTCTCATTATCATCTATCGTTATTTGTAACAAATAGAGAAATTCATTTGCAACATTTATTCGTGATATCACTTTTGTTTTTTGCTTTTTTTTTCAATGGACAATGCAAGGTATGGTATGATAAGGAACTTTTTAATAAATATCACTAAAATCTTGATTTTTTAAACATTATATAAATGATGGTAGTTTAACGATGTGAATGTTTAAACGCGGGATTTATCAGGTTTCTTTTGTAGACTAATGTGTTGACAAAAACAACTTCTTCAGGCGTAGCAAAATTTATTGTCTGGAACTATGTTGTCATTTGTATTTTGACCATAATATGACAATGTCTATGTTTGTATTCTATTATAATTAATATCTACAAAACACTGATCAATAAATATTTTAACTGTAAGCGAAGAATTTACATTTTATTTTTTAATGAAAATATCATTGTGGGTCACACGCTTGTTCATTTTCAATTTTCACAAATCATGCCAAAATTTGAATATACTTTGCCACTTGGAGAATATTTATCAGTTTTGAATAATAATTTATTAACAATAGCCTCATCTTTGGTGAATTAACAAATATTTCATTAACTGTGACATATTAACTGCAAACTTCCAACACAAACACTTCTGTGATTTATTACAATTTTCATTTAATTAATGGGTATCTTTGCTTCATCCAAAAATATGATTCAAAATCTTATGACCTTTTCATGAAATAAATGTTAGCACCTAATACAGTGTTTGTATGTATGCACCTGTGTACAAACAAAAATTATTTTGTTAATGCATATTCTTAGATTCTTACATCTCCACCATCTTGCGTCTGTAGTTGTTGGTATGTTTTGTATTTTACTAAAAGCATTCGGATTTTCAATGCTAAAAAAATGGCGGCCGGTGTTAAAATAATAATATTGGTAGCTCGTATGTATAGACCTTTCACTCATTGAAAAATAAATCATACAATATGAATGTCCATAACTATATTACTAGTAGTTGAGTATTCATGTACTTTTGTAACTGTCCAGACTTTATCAGGTATCCAGAATGAATGGTGGTAAAAATTGCAGTTGCAAAAGCATTGACTTGCTATATAAATCAGCTCACCAATTACAAGCTTTGTACAGTTTTCTCTAGAAATTACCTAATTGCAAATTATTGCTTTTTGACAAGTAAGAGTGCTGATGTGATACCATAAAGGTCGGCGTCTACACCCACTTAAAGGGTAAGTACATGATTTTTGAAAGATGGTCTTAAATTGTCCACAACAATGTTTTACAACAGTGTGCAATTTTTTTTTCTCATATCTTAATTCATAACAAAGATATTGAAGATTGTTTATTTGAAATAGTCCCCTACTCTACATAAGGGGACTATCTCAGTAGATCAGAATTTCTACTGTGTAGCAAAAAAAATCATAATAGTTTAAACGTTTAAGTGATAATGTGGTACGTCCAACAGCCAACAAAATAATTGAAATAAACAAAAATAAACAAATATATTTAATATTTTTAGATTCATTTTTATGACAAAATCTTAAAAAAAAATGTTTTATTAATCTATTATCTTTATCTTTTTTAATTTAACTTTATAATCAATCAATTAAAATTAATCATATAAATCAAAATAACTATTATTATTATCTACCGTTAAGAAAGAAGTTGTGTATTAAAATGTAAGCCATCATTAAAAATAAGTGTAATATAATCTTGGAAATTGAAGGTCATTTTTTTTGTTACCCCCCGATGGGTTTGCCAAAAGTGTTAATTAATGTGAATTTATTGTCATTGTCTCTCAGCAGGTACATGTGTAATGATTTGTAAAAATAAATGTAATTAGTCAAAGATGACTTGGGGTGAAATAAACAGGAAATTATCAATACCTACGGGTGTAAAAAACTAATAAACAAACATTCAGAAACAAAATGTTATGTACTAGATCATTTTATTTTCATTCTGGCACTTAAAACAATAATGTGATTTATATGCAAGATAATTACAATGCAACATTTAAATGCAAGATTTAAATATTTAAAAAAATATATTTATTTAAATTGATTTTTACACCAAAAATCATTATTGCTAATTATAGAATAACTCAATTTTGTTATTTAGATAAGGACTTTCTATCAGTAATTTTAAATGCCTAAACATAGATGTATACAAAATATCATATATATTGGCATTTAAATAGTTAGGGAAATGGTGGATCACTGTCAAAGGGACTCTTTGTTGCATTTAGATATTTTGTGTAATATAAAATGACAGAAACAAAAAAAAATACACTTTTGTCAGCTTATTAAACTGAATATTATTAAAGTTTAAATGATATAGCATTATTAAATGGTGCATTAGAAATCATACGACAAATTTTATTTGTTTTTGTGATAAGCAAAGGTGTACCAAAAGGGGTAATCAATATCATAAAACCGTTAAGACAAAGACCGGTAGACAAAAAATCATCAAAAAAAAAAAAAAAAAAAAAACACACAACAACATAAAACACAAACACATATAACAACACAACCGCATTCAGCAACGTGAACTCAAGTCGAAACAAGAGTGAACTGAGGTGCTCCGGACTAGTAAGTAGTTCCTGGTTGCTATAGCAAACACGCCATGTTGCCAAAGATCGTGCTGGTCAAATCCGGAAAGAATGACATTACAGTACTTGAACTGATAAATGAAACACTTTGACGGATCGATGACTGATCGGTGACGGATTGATGACGCACTTGGACCGGATTGATGACTGATTGATGACGGATTGGTGAATGATTGGTGACTGGTTGTTGACTGATTGATGAAGGATTGGACGGATTGGACGGATGACGGATACCATAGGTTACCGGGCTATCAATCCGCTATTTTGACTGATATGATCGATCGGTATAATTAGAAAATTCTTCGGTGAAACGAAATTATTGTTTTTACCTATACGATTATGTATAACGCAACACAAACCAGTCACGGCGTTAGTTGAATTTGTTTTTAATAAATTATGCCATAGTGTTAAATAAGACGAGCATTTTCTGTTTGAATGTGTTAATATTAATAATCTAATGAATTTAATTGTTTACATAGTACTTCCTTTAAAAACTTAATATGCAAAGTTTGTGTCATTATCTTCTATGATTATAAAAATAATATAATTTTATTTATTTGTTCTGATTTTTAAATACAAAAAAAAGAAATTGTGCTGAAAAAAATCTCTAAAATGTAAAAGGGTTCTTCTTAATACAATTATTTCAACAAATTGTTACATTTATCAACAATAACAAATCAAGAGATATATATAATCTAGTAAATTTTTATAGATTTTTTTTCAATTGACTCTATAAAATTTGTTCGCATAGGAATATAGATCAAATTTGCAAATTTCCTATGTAAATATATGAAACTTTAGTCAAATCTTATATTTGAGCTTAAAATTATATGACGGTCCAATTAAATTGATAAGAAATTGTTTGCGAAACAACTTTTTTCATCCGATTTGATACATAAATGGTATATGAAAACTCGCACAAATACATATTGATGACTTAAAAAACAAGGTTCATATAATCAAGAGATAATAAAAGAAAATTTGTTTCCAAAGGAATATAGATCACATTTGCAAATATCAGAAGTAAAATATATAAAACTTGAGTCAAATCTTATATTTTAGCTTAAAATCATATCATGGTTCAATACAGTTGACAAGAAATTGTTTGCGAAACAACATTTTTCATCAGATTTGACATATAAATGGTATGTTAAGTTGAAAACTTGCATAAATAAATATTGATGACCTAAAAATAAGGTTCTTATACTTCAAAGATCATAAAGATACTTTGTTTGCAATGAAATAAAGATAACGTTTGCAACTTTCTGATGAAAAATATATAAAACTTTAGTTTAATCTTATATTTTGGCTTAAAATCATATGACGGTTTTAATAAAATTGACAAGAAATTGTTTGCGAAACAACTTTTTTTCATCAGATTTGGCACATAAATGGTATATTTAGTAGAAAATTTGCATAAATACATATTATTGATTTAAAAATAAAGTTTATATAGTTAAGAAATAATAAAGAAAATTTGTCTAAAAAAAATTTAGATCACATTTGCAAATTTCTTATGTAAAATCTATAAAACTTTAGTAAAATCTTATAATTTAGCTTATAATTATATGACGGTTCAATAAAATTGACAAGAAAATGTTTGCGAAACAACTTTTTTCATCAGATTTGACACATAAATGTTAAGTTAAGTTGAACACTTGCATAAATACATATTGGTGACTTTAAAAATAAGGTTGATATATAGATAAGAGATAATTAAGAGACTTTGTTTGCAAAGGAATGTAGATCACATTTGCAAAATTCTGATGTAAATATATAAAACTAGAGTAAAAACTTATACTTTAGCTCAAATCATATGAAGGTTTAATAAAATTGACAAGAAATTGTTTGTTGGTACGTTAAGTTGAAACCTTGCATATATGCATATTGGTGACTTAAAAAATAAGGCTCATATAGTTAAGAAATATTAAATAAGATTTGTTTGCAAAGGAATATAGATCACATTTGCAAATTTCTGATGTTAAATGTATAAAACTTTAATAAAATCTTATATATTCGCTAAAAAATATATGACAGTTTATTGAAATGGACAAGAAATTCTTTGTGAAACAACTTTTTGCATCAGTTGGACACATAAATGCTATGATATTTTGAAAACTTGAATAACTTCATATCTTTGACTTAAAAAAAAGATTCATATTTGAGATCATTAAGAAAATTTATTTCCATTATAGAAATGTTAAGACCAAACATTTAATTTCCAATGTAAGCTACATATGTATAAGACTTTAAAACTCTGATACTTGAGCTGGATATTATATGATGATATAATAAAAATCACAAAAAAACTTTCTGACAAGATTTTAATTGAGTATTTCAAAATACATTATATTTGGCATCTACAATCGTATGAATTTTCCTATGAATTTTTGCATTCTAAATCAAAATTTGTAATGTTTATACACTAAAGTTTGACTTAGATATTTATCTAAACACAATTCGGTTGTGCTTTGTAATATTCTTATTTTTATTATTAATATAAAACGTGTCAAAATTCCCGCTTTTACATTTATTGGTGACTGATTGATGACGCATGACGGATTGCAAAAACTGTTGTATTGATCGGTTCAAGTACTGTACAAAATTCTATGTCAAACTAACATCTGTACTCATCTGAGAGATAGACAAACCGTATTTGTTTACAAGCAATGATGTCTTCCGAAAAAATTCTTGAGTTATGACATTAACCTGGGAGCAACGTACCCCTGTGTGAACAATTTGCTTGTCAACCGTGTAGCTCTATCAAGGAAGTCGTTGTACTCCCCACATGCTCTGGAATAAGTGATACGTAAACTCCATATGCTGGAGCGGACGGAATGTTGCTACACAGAAAGGGAAAGTTATTATTGAAAGTTGAAGCCATCACGTTTGGCATAGAGCTTTGTATAAAGCCTTCCTAGTGGGTCAATTTGAAGAAATAGATCCAAATATGAAGCGGATCTCCTAGAATCTGGAGTGTCCTTTATCTTAAGTTCCTTCGGATATATGCGATGTAAATAGTCACCAAATCGAGGATTGTTTAGTGAAAGGACATCATCAATATAACGAAATGTGAGATGGAAGGATAAAGCAAATTTGCGGTCCTTTTTGACTAGAAATGATTGTAAGAAGTCCGCTTCATATGAATGAAGAAATAAATCGGCAAGCAATGGTGCACGATTTGTGCCATTTGCCATACCTATTGTCTGTTGAAAACCACGTCCATCAAACTGTACAAATATGTTGTCGATTAAAAAGTTGAGCATTTGTATTATTTGATCTTCTGTAAAAAAAGTTTCTTGCTAGACTCTTGGATGACAAAATAAGTTTTTTTATAACCGACTACCAAACACTTGTGAATTTTTCCTTTAAATAAAATGACCTATATTTTATGCATGCATGGCAACTAACAAATGAATGATTTATGTCAATGATCGTCTACATACTAATGCCAAATCAATAATAACGGTATGGTAGGTGCACGAAGTGAAGCCTAGCACAATGATGATAAGTATACTGTTTTCTGCTTGGATGCTCACTTAAAAAGAAAATAAATGTTCATTGCCGATTACAGACAAGATCCACATCAACCAATTTGATACGTTATGTGCACCTAGCTAGTGATGCACACTTCATATATAAAATGTCCCATTAACATGATGTTCTTGGTAATGGTTACTGGTCAAATATAATGATTTCTGTTGTTACAATAGAAAGCAACAAAATATACTTAATGGTTAAAAGCTCCAAAAATATTGACCTTGAAGCATCTAAAGCTTAACAACCACTGAATATAGCGAAGCTTTTTTTTTTAAAAAGAATGGAAAACGCAGGTACAAATATCTGGTAGTTGATTATACCAAGAGTTACTTTGTCATCAATGAATCTAAAAAAAGAACTAATTTACAGAAGACCATATAGTCGAAATGCTCAACTTTCTCATTGACAACATATTTCTTTAGTTTGGTGGACGTGTTTTTCAGCAAACGAGCGATACTAATGGGTACTTATTGTCCACCTTTGCTTGCTGATTTGTTTCTTCAATCATATGAACTTTTTACAATCACTTCTAAACAAAAAAAGATCATAGACTAGCTCTCTCTTTTAATCTCACTTTCCGTTATATTGTTGATGTTCTTTCACTGAACAATTATCGATTTGGCGACTTTCTCCATCTTATAAATCCTCAGAAACTTGAGAGTAAGGACACAACGGATTCTTGGAAGTCTGCTTCATATATAGATATACATATTGGAATTGACTCTTAAGGAAAAGTTTCAACAAAACTCTATGACAAACGAGATGACCTTAATTTTCCAATCGTCAACTTTCCCTTCTTGTGTATCAACATTCCGTCCGCTCCAGCTTATGGAATTTACGTACCTTAATTGATTCGTTACTCCAGAGCGTGCGGGGCTTACATCAATTTCGTTAGCAGAGCGTCACGTCTAACGCAAAAATTGCTCATTTGACTTGTTGCAACAATCAGCCTTCTTCAAATGGATTAGATTAATAACATGGCCTCAATTATTAAAAATAGAACATAGGATAAAATCAACAGTAATGCTCATAGCTAAACAACTATAACAGATATATACAATTTGAAGGGTGATTAGATCTGAAAATAAAAAAAATGCCCCTATTATTCGTCAGTTATTAAGCTCTAAAAAGAACCAATCGGATCAAATTTGTACGATGATATCTTTTAGTGCTAACGGCCTTTTCGAGGTAAGAAATAGGCTTTTCATCATTGGACGTCTTCACCTGGCGTCCGTCCGTCGTCCATAAACTTTTTAAAACTTTAGCTCCTCTGACGCCATATCAACAAATTTTACGGTAGACACCGTGCACTCGAAATAAACAAATATGAGATTTCTATCTCTCGAATGAGTGCAGATGTTGGCTTGTCTATAAATTTGTTTTGTATTTCTTTACCAGATATGACACACTGAATTAAAAATTAGCAACACGACTGGTGTGCTTTAGCAGTCAGAAACTGCTTACTCTTCCGGAGCACCTGTGTTCACTCTTGTTACGACTTGAGTTCTCGATGTTGATTTCCGTTCGATTGATTTTATGTTTTGTGTTTCTTCATGCTGCTCTTGTCCGTAATTACCGGTTTTGTCGTTGCCCTTTCTTCATCGGTAGATCTAACAATAAAACGTCCGTATTCCATCTTAAAACTCGATCCATACAACGTCCATATTTCATTGTAGCTCCAACCATAAAAATGTTCGTATTTCTTCCGTAGCTCTAAACATAAAATCTCCGTATTTCATCTGTATCTCTAACTATAAAACGTCCGTACTTCATCTGTAGCTCTAACCATAAAACGTCCGTATTTCATCTGTAGCCCTAACAATAAAATGTCCATATTTCATCTGTAGCCCTAACCATAAAACGTCCGTATTTCATCTGTAGCTCTAACCATAAAACATCCGTATTTCATCTGTAGCTCTAATCATAAAATGTCCGTATTTCATCTGTAGTCCTAACTATAAAACGTTTGTATTTCATCTGTAGCCCTAACCATAAAACGTCCGTATTTCATCAGTAGCTCTTTTCATAAAACGTCCGTATTTCATCTGTAGCCCTAACCAAAAATGTCCGTATTTCATCTGTAGCCCTAACCATAAAACGTCATTACTTCATCTGTAGCTCTAACCATAAAACGTCCGTATTTCATCTGTAGCTCTAACCATAAAATGCCCGTATTTCATCTGTAGCCCTAACCATAAAACGTCCGTATTTCATCTATAGCTCTTACCATAAAACGTCCGTATTTCATTGTAGCTCCAACCATAAAAAAGGTCCGTATTTCTTCCGTAGCTCTAAACATAAAATCTCCGTATTTCATCTGTATCTCTAACTATAAAAGTCCGTACTTCATCTGTAGCTCTTACCATAAAACGTCCGTATTTCATCTGTAGCCCTAACCATAAAATGTCCATATTTCATCTGTAGCCCTAACCATAAAACGTCCGTACTTCATCTGCAGCTCTAACCATAAAACGTCCGTATTTCATCTGTAGCTCTAATCATAAAATGTCCGTATTTCATCTGTAGTCCTAACTATAAAACGTCTGTATTTCATCTGTAGCCCTAACCATAAAACTTCCGTATTTCATCTGTAGCTCTTACCATAAAACGTCCGTATTTCATCTGTAGCCCTAACCAAAAAATGTCTGTATTTCATCTGTAGCCCTAACCATAAAACGTCCGTACTTCATCTGTAGCTCTAACCATAAAACGTCCGTATTTCATCTGTAGCTCTAACCATAAAATGCCCGTATTTCATCTGTAGCCCTAACCATAAAACGTCCGTTTTTCATCTGTAGCTCTTACCATAAAACGTCCGTATTTCGTCTGTAGCTCTAACCATAAAATGTCCGTATTTCATCCGTAGCCCTAACCATAAAACGTCCGTATTTCATCTGTAGCCCTAACCATAAAACGTCCGTATTTCATCTGTAGCTCTAACCATAAAACGTTCGTATTTCATCCGTAGCTCATATCATAAAACGTCCGTATTTCATCCGGAGCTTTAAACATTAAACATCCGTATTTCATCTGTAGATCTAACAATAAAACGTCCGTATTACATCCGAAGCTCAATCCATAAAACGTCCGTATTTCATCTGTAGCTCCAACAATGAAAATGTCCGTATTTCTTCTGTAGCTCTAACCATAAAACGTCTGTATTTCATCTGTTGCTCTAACTATAAAACGTCTGTAATTCATCCGTAGCTCTAACCATAAAACGTCCGTATTTCATCTGTAGGTCTAACCATAAAACGTCCGTATTTCCTCTGTAGCTCTAACAGTAAAACGTCCGTATTTCATCTGTAGCCCTTACCATTAAACGTCTGTATTCCATATGTAGCTCTTACCATAAAACGTCTGTATTTCATCCGTAGCACTAATCATAAAACGTCCATATTTCATCCGTAGCTCCAACCATAAAACGTCCGTATTTCCTTTATAGCTCTAACTATAAAACCTTGTTTTTCATCTGGAGCTCTAACAATAAAAAGTCCGTATTTCATCTGTAGCTCTAACCATTAAACGTCCGTATTTCATCCGTAGCTCTAAACACAAAACGTCCACATGTCCTCCGTAGCTCCAACCATAAAACGTCCGTGTTTCATCCGTAGCTCAATCTATTAAACGTCCGTATTTCATCCGTAGCTCTAAACACAAAACGTCCGCATGTCCTCCGTAGCTCCAACCATAAAACGTCCGTGTTTCATCCGTACCTCCAACCATATCACGTTTGTTTTTTCATCTGTAGCTCAATCCATAAAACATCCGTGTTTCATCTGTAGCTCTAACCATAAAACGTCCATATTACATCCCTAGCTCAAATCGTCTGAAAACAAATAAAGGAAATAAAAAAATTACCGAACTTGGAGAATCACTCTCAAAGTATCCATAAGACAAGACAAAACAAGGAAGAAATACCGGAAAAAATTTAAATCGAAATGATCGTGACTTGGTACAGGCATTTCAAAAGAAATGGTGGGTTGAACAAGGTTTTAAGGCGCGCCAAACCCCCCTTCCATTGCGATCTTTGAGTCCGGTATTTACACACAACAAATCAGGGTTGTGAAGACAAATAAGAGATGCTAATGTGATCATTCGATTCGATTAACCAAACACTTATCAAAGCAAGAATTAACCATTTCTTCTAATATGATATTGAATTTTCTACCAGTGGCCGATAACGAAGAAAGATTTTTTAAGAGATCGTATGAGACGTATTTTCGTATGGTGTGAAAGTACTTGAATTCGTGGGTATCAATTTTCGTGGTTTGACCAAATTTTGCTATTTCGTGGATTCTCAAATTCGTCGATTTTTTTTATTTTGAAGGGTTTGATCTGTTTACGATTTCAGTACATGAAAGTGAGCATTTTATTCGTTTATAAATTTAACTTATTATTCTTAAATAAACATATGCCACTTAATTTTCGTCCTCATTATGTAATATTGAATGATTTGTGTGTTAAAGAGCTTGATTATCTTATTGATTAAGCTGTAAAGGTGTGAAAAACACCTGGCAAGACTTAATTGATTTATGGTGGTGAAAGGTATCAATGTTGTTAGATTATCCTAAGGGTGTTTGTATAACGGTTTGAAACTGTTTATGGCTTCGGGTGACAGGACATGTTTATGATTTTGACAATTTTGAATATATTTCAATTGATATGTTTAATATACTAGTTTTTTTTCAATGTACATATTCAGTGTGTAAGAAATGTGAAAATGAACACTTTACAACAAATATTTCAATAAACTGGAAGTGTATTTATTTAAAAAAAACAATGAAATCGTTTGAGTTTTGCCAAATGAATAATACAAAAGTTTTTCTAAGATGTATCTAATGATTGATTTGCTAATATCCAAGGTATGTCTGTTCCGTAATAGCTTGAAAACAATTAAAATTAACTTTAATGGCTATATAAAATCGGTCAACAATGTAGATCTTATCCAAGGTTTTTACCATAAAAGAGCAATTCCAACAAGGTATTATTTCGTTGGATTCTTAAATTCCTGGATCAGCCTACCCACGAAAACCACGAAAATTGGTACCCCACAAATAAAAAGGAATTCACAGTAACCTTGGTCTAATAGTCAGTTACGGAGAAAGCGATGTCAGGTTAAAAATCAGAAAAATGTGTACAAGCCCTTCCATATCGAATTAGTTGTGAAACATAGACACCGTATGCAGGTGACGTTGGTATGTTACTTTCCAGGTTAGGAAAATTAGTATTTTCAAAGTTGAAATCGTCTCTTTTATCGTATTTTTTTGTACCACCCGGGTCATATTTGAGATAAAGATCAAATAATGATGTAAAGCAAGTTGATTCGGTGGTGTCTTCAATCTCTAGCTCTTGAGGGTCCATCAACCAAACGAAGGGTTGTTGTTAGTAAGGACATCATCTATATATCTGAAAGTGAGATTAAAGGACATTGTCTCTTTCGTCTTCTTGTTCTTTACGAGTTTTTGAAGAAATTTAGTCTCGTAAGAATATAAAAACGAGTCGGCGAGGAGAGAAGCTCAGTGTGTGCCCATTGGAATGCCGGTTTGTTGTTGAAAAATCTCTCCTCCAAATATGACAAATATATTGTCAATAATGAAAAAAAATCGACAGAGTCTTGTATACAATACGATAATTCGAAATGTAGAGCATTTGTAATAAGGATGATTATACATGCATAGAAAATGTTCTATTGCTCGATGTTTCCGTATTTATCTGTACATTGACGGAAGAAATACGAAAGCTTGACGGATGAAAATACATCCGCAGCTTTATTCCCTGGTCCGGTCTCCAAAACGTTATCTTTTGATATCAAGAATTTGTAACCAAGTCAGGGTTAATTGCTAGAAATACATTTTACTACTGAAAGAGAAAACTGCTTATCAAAAACTTAAAGGTTGGAGTATTTAAAAAGATCAGTATAAATTCAGTAAATCTATTTTTGCAGCTTATTAAATAATATTTATAAATCGTGTCCAGTAAAATCATGAAATGAAGGTAATAAAACAGTACTAAACTTGGAGGATCCATCTCAATGTCCAAGAGAAAAGACAAAACACGGAAGACACACTGGAATAGTTATAGAGTAAATTGAAATGGTCCTGATTTGGTACAGGAATTCCAATGAAATGGTTGGTTAAACCAGGTTTTATGGCGCGCCAAATCCCGCCTTCTATAGCGATCTTAGGGTCCAGTAGTAATGTAAAACGGTTGAGAAGACATAATAGGAATAATATGATGATCATCTCAGTACAACAATCAGCAAAGCGATCACTTACCAATAGGTTCAACTTAATTTTGAATTATTTAACCAGTTGCTGATAATGAAGGACGATTTTTTAGGGACCGTATGATACGTATTTTTTGGTAACCTTGGTCTAAGAGTTGGTGTTGTATAAAAAAACAGAAAAAAATGTACAAGTCCTTGGCATATCGAATAAGTTGTAAAACATAAACAACATAAGCAGGTGAGGTATGAATGTTGCTTTCAAGGTTAGGGGAATTAATGACGGGAAAATTAAAGTCCTCTCTTTTATCGTAAATGTTTTACTGAAATGACCATCCATTCAGATGAAAATTCAAGAATGATGTGAAACAATTTGATTCAGTGGTTTCCCTACTCTCTCACTCAGGAAGATATATAAAAGAAATTCATTTACCAAACAAAGCGTTATTAACAGAGAGAACATCGTCGAAAATTGTGAAAGTGATTTTTAAGGACCTTACCTCTTTCATTTTCTTGTTGTTTTCGAGTTCTTGAAGAAATTCAGTCTCGTAAGAGTATAGAGCAAATCTGCAAGGAGATGAGCATAATTTGTGCCCATTGGAATGCCGTTTTATGCTGAAAAAAATCTTCTCCAAATGTGACAAATACATTTATGTCGACATTAAGGAAACCAAGGATACTGCAAACTTGATCCAAAGTGTAACATATTTTATCTTCATAAGATGTTTTTTGAAAAATAGGTAGAATTATGACTTATAACAACAAAGTTCCTAGAACATGAAAAAGGCTTTTCGAGAAGTGGCAGCACGGCGGGTGTGCTATAGCAGGCAGGAATCGCTTACTCTTCCGGAGCAACCGAGTTCACTCTTGTTACGACTTGAGTTCGCGTTGTTGATTTCTGTTCGGTTGTTTTTATGTTTTGTGTTTCCTTGTGCTGTTCTTGTTCATGTTTACCGGATTTGTCGTTGCCTTTTCGGACTTTTGACGCTCGAATGCCCCTTTGGTGCCTCTGCTTATTTGTTTATTTAGGAGACACTAAAGCTTTTCGTGTGGCAACGTGGTGTACAAAGTTGAAAAATCAAAAGCTGCGATGACCAATTTCGATTATAACAATAAAAGACAAACCAAGAAAAAAAAAGCACATGAAACAAAGCTATTACGATGGTCTTTCCTTAATAGCCCTCCCAAATAGAAAAAAATAAACAAGATTTATAAGTAAAAATCATAGGACCAATTTTAACACTAAGGAAGCATATCACAACTGGAGTGGACAACACTTTCTTTACAAACTACTGAATTTACCCAATTCTGAAAATGTAAAGTATTTAAGAAATTTAGCATAATTTCCTTGCAGTCTAGTTAAGTGTGATGGTGTTCAATAAAATAAAGTAAAAATAATACCACTGGATTGGAAGAACCAGCGGTACCAATGGGGCATCTGAATCTCAAAGATTGAAAGGGCAGAGACAAAAACAGCAAACACAAACAAGGACAGGACGAAAAAACAGACAATTAGTATATAACACGTAAACAAAAACCCAAACTAAATATCAATTAACAATGCTTACTGTAGTTCAAATGAGAGTGAACACAGGTGCTCCGGAAGAGTTAGTGGTTTTAAATGCTATAGCACCCCCGTCGCGCTGCTAAGTTTCTATTCAGTGTGTCAAATTCAGTAAAAAAAGACAAAACAAAACCCATTAACAAACCAACATCGCCACTTATCTGAAAGACAGAAATCCCATATTTGTCTATGAGTAGCATGATGTCTACCATAAATTTATTTGAGCGGCGACAGCAACCGAGGAGCAACATAACATTGTATTTTTGTGTCAAATATGACGCATTGCCAAGGAAATCCATGTTATTGCCACAAGCCCTTAAGTAACGAATCATTTGTGATACGTAGACCCCATAAGCTGGAGTGGAAAAAAAGAGCGAAAGTTGACAATTTGAAAGTTGGAGCCATCATGTCTGTTATATTGCTTTGATGAACGTTTTCAAAATAAGATTTAAATATCAAGCAGAATTTCTTGAATTCATTGTGTCCTTTATCTCAAGTTTCTGGGGGATATAAGAGATTTAGAAATAGAAAATAATGAGATGTTGAATAAGTGTACACGACACAGCCTACAATCAAGCGGTAATTCAGAAAAAAATACATGGGACGACCGCCAGCAGCCTTCAACTAGACCAATAGGTGCTGCTCGCGGTTGTGCAATTGGTCACCAGAATCGAACTGTTCAATAAAAGAACATCATTAATAAAACAGAAGGTTAGGTAATAAGAAAGACAGTTGGAGCCAGACTGTTTACACTACTGGCAAAATAAACGACTGTCTGTACCATAGTCAGGCGTAATGCAACTGATAATTTAAATTAATAACCGAAAAGTACTGTCAAAAAGACTGTTGGCATTTGTCAGGGTTGTGACAGCAGTTTCTTTCGACTGCATTAAACATATTTTATTTACTTATGTTCAACAATGACTGACCCAACTTTTTTTTAGTTGTGTCAGTCGTCTCATAACTAATTCAACTTAATTTAAGTTGGTTCAGTCCTTTTACATTTGTTCAAACTTAATATGCGTTTGGAAAAACATTTGACAACTGATTCAACTTATATTGGGTTGGGACAGTCCTTAATCAGTTATTCCAACCTAATATGCGTTGGGTCAAACGCCTTACAACTGATTCAACTTAAAGTGTGTTGGGTTAGTCCTTTTACAACTATTAAAACTTTGTCTGAGTTGGATCAGTCATTGTTCACCTAATGCAACTATTTTGCGTTTTGTCAGTAATTTTAGACCCATTCAAACTTTATAAAAGTTTAGAAAGTCATTTTACAACAATCTCAACTTAAAATGTGTTAAGTTAGTCTTATTAATAGAGACCGTCAATTTGTTTTTTTTTACGGGGAAGGGGGGGATTTCTATTCCTGTCATTTTATAAACGGGGAAAAAGTAGATGGGATTTTTTTTTGGCTCTTATGCAAATTTTGGTTTAAAAAATACTCTTTTCAAAAACAACATCCTGTCTTTTTTTTCAATTCAAAGCACTGCCCTGCCTTTTTTGGCATCCTGATTTTTTTTCCAAATTTAACCATAGCCCCCCATTTCAAAATTCCAGAATTTATTTTGAGTTTGAACAATGCAAATAGAAATACTTTACTTTGTTGTAGTTTTTTTTTTCTTTGCTTGGAGATTAAGTTTTTTAACAGTATGGTCTGTAGATTAATTGTGTGCCTAAATTCGTAGTTTGCAATTCCGGACCTCCCACTTAAGTCATTACCAATAATTGAATATATAATTTTAAAACAGTTTAGACACTGGCTACGTTTTCCCGGTTGTTTAAAAAGAAAAATGTTTGGCTAATTCTGTAAGATTAAAGAAGACTCAGGTTTAAAGGGTATTAAGGTTTTTATTCTATAAAAAAAAAACACATATATACTATTTATTTTTTCTCACTTTTGTTTGTAAAAAATACTGTGTTACACGTTTTTGGTTTCGCCACAGTCACTGTGATCCGAATTTAGTTTTCCGTGTGAACCAAAGGTTTCACTATTTCACACGAGGAAACCTGGTGACTTTTTCAGTTAACACAGCCGTGTACACGTAGCTAGTTCCAACAATTTATCTTTTTTTGTCATTTTAGTTTATTAAAATAGTCATACAAATGAAGTAGAAATTTACACTAGAAAATAATCTGCATCATCATGTTCAAATTTAAAGAAATGTGACCTCCTTTCATTTCTCCCGAGATTTAAACAGAGAGAGCATTTATTAAAGAGAATTAAGGAACCAACCATTTTAAAACTTCAAAAAGGGCGGGGGGGGTCGGTATTATTCTTTAAAGATATTTTAGCAGCAGGATTAAGAAAGATTTCAGCCATATACTAGAAAATCCCTCCCGTTCATGCAATATTATTATCATATGTATTACCTGGGATATGGACCTTTACAGAGAAATAGATTAAAAGCGTTCTTGCGTAAAATATATGCCACAGTGACCTAATTTCTGGTGGGTGATGCCGTGTTCCCAAGATTCATCTAGTAGTAAAATTTCATTGACCCCTTACATATAGTATTGGGAAATGGACCTTAACAAAGGATTTAATCTAAGTCATTCATACGTAAAATATAGGTCGCAGTGACCTTATTTCTAGTGGGTGATGTCATCTTACCCAAGACACATCTAGTGATGAAATATCATTGACCCTCAACATGTTGTATCCAAGTTATAAACCTTAACAAAGAACGTAACCAAAGTCATTCATGCATAAAATATAGGTCACAGTGACTTAATTTCTAGTGGGTGGTGTAGCCCTACCCAAGGCCCATTTGGTGGTGAAATATCATTGACCCCCAACATCTAGTATCAGAGATATGGATCTTAATCAAGAACTTTATCTAAGTCATTCATGCGTAATATATATAGGTCATAGTGTCTTAATTTCTAGTCGGTGGTGTCAACCTACCAAAGACACATCTAGTGGTGAAATATATCAAGTATCCAAGTAATAGACCTTTACAAAGAACTTAACGAAGTCGTTCGTGCATAAAAGATAGGTCACAGTGACCTTATTTCTAGCATATAGTGTGAGAGCAGAAAGCCCGGTTTATTTACTCACAGAGTAGTTAGACGCTTTGATTAGTTAACAAATTGTATAAAAACTGCTGTGAACATTTCTTGATTTATATTGATGGTTGTCCCGACAGGATTTGTATATTATCTTGTATATTTGTCTTCGAAGCAGGTTAATTGGCATACCTGTACTGTTCAGTTTACAATTCTGAAAAAATCATCTCTCTAAACATTTCAAACCTGTGAAATGTAATGAAAGTTTTAAACATGTACATAATCTGTTACAGATGGTCACTTATGGTGTAACAGACGAACGGAACTTATGTTCACACTTTTTATTTTTCTGAGCTACATACTTCGTATTAAAATGTTGTAGAAAACAGATAAATGCATTATACTTCATCATTTTTTATAATACATGTGCCATATTGTGCTTGTATGTAACAACTTTATACACGCTGCTCATCTACTTCCTGTTTGTAAAATATTAGTGATGTCACTTAATACATAAAAGCGGGATGTTATTAAAATTGTATCGTTTTATCTTTATCTGCACGTAAAAATGTAAGCATAATATCAATTTTCATTATCTCCTAACCTTCTTTACAAGATTTCAATTTCCACAGGTCAGAAACGGAAGCAGGTTGTTGATGTTTTTGTGCAGAACACAAAACCACCCGGGAGGGTGGCGGCGGTACGTCTAAATACCACACTAGAATCGATCATCCATACGTTTTTTATTTGATCGATGTCAAATAAACGTATGGAAGCATCCTATGTTATTTCCTGTTAGCTTAGGTGGGCGGAACTGACCAGATTCTGGTCAGTTCCGCCCATAAGGTGTGTTAATGTCTACGTAGACATGTCAATTATCTGTCAAGTTCTCGTTTGAAAAATACCTTCATTTCGATTAATCTTCCTCCAAAGAACGTGTTTTCATGATTGCTTTGAATGTTTTTTCACTTGAAAATGCATTAAAAGGGTCTGCTGTATGCTGCACATAAATAAGTTTTAATTTTAAATTTGCTTAGGCAACTTTTAATTGGAAAGGGGGGGGCTATTCAATGAGTTCACTATGAAGGTCTGTTCTGAGGACTTATCTTGTGCAAATTTCAGATGCTACAACTACTGTTAAATTGGCCACCTTCTGTATAATGCACGTTCCGACACTAGTCATTTACCGCAGAATAAGAGGGATATCTTTTTACTGTATTCTTAAAACTCTTGATCATTAAACATTTTGAAAACAGTGTCCTGATGAGTCTTTCAAACACTCGTGTCAGGTGCAGTTCAATTTATTTGGAACTGTCACAGTTTTAATGTACTTTCTTTCATTTTATAACGATTTATTGTAGAACTGATCACCGAATCAGCAAGGGTGGAATACATATATATATCTGCATCTTGCGCTCAGACGAATATGGGATTTCTATCTAACAAATGAATACAGATTTTGGTTTCTTTGTTATGAGGTTTTTGTTTTGTCTTTCTTATCAGTTAATATTTGAGAAAGGAAGACATCTACACTTGTCGTTGATAATGAAGGAATTTGTAATGTCCAGTCAAGACGAATACATATATATATATATGAGTTTATGCCAATAAATAATTTTAAAATTTTTATTTTTACTACTGGTCATATAATTATACTCGCAAGAATTGTTTGCCCTCAAGGATAACCGAGTTCACTCTCCTTACGATTTGAGTTCGCGTTGGACATTGATTTCTATTTGTTTTGTGCCAATCTCGCCGGTTTTGTCTTCAAATTGCCCTTTTGTACTGTTGACATTCGATTGTCCAGTTAGAACCTCTCTGCTTGTGCCACATCGGTTGCATAGATACATTGCTTATTTGGCAATTGCGGGTTCAGTGGAAGTATACAAGCCACTTTTAAACGGACGGTAAAAAAATACCATAGATCATGCGTTTTTTTTTTTCTCATACGCTATAATTTTTTATAACATTTTAGTCCACCCGCCGCAACACGGAGCGGGAACATAGAAATGCCAGGCGTCCGTCCGTCACACTTTTTTTCGTAACAAATTTCTCAGCTACTATTAATCCTAGGCTTTTGATATTTCGTATGCAGCTTCAGGTAGGGGTCTCATATGTTGGGATGCGTTTTCAGGTCTGTCGCTTACCTACTTCCTGTTTAACGAGCCGACTTAGATAATTTAGGGTCAAAAATGGAAAATTTTTCGTAAAAGATTTCTCAGCTACTATTTAAATAAATACAAGGCTTTTGTAAATTGATATTTGGTATGCAGCTTCAGGCAAGAGAGTCTCATATTGTGGGATGCGTTTTCAGATCTGTGGCTTACCTATTTGCTGTTTAGCGAGCGGATTTAGAATTTTTTTAAATCTCGGTGGGGGGGGGGGTCAGGAATATTAACATTTGCAGTTGTTAGTCTCTATACCTGAGATTCGACCAAATTGGTGTTTGTTCAACACTTATCTAATAAATTGCTTTTTTTTACTTGGTATACTAGCAAGATGAGTCTTGGCCAAACGGAACTCATTTAACACGTACTTCTGTTATTTGGATGTGTATAATCGTTCTCTGATCTTTTGCGTCTCTGTTTTACAATTTTCAATAGGACATAAAAAAAAAACTTTTTATAACATGTACCTTGCCTAAACATATTTTTTATTTGTTTTCTGTTCGTTTCCTTCGTACCAAACCGTCACTGACGAGTCTAATAACAAAACGCACATCTTCTTTTGCACACTATACTTTTTATGCCTCATCTACGAAAGGAGGGGGCATATAGTATTCTGGTCCGTTCGTCCCTCCATGATTGGGCATTATGTCCTTTGGATATTATTCTTATTAATGCTTAAATGAAGTCTCCTGTATCTTGATGAGATCTACTAACTCTTAGTCTATATATCTTTGCCTATTCTGGGATTAAAGTTGTAACTGTAACCTTTTTTCAAAACACCTTAATTAACCAAACCACACTAGAGACTGATGGCATAAAGACTATTATTTTTGATATTCTGATCCCTAGGCTTCATTCAAAATAGAGGAGGTAAAACTCTAGAATGTCCATATATAACACTCAAGGCAGTTATTGGTTATCAATTTTCAGAACACATACCATTCTTTTGGTTAAAATATTTTTAATCTTTACTTTTTTTATTTTGTAAGTTATCTTATTTCATGGTTTCATATTGCTTTTTTCACATGTACATATTAATTAATTTAAAGTAAAAAACTGTAACAAAGGCATGAACAAGTATGTGATTTTTTTAATTCAAGACATAGTTTATCAGTTGAAGAGCTTTTTAAAATGTCTGTTTTTATGGATGTCAGTATAAGGCAAAATAAAACAATAATAGAATTTCCACAAAATGGTTCTTGAAAATCCTGTGTTACAGCAAATCTGAAATTAAAAAAAATAATATTAGATAGCATAATGTCTAGGTAAAAAAAATACTAAAAACATACATGAAATGAAATGAGGTAATAGTATGCATATTAAACTATTTATTGTTTAAATTGAGTCTGTTGTCAATGTAATACTACTAGCTACAATATGTCATATGTACAGTACTTGAACAATTCTTTTTAATATGTCTTAATATACTAGAACACTGAATGTAACTTAAAATACATTTATTACCTGTCCCTTTTGCTTTTGAGCAAAAACCATCTTTGAAATATCTTTATTTCCTCATTTATAATAGGTGCCCTCTGGGATTAAGGTTAAAGCTTAGTTGAACTTTATTTCCAGTAGCCCTAGGGTGATAGACTACACCATTTCTTTATGGTATCCCCTGCTAAAACAAAAGCATAAGTATAAGGAAAATTATTTTATAAACATCCAAGAGCCACACAGCAACTAAATGTTCTGACGTATTTTAAATTCTACACTCATTTACATTTTCTTATATACTATATTTAAAGATAAGGAATTAAGTACATTTGTACTTTTTGACTTGCTTTAGTGTTCTTCATTGACTGACTGAGGTAACTGGTATGATATTTGTTTTTGGTAACAAAAAGGGTTGTTTAATTATATATGTGCGCTAGTTGCAATGTCAATTAACACAATGATTGAATAAAAGCGTGATAAATTGAAGGAAAATTGAAATACCTGATGAGCCACGTTGTTTATCAAGTTGGCCATGCACTATTGTGACCTTCAACTTCCGTTGTTATTTTGGTAGGGAATGTCGACACTAAATAAAGCAATCAATTTAAAAATAGTAATCATCAATAATAGGCTCCACCTTCCTGAAAACGAAAATCATACATAATGAACCCAGACGCTATATTTATATATGCGTCTGGGTGATCGAGACTAAATACCACACAGGACTCCTTTGTGCACTGATGACCCCAAATGTGCACCAAGGACATGATGTTTCTGTTTGAGGCCATTCAAAATTATGTTAAAGGTCTAGGAATGTTAAAAATAAGTTATTTCAAAAGTTATATAAAGATATCTAAATTGTTTTTGAGTTCTTTCTCTAGTGCATTAAAAAAACCTTTGATGTGCCCCGAATTTACCGATCGAAACTGGTTGACAATAAACAGGTATCATGGATATCGACGAATTTTGAAGTCAATAAACAAAGTTACGCATCATTGAATGTATTTCATAAATCAAAGCGCTAAAGCGTTTAAAGGCAAGCGAAATATATAAGAACTATAATAGATTTATTCTCTGTTAAAGTATATTGTTCAAAATGTTTGCGAATTATTAATTTTGGTGAGCGAAGAAAGGATCGTCATGCAGATGCCCTCAAATTTAAAGTTAATGAACACAATTGCACACACAAGACAGGTATCGTGTAAAACGGTGTCGATTGAAACACCCCTTCGATTAAAATGCACTCGTCCCAATGATGTGTACTTTGTACTGATTTTATGAATGGTGAAGCTAGAATCTGAATCCATGCATTGACCAATCAAATGAGAGAAATATTTATACGAACCAATCAAGTAATAGATGAATAGATGTATATTCTATCGCCTTTAACTAAAAAGTTCGTCATGAAAGATGCAAAGGAATAAATAAAACTTGTGCCGGTCATTTAAAATGCGAATAAAAAAAGAGATTTATAGAAGTGTATATCATGTTAACAAATATTGAAAAGTAATATAGAAAATAAAGCATTTTATTCCAGTCTGGATCCAGGAAAATCACTCCGTCTAGACAGAAAAAAAAACGCGAAAATCATCACTACTCTATAGACTCCATAAGGCTGCGCTGGCGCTTGCCTAAAAATGAAATATATTGTGTTGCTGATAAATGCTTGAAAATTACTTGCACGCCAATTCTTTTCAAATTAAAAACATACGATAGAAGGGGCTCCCGCAGGGTACCCCCCTCAGGTCGCAAGGTCGCTTTTAAAAGGCATATTTTGGCGGAGGTCGCAGGTCGTTTTTTGGCTAAGGTCGATTTTATGAAGTGTAGGTCGGAAGTCGCCCTTAAAAAGCCCTCAGGTCGCAGGTCGTTTTTAACCCTGCGGGAGCCACATAGAAAGACTTTCAATGTTCAAAAGTTTGAAAGTCTATATTCCACTTTCTTGTTTTTCTAAATTATACAACTTGAAATTCCTGAAATTTCTTTAAAGTAAGTACAATCAAATGTATTTGAAAGGCTAATCATAGCAACGCAGAAAGAGCAAAAAAAATGTTTTTTTAATTTCAATTATAATAAAAAATTCTGAAAATTAATGTCGAACCCTGGAAGTAAGAAAACATTTCCATTCAAGAATTTGATTGATAGTGGGACCAATTAGAAATATTTATTAAACTACAGGTCTATGATAAAACGTAAATTTTATACTACTTAACAACTGAACTTTAGAATAAATCTAAAAAATTGTTCCCACGATCCAATTACTTCTTTCTCAAATCGATCATTAATGAATTAAGTATGAATATGAATGGAATTTGAATTTGAATGTATCATGTTTTGAGAGGATAAATATTGGTTTACGTTACTCTGACGTCCTTTTTCGTAACAACTTATTTGCGCCAGTGTAGCATTTGCACCACACATTTTTTTTTTTGGGGGGGGGTTATTTACAGACTTTCATGATTTTTTTCTCACTGTGTTGTTATAGCCTTTTTTTTACGTTTAAATTTGTTTTATTAAATAATAATTTATTTTGAAAGAGGGGATTCCTTACAAAATTCTTTTTCGAACTTCATAATATCCTTCATATTTATATGTAAATGTTCGGGTAAATTGGCACAAATCAGTTCAGTAAACTGGCGCATGTCTAGCATTTAACTGTAAAACATGTAGCGAAATTGTTATCTCTCAAATCTGTTATTGGTACAAATGGATTCTCCGAGGGACAGACGACTGGGGCTAATAACGAAAAAATACTAATGGATGACATCCTGTTGTTTAAATAAATTGTTATTTTGACGAAAACGCATAAAATTTAGTAGCATTAATTACAAAAGAACAAAGGCAATACACGGTCGGTCACATCCATGTGAAATGAAAGACACGCCGCAAATTATGCAGAGACTGTTTCTGGGGGTAAAAGAGTTCTTATGCTTGAAATATTCGTCACATGAATTTTTCAACAATATTTGGTATTAGCAGCTATGCTTTATCGCTTGCAACCTGAAGACACTAACGCAAAGAACTTCAAAGTATACTTTTTAACAATCGGGGGATTATTTAGACTATATTTATATTAAACATCCCATGAAATACACAGATAACATGTTTGACAAGTTAAAGTACATCTCACCTTTCTAACTATTGATAACATTCCAATCAGGATGTGTATTGCTACTGAATGGATCGGCCATAAAGAACATCCAGAAACGTCATGAAATGTTTAAGGTGCCAACGTGTTTATTAAATTGCAAAAAAAAGCCTTTCTATAAAAAAACATTTAAAATTTTACTCTTATACAAGAAAACAATAACTTTTCAAAGTAAGTTTTATATTTCCTAATGAATCTGTAATGCATAAGAACGATTATTGATTGTTCAAAAATAAAAAGGGAGACAAAAAATATAATCACACCCGAGTCCACTCCTAGGAGTGTATTGAGTTGCAAAAATAAATCTTTATACAAAAATATTTAAATGTTTCTTATCATACAAGGAAATAGTATAAATTTTAAAGTAAACCATATTCAAATTTTATAAATTCATTATTCATGAAATAAGTAATTTATTGATCAAAACTAAAAAGGGAGACAAAAAATATAAGCACACGTACGTTCGCTTCAACTTGTATGAATGTAATATGCAAAATGCCTAAGATAGAATACAAGATTTTTCTGACACGTATGTTTTTCATGCACGTTTCAAAACAGATCATGAGAATTCGTACTAAATATATAGTGATTATATACAGGTCTATGACTGATTGAAAAACAATAAGTTACGTTAAAATAAATAAATAAATAAATAAATAAATAAATCATATAGTTTATTCATGGTAACTAACATATTTTGAAACAACTTTTCGATGATAATTGTTTGTTTTTTTTATTTAATTGTTTCAGATATTTCTTGACCACGCCGTGTCCATAGTATTATATTGTCCCTATAGTAGTCTCGTTTATTGTCTGTTGATTCTAGCTATTTTGACTTCCCATGCATGACTGGACATAACAGTGGGATGTATCGGCAACAGTGTTTGACATGTTTATTGTACCAACCAAAATCTACGTGCTGTGTATTCCGGTACTTCAATGCATATAAGGGCGCAAATTATTTTCTTTACTTAATTGTAAAACATTTTAATTTTGACTCTTTATACAATAAAGCCTTTTTTTGTTTTATTAAACAGTATTATAACATAGACCTGTATATTATATTATTATTATATTTATATACAGGTCTATGATTATAATCATGTATTGGAATTAGCATTTTTGGACACGCATTCTTTCTTTACTAGCGAACTAAATCAGAGAACTAGATTTTATTTATAATAAAGTTAAAAGAAGAGGTCAGAGAAAGCATGCGCAGAATAACAGTTTTCAAAAGAATTCTTCTGCTTAATATTGATAAATTTTCAGAAAAAAAGTTGTACCTTTTTAAAACTATTTTTATGGAAAAATAAATCGATTTTACGGATTATTGAAAAACTTGTTCCTGGGAAACACGGTGATGTAAAAAAGGTAAACGTAATAAAGTATTAGACGTCGGAGGAATAAGAAATCGTGCGGTGAAAGACCTACATTAAGCTTTTCAGTGGCTTCTTTAAGTAAGCGACGAATCTGACGAGCTAGGAAATGAAATTATTTTGCATGGCTTTCAGTGATATTAGTTTGAAAGTACATATTAGCCAAAGACATATATATTCTTCAAAAAAAAATTACGCATAGATGAAAAATTCCCTATACGTATAATACAAACCCAAACCATTTCAAAATAATATTGCCGAGCCTCTCTGCAACCGGTTAACACGAAATAAAGCAAACATTAAAAAGAAAAATAATGGAGCTAGTTCGTTTAATTTTGCGCAAAATCGTAATGTCTTTAAGATGTTGCCAGTTGAACTCAAGTGAACATTTTACGCATCAACTTTCCGTCAATGAAAAATGTGGGCCGAAAAATGTTCCGTTAGTTAAGATCAATCTACATAAAAACAGGAGACCAATGCCAGGCTTGGCCCGGAACAGCACAAAGAAGGATACAAGGACTAAAAACCTACAAGACATGAACCACTGCGTAGACTGATAACAAAACTGAACCCAGGTGGGCCGAATGATTAAGCTGTTCTTGTTACAACACACCTGTGAACCAGATAGTTCTGGTTGAGGCAAACAAGTTATACAAGGTTTTTCATATTCAAAAACTAACTATTGCATTTTTGATGTATATCTCAATTTCTAGTCATTTCTATATTACCGAAAAAAAAGTTGGGGACCTATCGTGGATTATGTTGTCGTCCTCGTCGTCGTCTGCGTTGTCTGTTAACTTTAGTGTTCTTACAATGACTTTAGGTCTAGCTTCTAGCTATCCGAACGCCATGAAATTTGACAATGATATTCCTTACCATTATAAAAGATGTATATATGGGATTGATTGTCCGATTTCAATTTTTATTTTTGCGAATTAATCCTTGTCAAGTAGTAAATTTAATAAATTGAGGATTAATTTTGTGACACGCTTCTCCCCTAACTGTCGTACGGGGCTAAAAGGGGCAAACAAGTAGGAGATACCCGTAATTAGGGGCCGAAAGGGGTAATATTTTTGTAACTGTAACTTATTTGGTCGGTTTTTGAAAAAAAATAAATAATTCCTTGTAAAATGTTGGTGGAAACTCTATTAAAGGCTGCATTGATTTTCTAATTAAAGGCTTTGGCAATTTTCAATACATAATAGCAATATTAAGAATTTGCAAGCACCTTTATATCTAAATAACTATTAACTCCTAGGTTAATGCATATGCCCTAGTAGCAGCTTAGCACAGTTGCACCCCCATCTTTTGACCTTGACTTTGATTTCCCGGTTGATTTACTTTGACAATTTTCAATACATATAATTGCAATGTTAAGGTTTTGTGAACACCTCCATATCTCAAGAACTATTATCCGCGGATGATGAGACGTGGTATGCATATGTCCCAGAAGTAGCTTAGCACAGTTATATCCCAATCTTTTTACCTTGAACTTGATTTTCTGGTTTAGTGACTTTGATAATTTTCAATACATATAATAGCAATGTTAAGGTTTTCCGAGCACATCTCTTTATCAAGAACTGTAAGTCCTAGATTGATAAAACTTGGTATGAATATGCCCAATAGAAGCTTTGATTGTGTTTAAGGTATTCCGATGTTGCCGACAGGCGAGACGTATACAGAAGACCAATTAGTCGACATGCTCATAACTCTTGTTTCAAATGTTATTTAAATTTTAAAATAAAAAATTGTACGCATAAGAGCGCTTAAAACATCCATAGCCCCCTCATTATGTGATTAACATACTTAAAGTTGAAATAGTAGTTAAATGACTAACTAAATTTTTATAAAAGTTTTAATGTGTCTAAAATTATTGATCAAACGCAAAATTGTTGTAATAGGTGTACAATGACTGACCAAACTCAGACAAAGTTTTAATAGTTGTAAAAGGACTAACCCAACGCACTTTAAGTTGAATCCGTTGTAAGGCGTTTGACCCAACGCATATTAGGTTGGAATAACTGATTAAGGACTGTCCCAACCCAACATAAGTTGAATCAGTTGTCAAATGTTTTTCCAAACGCATATTAAGTTTGAACAAATGTAAAAGGACTGAACCAACTTAAAATAAGTTGAATTAGTTATGAGACGACTGACACAACTAAAAAAAAGTTGGGTCAGTCATTGTTGAACAGAAGCAAATAAAATAAGTTTAACGCAGTCGAGAGAAACTGCTGTCACAACCATGACAAATGCCAACAGTCATTTTGACAGTACTTTTCGGTTATTATTTTTAATCATCAGTTGCATAACGCCTGAGTATGGTACAGACAGTCGTTTATTTTGCCAGTAGTGTTAGAACAGATTGTAAGAAGTTCGTTTCAAATGAATGAAGAAACAAAGCAGCAAGCAAAGGTACACAAAAAGTGCCCATTGGTATCCCTACTGTCTGCTGAAAAGCACGTCCACCTAACTACACAAATATGTTGTGAATAAGAAAACTGAGCATGTCGACTAATTGGTCTTCTGTATATTTGATCTTTTTTCAGACTTATTGATGACAAAGTAAGTCTTACTCTAATGAACTACAAGATATTTGTATCTGTGTTTTCCATTCTTTTAAAAAAAAACTGTCTCTAAAATGTAATTAGTTGTGCCAATCGTGATTTTAGTTGTTCATGTGGAATAGAATAGTAAAGGGTAAATAAATCGAAAGTTTTGATGCTGTTGCAAGATGAAACTAATTTCGAGTTAAGAATTTCCAACAGTTCTTTCGAATTTTTAAGGATCCACATTTAGGAATCAAAATTAGGGATGGAATATCTTCATTATTGGCACCAACAGAAAGGCTGAAGGAGTAAATTACAAAATTGTGATTGTCAATAAGTTCCTCCTTGGATAGTGTTGTCACTGTGTAGGTGGTGCTATTGCTATTAAAACCAACCCCTAATGCAGCTGCAAAACAGTCAATATAGTGTTTTTGCATACTTAAATAATGTTATTTGGTGATTTGTCTGCTGGTAAAACAACACATTTGTCATATAACCAGCATTGCTGAAAATGAATGTTGCATTTACTTTAGAGCTCATTGAGCTTTTCAAAGAATTGAATCATTTCAAAACCAACGACCTCACAGCTTTAACCCATTCTGACAAAATGTCAATTTCTTTTTCCTGTTCTTTCTTGGCCAATTTTCTTGCATAGTCTTTAACTGAATAAATAACTGTTTTTTTAATTTTGGCTCCAGTTCATTCCTCCAGGATTGCAATATTTAGGTTCTTTAGCCAAAACATCGTGGAGTAAATCTTTTTCTATGATGTTGAGGTCATCAGTGATAACGCGGACAGAGGGACTATAATTGAATGTGGACTTTTCACAGGAACAGTTTGATGGTTTCGCTTTGAGGTCATTGATTTGGAAATCCCGCAACATTTGTTAATAGTTGAAGACCTTAGGTGCATTGGTTAGAGTATATGAATAAGAGATAATGGGAATACATTTTTCTTTGAAGTAAGGTGGCGTTTGTTAAAGAATGGAGGTAAAAGAAAAGAACGATTGTCTGAACTGTTTTCATGTGAAACTCCAAAAAGTTTAAATAAGCAGTTGTTACCGATATCAAGAACGATAGAACTGAGAATTACCTATAATAATTGAACATAACACTACTTATCAATTGACAAGTATCAACAACAGATGTCGTAAATTGAGTCAAAGATCTTGAATCAGAGGTTCGACGTACGACCTTAATTATAAACTGTCCTCTAGGGAAATCAATTCATAAACAAATTAAATATTTAAGATTAAGAGACTCCTGACGGGTCTTCAGTGTTTTTGAAAGATTTCTAACTGGGCAATAAATATATTTTAAATATGAATAATCAATAAACGCTGAAATTACAATAAACAACTAAAAGATTAAAGATTAGAGTGATAATGCGTTTTAATTTACATAATCTAACTTTTCTATAAAATGAAACATTTCAAATGCTAAGGACTCATAGTTTAAAAGATTAGTGTGTTACCTGTAGATCCTCCCTAAACAATATATAAAAATATTTTGATGATTATTTGCAAAAGAAAATATAATCATGTGATCAATAAATTCTATCAATTCTTAATTTGTTATTCAGAGCGTTGTTTGCTAATAGAAGGACTTACCATAAAGTACAAAAAATGAAAGTATTATTGATACATGTAGTCATACATTTGATACTATCGTTTATTCACTCGGTGTCGAATAATTCTGCGACCACTGACTATTTTGTATTGGAAAAACAGATTTACAGTACACCGCATGTAGCTTTTACTGATATAAAAAGTTCAGTTGAATGTGCAATGCGGTGCAGTATAAATACTGATTGTTGTGGATATAGTCAAGACTCATCATCCTGCTTTCTTTTCCATTACCAAACATCAAATAAGTGTCAAAATGATACAAATGGAAGTGTGGAATTACATTATGTAAAACAGCTGACAGATTGCAGTGAGCTACCACCAGATGAACACAGTGGAGTCTACAGAGTGTATCCATCGAGGCAGACTGCCGTGTTGGTTTATTGTGAAATGACTGATGCTGGAGGTGGATGGACGGTGAGTTTTAATTTTGTTGTTATTATTTTACAGAACACTTAGAAATGAAAGCTGAAATATGACAAGAGTTGACGTCAAACATATAAAAATGATTAAATAACAACTGCATGATTGTTGTTGCAGTACAGTAGAATAGAGGGAATTGTTATTTTTTGGATAGTATTGGATATGATTAAAAATCATATTAGAGGACAACCTTCGCATTTTAACATCATTTAGAGCAAGATATTTGGTATGCAACCATAAATGCTTAATTTGAGAATAAAGATACTGAACTGAAGGTCTTATCATTTTGAATTTTGATGACCATATTTGTGCTGGTATTAAATTGGTGAAAATAGCAGTAATGTTCGAAATTGTGAAAATGTAACTCCAAGATGCGTAAAATAGATTTTTATACCATAAAACAGTTTTAAACAGTGTAAGATACGTACAATTGATCTTTCTGTGAAGAAGAAATATGTATATTCAACAGAAGAATGGATTTGAAAATTGTTCTCCTTCGTATGCATTCTCTTCTTCTTTCAAATTTTTAAGAAACAAAATTTCGTCCGCTAGTAAGAATTATGCGTCCAAAAACCCAAATATAGAAAAAGGCACATCCCGCTTGTACATTGTCCGACAAAAATATGAATTTATTTGGCATGATCTAATCAACGAAAAAGTTTAAATGAAAAAGTCATTCGATAGACTGACATCATGAACATTAAGCATTTTTCTATCTTTTACACTCAACTTAAAAAGTACTCATTAATTTAGAAGCTCGTATGATCTTGTCAATTATAGTCCTACGAGTATTTACTCACATGTAAATGATTATATGTGTTTGACCAGGATACACATGTTGTCCGCAATATTAATATTTGATAATTACATATATAATCAATCGATATTTGAATTGGTGTTAAGGTGTTACAGCGGAGACAGGATGGTAGTGAAGACTTCTATCGTTACTGGGCTGATTATAAGACAGGCTTTGGGGACCTGGAAGATGAATTCTGGATAGGTATGTATCAGAAAAATAGATATATCAGATTATAAAGTTACTACTTCGTATATAATTACGTATATTATAAAATGATAAAAGATCAGAACTTGATTTGTTATAGGTTTTTATTTAAGGTTTCATTAACGGATTTTTCACATTGAATTGAACGTTAGCATTTCGATATGTGTGTTCTAACAAGCAAAAACTGCGTACTGCGTAGCACCTAAATTCATTCACGTCAATAATTGAGTTCGTGTTCAATATTGCTTTCCGGCTGATTTGTGTGTTTAAAATGTTATTTTCTTTGTATTGATGTCTCTGTGTTTAGTGATTTTTTCCTATATAAATGACATATTGGTGCCTTGCTACAACCGTTATTGTAATAATACCGTTATTGTTATAAAAAAATAAAAATGAATTAAAAGTGGATTTTTTAATCTTACATGAAGGAATTTATTATAACTAAGATATTATCACCAAAAACAATTAAGTATTTAAACTAATTATGAAAATAATTAACATTTAGAAAAAAAGTTTATTACAATAACGGTTGTTATCACCATAACGGTTGGCATGCTGAACCGTTATTGTAATAAACAATTTATATCGTAAAATTAGTCACACTTTTCATTTATTTTAACATCTTAGTTGAAGACCAAACATATTTCATGATTGCTACATTCCAATACCAGTTATTTGAGGATTATCATAAACAAGAGGCTCCCAGGAGCCTAAATTGCTCACCTGGTCTTGATGTCAAATCTATATTTTGTAAAGCTAAATGAGCTGAACTTTTACGCAAGCAACAGTTTTTTCTTTATCTACTATAGTTTTCATTCTATAGGCCAAAAACACGAAAAACTCTTATTTAAGGGGCCGTAATCCCTATAAGGGGTCATCTGACAACTAAGACCCTACAGAGACTTTTGTAGAGCTTTATGCGCTAAACATTTAAACAAGCAACAGCTTTTCTTTATCTGCTATAGTTTTCATTCTAAAGGCCAAAAACACGAAAAATGTTATTTTAGGGGCCGTAACCCCTATTAAGAGTCATCTGACAACTTTGATCCTATAGAGACTTTTGTAGAGCTAAATAAACTGAACATTTAAGCAAGCAATAGCTTTTCTCTATCTTCTATAGTTTTCATTCTATAGGCAAAAACATGAAAAAGGTTATTTTAGGGGCAGTAACCCCTATTAAGGGTCATCTGACAACTTCGACCCTATGAAGACTTTTGTACAGCTAAATTGAATATTTAAGCAAGCAACAGCTTCTCTCTTTCTGCAATAGTTTTCATTCCATAGGCCAAAAACATGAAAAAACATTATTTCATGGGCCGTAACCTCTATAAGGGGTCATCTGACAACTTCGACCCTATTGAGACTTTTGTAGAGCTAAATGAGCTGAACATTTAAGCAAGCAACAGCTTTTCTCTATCTGCAATAGTTTTCATACTATAGGACAAAAACATGAAAAAACGCTATTGTTTACCTTTAAGGGGCTGTAACCCCTATAAGGGGTCATCTGACAACTATGGAGACTTTTGTAGAGCTTTTGATGCTGAAGCAGCAGGGTGGCATCAGATTTCATCTATCTCTTATACTTTTGATTTACAAGCCAAAAACAGTAGTCTGACACCCCTGGTCTATTTTTAGCAACGGCGGCCATGTTTTTGACGAATCAAAAATCCCCACATCAGTTCTGTGGGAGATACCCTAAGGTACCATCAGACCAAATTTGAATTGAATCTGTTCAGCTGTTTCAGAGGAGAAGAAGTTTGAAGAAAAGTTAACGACAACGACGACGGACGACGACGGAAGACGACGACGGACGCCAAGTGATGGCAATAGCTCACATGGCCTTTGGCCAGGTGAGCTAACAAAAGGAATGACTTTGAAATTTTTATAACAGTAACGGTTGACGACCGAAATCCTTAATGTAACAACAACCGTAATGGAAACAAAGATTTTTCAATCATCCTAATTTCGTCTTTTAATCATCCAAAATGACTAATAGTAATAACAATACGGTGTCTGACACTTAGCCAAAAGTGTAAGAAAAAAATATCAAATTAGTTCGAAAATAAAGGAAAACTATTAGAAATGACTCAAATACCGATTTGTCGTTACTATTAGTCATTTTGGAGGATTTAAAGACGTAATTAGGTTGATTGAAAAAGTTTATCACCATAACGGTTGTTGTTACAATAAGGATTTCGGTCGTCAACCGTTATTGTAATAAAAAATTCAAAGTCATTCCTTTGGTAATAATAAACCTCAAATAACTGGTATTGGTATGTAGCAATTATGAAATATGTTTGCTCTTCAACTAAGAGGTAAAATAAATGAAAAATGTGACTAAATTTTACGATATAAAAAGTTTATTACAATAACGGTTGAGCATGCCAACCGTTATGGTAATAACAACCGTTATTGTAATAATTTTTTAAATGCTAATTATTTTTTATAATTAGCTTAAATACTTAATTGTTTTAGGTGATAATATCTTAGTTATAATTAATTCCTTCATCTAAGATTAAAAAATCCACTTTTAATTCATTTTTATTTTTTTTTATTACAATAACGGTTGTTATTACAATAACGATTGTCACAGTGCCTCTCTGCTTCTTTATAATCAAAATACGAAAAAGTGCAAAAACAAATAGTTTAGAGAAAAAACGTGTATTTAACTAATTCACATAGCTGCATCCGATTGTTCAACTTTGGTTAAAATAACCTATTGGTAACATGTAACTACAGGATAATTTTTAAACAAGAGGTTGGGGAACCATAGGTTAAAAATTCGTTTTTCATCTTTATTGAACCTATTGATTTTATGACCATTTGGTTAAAATATAAACCTTTGACTGTACGTTAACGATAACTATTTCAACAATCAAGTATACCAATAGCCGTGGTTGGTCTTTTCTATTTTTTATGATTTGGCTTGGATGGTTGATTTGCGGTCTCTCATTTTTTCGTTGCTAATTGAATAGACAGTCTTAAAGGAAAAAAAAACAGTGAACTTTATTTGTTAATGGTCATTTTTTTTTCATTTGAAATTAAATTTTTTCATAAAGGAGATAGAATATGAAGGATAAATTTCAGTTTTATCTAGCAGAGGTAGATAAAGGAGTAAAAGCAATTTTAGTTTTATTTCCAGTCTGATTGTTTTTCGATTCTTATTTGAAATAATGAACATTGAAAATACACCTGGAAAAAAAGTTAAGCACCCGTAGACATTTTGTGCTTTTCGATGATTTGAATTAATTTTCAATTTTTATGATTTGGGTCAGTTTTTATTCTTCAATATATGACTTAAAGGGTGTGAGCCTTCGGTTAAAAACACATTTTTGCCTTTAAAAGCCGGAGACAACTATTCAGGATATCAGACTCCAAACTGGTAGTTTGAAACCAAGGACTCCAGCAGTCATTCGTGCTTAAGGTGGACATACTCAAAATAGACTCTTTGACCATACAGTATCAATATTTAGATTATGATATACATTTCAAGTGCGATTTTGACATTGAATTAAAAAGTTTGAGCTTCAGGCGACCATACTTTTCGAAGACCATGTTTATGTACAAAAACCATCTTTTTTGCCATGTCATGTTATGTTAATAAAGAAATGTCATTTTCTTTGTTAGAAACATGCTTAATCACACTTAACAGTGCATAATTCGTTTGAAATACAAATCAACAAAGTCTATAAGTGAAATAATGGTTAAAAGTACTTTGAAAATGTATGAATTTGAAAAAAACACGGGGATGCTTAACCTTTTTACCAGGTGTATATTTCAAATAGTCATTGTCTGTCCACTTTAGGCTGCCTGTGACAATTATTCTTTGACAGTCATCAGAGCATGCAAGTGTTGAAAAAATTCTATTGACTGTTTATGTTGGGGTCATATGATATAGGACTTTACAATTTGCGGCGTGGTGCAAGGACTGACATCCATTTATCTTGTAATGAAACGGGATAATTATCTTCAAATTAAATGATCTTTTTATTTAGTGATATTATAAGCATTTGTATGCGATCTATCCTATTTTTATTGTCTTGGTGTACAGGAAATGACATCATACATGGTATTACGTCACAGATGAAATACAAAGTCCGGTTTGACCTTGAAGATTTTAGTGGTCTTACCGCCTATGCAGAATACGATAATTTTGTCGTAGATGATGAAGCCATGGACTACGGTATGAACATTTCTGGCTATTCCGGAACAGCAGGTAAAGAAAAACTGAGAACATTATTATGTAATCATTCTCACTTTTAGTGAAAATTTATTTCGATCTTAATGTCCGATAGTATAGTAAAAATGAATGTTTGTGAGTGAGTCTCAAGTCAAATTTATCTATTTGAGACCAAGGTGAAATAGATACGGGCAACAGTTTAAAAGAACAGTGTTTTATAGAATAACGATCAACCTGTAAAATGCTGATCTTAAATATTTTGTTACGTCAAATCAGGTATGAAAACAAAGCATTTGTCGCGTAGGAGCTATAGGCCTGATTTGTATTAGAAAATTTGCTCGTTTATAACGTTATAAACATTCCAGATGATAAAAAGACATTTTATTTCAACCCCCTCCATTTGTTGAAACCGGATATGAAAGATAGCATTGAAATACTGTCTGATAACGAATCAAACCTTTATCGGCTTACAGCAATTGTTCTTTACATTACTTAAGTGTTAGTTCGCAATTTTTTTGTTATTAGTTTATTTGATTTGTATAATGATAGTAGGCATCATGCCAGGTTTTGGGCATTGTAAACGATATAATTAAGAAAGATATTAGCAATCTTATTCCAATGCACAACAAATGGGCGCAGCCATGATATGAACAATGGTGAATCATTGGATAGCTCAATTGGAGATGTGACGTCTCATCTCCGATGATAAATACACTAACCACTTGACGATATTGGTAACATAAGACCGATTTTGTCAATCATAATAATGATTTGGAACATGAATAATTTGGCATTAATAAATCTTTAAATCCCGAAGTTTTTTTTATCTAAAAAGCAAGCAAATAGTTTACTTTAAACGTTTAATTGTTTTTAAATAAATAATTATAATTCCAAATAGTAAATAATCTGAAATATTTATTGACACAGTAGCCCTAGTTTTCAATCATTTTTCAAATATTAATTACAATAAATTCAGTTCTTGATGAATACACAGGTGTCAATTAAAATCGTTAACCTTACGAACGATCTGTCACCTCTGAATAAGCCACGCCCAAGAGGTTAATTACAGGTATAATTGACAGATATCATAGATCAATTAAGGTGTTCATCAAATCAAATATTTCCATGCAGCACTCAACCCGCTTTAGACACACCCACCACAGCTCGATTTAAGAATTTGGACTGGCACATCTTTTAATACCTTTTAAATTAGTATCAATATTACATGTTCACTCCATTGACTACCTTACCCTTACAATTATCAATCATCCAAAGCTTGGTGCTACAGTACTTGAACCGATCAATGCAACACTTTGACGGATCGATGACTGATCGGTGACGGATTGATGACGCGTTTGGACTGGATTGATGACTGATTGATGACGGATTGGTGAATGATTGGTGACGCGTTGTTGACTGATTGATGACGGATCGGACGGATTGGACGGATGACGGATACCATAGGTAACCGGGCTATCAATCCGTTATTTTGACTGATACGATCGATCGGTATAATTAGAAAACTCTTCTGTGAAACGAAGTTATCGTTTATACCTATACGTTTATAACATATATAACGCAACACAAACCAGTCACGGCGTTAATTTAATTTGTTTTAAATAAATTATGCTATATAGTGTTAAATATACATTTTCTATTTAAATATGTTAATATTATTAATCTAATGAATTTAATAATTGTTTACATAGTACTTCCTTTAAACTAAATAGGCAAAGTTCGTGTTCTTTTCTTCTATAAAAATATAATTTTATTTTATTTGTTCTGATTTTTAAATACAAAAACAGAAACTGTGCTGAAAAAATCTTTAAAATGTAAAAAGGTTCTGCTTAGAACAATTATTTCAACAATTTGTAACATATAATTAAGAACAAATAATTCAGCAGATATCAATAATCTAGTAAATTATACTTAATTTGTTTTTAATTCACTGTGTTAAATTTGTTTGCATAGGAATATAGATCACATTTGCAAATTTCTTATGTAAAATATATGAAGCTATAGTAAAATCTTATATTTGAGCATAAAATTATATTACGGTTTGATAAAATTGACAAGAAATTGTTTGCGAAACATCTTTTTTCATCAGATTTGACACATAAATTATATGTTAAGTTGAAAAATTGCATAAATACATATTGCTGCCTTAAAAATTAAGGTTCATAGAGTGAAGAGATTATGTAGAAAATTTGTTCGGATATAAATATAGATCACATTTGCTAATTTCTTATTTAAAATATATGAAACTTTTGTAAAATCTTATATTTGAGCATAAAATTATATGACGGTTTATTAAAATTGACAAGAAAATGTTTGCGAAACAACTTTTTACATCAGGTTTGACACATTAATGCTAAGACAACTTGAACATGTGCATAACTACATATTGCTGACTTAAAAAATAAGGTTCATAAAGTTAAGAGATTATGAAGAAAATTTGTTCGCAAAGGAATATAGATCACATTTGCAAATTTCTTATGTAAAATATATGAAACGATAGTAAAATCTTCTATTTGAGCATAAAATTATATGACGGTTTAATAAAATTGCCAAGAAAATGTTTGCGAAACAACTTTTTTCATCAGGTTTGACACATTAATGCTAAGACAACTTGAAAAGTTGCATAACTACATATTGCTGATTTAAAAAATAAGGTTCATAAAGTTAAGAGATTATGAAGAAAATTTGTTTGCAAAGGAATATAGATCACATTTTCAAATTTCTTATTTAAATATATGAAACTATAGTAAAATCTTATATTTGAGCATAAAATTATATGACAGGTTGATAAAATTGCCAAGAAAATGTTTCAAAACAACTTTTTTCATCAGGTTTGACACATTAATGCTAAGATAAGTTGAAAAGTTGCATAACTACATATTGCTGACTTAAAAAATAAGGCTCATATAGTAAAGAGACAATAAAGAAAATTTGTTCGCAATGAAATATATATAGATCACATTTGCAAATTTCTTATGTAAAATATATGAAACTATAGTAAAATCTTCTATTTGAGCATAAAATTATATGACGGTTTAATAAAATTGCCAAGAAAATGTTTGCGAAACAACTTTTTACATCAGGTTTGACACATTAATGCTAAGACAACTTGAACATGTGCATAACTACATATTGCTGACTTAAAAAATAAGGTTCTTAAAGTTAAGAGATTATGAAGAAAATTTGTTCGCAAAGGAATATAGATCACATTTGCAAATTTCTTATGTAAAATATATGAAACGATAGTAAAATCTTCTATTTGAGCATAAAATTATATGACGGGTTAATAAAATTGCCAAGAAAATGTTTGCAAAACAACTTTTTTCATAAGGTTTGACACATTAATGCTAAGACAACTTGAAAAGTTGCATAACTACATATTGCTGATTTAAAAAATAAGGTTCATAAAGTTCAGAGATTAAGAAGAAAATTTGTTTGCAAAGGAATATAGATCACATTTTCAAATTTCTTATGAAAAATATATGAAACTATAGTAAAATCTTATATTTGAGCATTAAATTATATGACGGGTTAATAAAATTGCCAAGAAAATGTTTGCGAAACAACTTTTTTCATCAGGTTTGACACATTAATGCTAAGATAAGTTGAAAAGTTGCATAACTACATATTTCTGACTAAAAAAATAAGGTTCATATAGTAAAGAGACATTAAAGAAAATTTGTTCGCAAAGGAATATAGATCACATTTGCAAATTTCTTATGTAAAATATATGAAACTATAGTAAAATCTTCTATTTGAGCATAAAATTATATGACGGGTTAATAAAATTGCCAAGAAAATGTTTGTGAAACAACTTTTTACATCAGGTTTGACACATTAATGCTAAGACAACTTGAACATGTGCATAACTACATACTGCTGACTTAAAAAATAAGGTTCATAAAGTTAAGAGATTATGAAGAAAATTTGTTTGCAAAGGAATATAGATCACATTTGCAAATTTCTTATGTAAAATATATGAAACTATAGTAAAATCTTATATTTGAGCATAAAATCATATGACGGGTTAATAAAATTGCCAAGAAAATGTTTGCGAAACTACTTTTTTCATCAGAAGACAACTTGAACATGTGCATTACTACATATTGCTGACTTAAAAAATAAGGTTCATAAAGTTAAGAGATTATAAAGAAATTTTTTTTGCAAAGGAACATAGATCACATTTGCAAATTTCTTATGTAAAATATATGAAACTATAGTAAAATCTTATATTTGAGCATAAAATTATATGACGGGTTAATAAAATTGCCAAGAAAATGTTTGCGAAACAACTTTTTTCATCAGGTTTGACACATTAATGCTAAGATAAGTTGAAAAGTTGCATAACTACATATTGCTGACTTAAAAAATAAGGCTCATATAGTAAAGAGACAATCAAGAAAATTTGTTCGCAAAGGAATATAGATCACATTTACCAATTTCTTATGTAAAATATATGAAACTATAGTAAAATCTTCTATTTGAGCATAAAATTATTAAAGGGTTAATAAAATTGCATAGAAAATGTTTGCGAAACATTTTTTTACATCAGGTTGGACACAATAATGCTAAGATAAGTTGAAAAGTTGCATAACTACACATTGCTGACTTAAAAAATAAGGTTCATAAAGTTAAGAGATTATGAAGAAAATTTGTTTGCAAAGGAATATAGATCACATTTGCAAATTTCTTATATAAAATATATGAAACTATAGTAAAATCTTCTATTTGAGCATAAAATTATATGACGGTTTAATAAAATTGCCAAGAAAATGTTTGCGAAACAACTTTTTTCATCAGGTTTGACACATTAATGCTAAGATAAGTTGAAAAGTTGCATAACTACATATTGCTGACTTAAAAAATAAGGTTCATATAGTAAAGAGACATTAAAGAAAATTTGTTCGCAAAGGAATATAGATCCCATTTACAAATTTCTTATGTAAAATATATGAAACTTTAGTAAAATCTTATATTTGAGCATAAAATTATATAACGGTTGAATAAAGTTTACGTGAAATTGTTTGCAAAACAACTATTTTCATCAGATTTGACACATAAATGCTATAATATTTTGAAACTTGAATAATTTCATATCTTTAACTTTAAAAATAAGGTTCATATTTTACCAGTTTTAAGAGATTATAAGGAAAATTTATTTCCATTATAGAATTGTTAAGACCAAACATTTCTTTATATGCAAGCTACGTTAAAAATCTGATGTTTGAGCTTAATATAATATGATGGTTTTATAACAATCACAAAAAATTGTTTTCAAAATAACTTTATGACAAGATTTTAAATGAGTTATTTTAAAATATAATATATTTGACATAAAAAAATCGTAGGAATTTTCGCATTTTAAAACAGAAATGTGTTAAAATGTTAAACTTTAAAGTTAGACTTTAATATTTATTTAAGCACAATTCGGCTGTGCTTTGTAATATTCTATGTTTAATTATTGATATAAAACATGCTAATGTCCCGCTTTTACATTTATTTATATAAATTTCTATTTTATTCACAGATTTTATGCATTCGATCAAGGAGTCACGTGATACAATTAGCGAAACGAACTTTAAAATTCCGTATTTTAGATTGAATTGACGCGTGACGGATTGGTAAATTGCATCATGGGATGCATTTGACTGAAAGGATCGGACGGATTGGTGACTGATCGATGACGGATTGGTGACTGATTGATGACGGATCGGTGAATGATTGAGACCGGATCGATGACTGATTGGTGACTGATTGATGACGCGTGACGGATCGCAAAAACTGTTGCATTGATCGGTTCAAGTACTGTACACCGTGTTTGCGCATGATTTGTGTAATACTAGTACCCAAATTAAAAATGTGTTTAAACACTTTTAGTTCCCAGTTTTTCTGTTTTTGAAGTGTTGGAAAAACAATTAATTAACTACATAATTATTTGCAAGACAAAAAAAAAAGATTCCTACAGTTTATTGCTTAAATATTTTTAAATTAGAAAGGATATTTTATTAAGATTTTTGCACTTCAACGCTCAAATAAACTGGCGGACCAAATGGGTCGGTTTTAGTTAAAAGACTAAGGAATATGTCAACTTCTAATACACAGGAAACAACATTAAATCTCTGTGGTGCCGATAGTTTGCACGCGGGTTTTAAACATATACAGGAAACAACAGGTGAAACCCTATTGTACCAGTGGTTATTAGAAGGGAATAAAGTCCTATACGCAAAAAAACGATAAGTAAGCCCCTGTGGTGCGAAGGTTTGCGCGGAAGGACTAATTATCATAATTTCACTTCAAACGAATCATGCAAGGTAATCCCAGTAGGGTGTCAGGGAACCATGAATTTTAAACAGGATGAATACAGTAAATATACTCTTCAAAAAAAGTTACGCATAGATAGAAAATTCCCCGTAGGTTTAATGCAAATCGAAACAATTTCAAAACATTATTGCCGAGCTATTCTGCAACTGATTTTCACGAAATAAAATCCAGTAGAAAGAAAACAAAATAAAGATTGTTTGTTAATTTTGACCAAAATCCTAACTTGAATGGTTTTTAAGAGATTGCGAGTAGAACACGACTAATGTTTTTCACGAAACAATTTGCATTGATGTAAACGGGAAATTGAATAGTAAAATTTACACTTGAGTTCTACTTGCAATATCTTAAAAAGCAGCGATGGTACGATTTTACTCAAAATTAAACAAACAATCTCTATTTTTTTTTTCTTTTTACTGGATTTTATTTCGTGAAAATCGGTTACAGAACAGCTCGGCAATAATGTTTTGAAATTGTTTCGATTTGCATTAAACGTACGGGGAATTTTCTATCTATGCGTAACTATTTTGACGAGTACAGTATAGGGCAATTCTACATACTAAAAATTGAAATATATTTCCGAAAATGTCTGTGCGGCGAATATAGAAAAATATTTTAAAATTCTATATTTTTTACGAATTAATTCTTAACTTAACGGTTGGTACCATTTTAAAACGTTTCGCAGTCAATCATTAGACTGACTTTATTTTATCATTCCCGACTTAATTTTAATTATTTCAAATTGTCAGTTGTGGTACACATCGGTAAATACCACATTCACTCTGTATATTGGATTTGAGCAGCGCCACCTAGTACAAATCACGTGATCCTTCATGGATAGAATTTATTACTTTAAAAGGTCATTTTTTCCTATGCATATTTGAGCGCTAGGAATTTTACTAAGGTAATCTATATATGATAGTCTTTCAATGTACAAATTTTGAAGAAAAAAAGGAAAACTTACACTTTAAATCTGTCAGTGTTCCATTCGAAAAAAAAAAAGGAAATTGGTCTGCGATTTTACTTCCCTTTTTAAACAAAGGTTTGGATGCCATAAAAGGCTTTTACAAAATATATCTCCCTTATTTCAAAGACAAAAGTATTCTCATCATTTCCTATTACTCTTGCACTAAACATACTTTAATAGAAATTAGTTTTGCGGGTATTCCAAATCAACGACCTCAAAACTAATCCTCCTGTACCCGTTTGTTCAATTTGTGGTTAAAAAGAAACTCGTGGTTAAATAATGTAACAACGTTCTTCGTTGTTTTGTTTTAAAGACCAAAAAAGTTACCAATTTTTAGTTATTTTCATAGATCTTTTCGATGAACTTAAAACAAATAATTCCTCGCTTTAATTAGAGAATGCCGATTGGAAGCTTTTTTAAATGTCTTACTCAGAGAAATATTGACCAGAACCCTTGACTCAATAGAACGAACATTTCTCTTATTTTCAAAGCTTATGAAACCACACCTTAGACCTGACAGTTCGCAAAAACCTTGATACCTACACAAGTTTGACAAGGTTATCAGCGATCAAAATAAAGCCTAGTGTTGATTTGGCAGCCGTCAAACTAAAGAAAATTTCAATGATTTTAGAATTTTTCGGGATAACGCTAAAAGAACTCCACGAAGACATTCTGCTATCTTGAATATGAAAAAAGGGATACTCAAAAACCCTTAATCTCTAATTAGACATCCGAACGTTGACCCCACTTTCATATCTTTAAAAGAAAGTGGAAAAAAATGAGAAAAATAAAAAAGTACCAAAAAACGGGTTAAAAACTGGTAATTTTTGAAATTTGGTTGTTGCTTTAGGACTAGGATAGTGATACTCCAAACATTTTATAAGTTTCAGTTTTGTTGTTAGCTTTGATACTATGATCTTGGAAAACAATTTTCCCATTTAGTGCATCGCTGCTGGGTATTTCATAGAATCATGCGTCTAAACGAGTTGAATACGCTTTCAATGTTGTTATAAATTTGAGTTACATGCTTTATATTCTTCCAGCCTCTTTTTCAAAATTAATTAAGTTTATCTATATTTAGGTACCGGTCACGGCTTTGATTATGCTAAGACTGGCATCGTTGCCTTCTCGACCAGAGATGTTGATAATGACCAGGCCTCCGATTCATGTGCCGTTGACAGAAAGAGAAGTGGATGGTGGCATGCCCATTGTACCAACGGTAACATCAACGGATTGTACAGGCCCGGGCAAAAAACCGACAGAACAATGCATTGGACACCATGGAGAAATTATCAGTCCTTACATAAGACAAGGATGATGATTAAGCCTGGATAATTGCAAGATAATTTTGATTTCAAAAAGTTGTTCACAGATGATATAGTTTAAAACTCACTAGCAGTTTGATTTAACTATCAAATATAGCATTTGTTTTTGTTTTTGTTGAAACGCGTATCTTTCTTTATTTTAAAATGTCCTAACCGATAGGTATAATACATTATTGGTGTTGTTAAAAGTAACAGACAATTATCTTAAACGTACGAAATTCGTAAAGGAGAGCGTTACGCCTGACAAATAAAATGTAATGTTGCTATTAAGTTGCTGTCTACATTTTTAGAAATATTTTATGGAGGACATCATGCGCCCAGGGACAAATATGAAATTTCCATCTATCAGAGGAATAAAGGTGTTGGTTTTACCTATCGTTTGGTTTGTACTCCTTCTCCAGATTGGACACGCTGAATTGACCATTAGCAGCGCAACGGGTGAACAATAGCAAGCTGGAACCACTCTTTTTTTCGGATCACCTTACTTCTCCCTAGTTACGACATGATTGTGCATTGACGATTGCTATTTTAGTAATACCTGAGATTACAGAGGTCAATTTTAAGAATCGTATCCCTTGTAAAGTTGATTTTTATCATACTTTATTGTTCAAAAAGGACATTCATCTATCGATTCAAATATTAAATGAAATCGGAAATAAGGTATTTTGGTAAAAACAGATCAAAATGATATCGTTCATATAATTATTTAGTAAATGTTTTAAACATACGCATTTATGGTAAAACCTACAGCGGTTCTTACCCAAGAGAACTTTCATCAAGTACTTGAATAAAGGTAATAACAAAACTACCGAACTTGAATGATCAATCTCATAGTCCAGAGAAAATGACAAAAACGAATTAGTCATACCGGTGAATTGGTAGATCGCAATGGTCCTGAATTGGTACATGCATTTCTAACGAAATGGTTGGTTAAACCAGGTTTTATGGCGCCAAACCTTAAATTTATGATTCGCATATCGATGTACTTGACTCATGTGTCCTATAACTGAACACGGTGTTTGCGATTTTTTAGATCAACAAATAATACCACTTATAATCAAAAACAAAAATAAGTATAGTTCTAGGTTCTTATATACAATATACAACAGTTAAATCGTCTAAAACAGTTCACAAACTTTATACTCTTGTCATATTGTTATACATTTTACTTTTCCATATTTGTTTATCTAGGGTGTATTCATGTAATTTTAGATATATTTTTTTCTATCGAAAATGATTGTTGTTAAATTAGATGATTGCTAGATGACAGGTACAGGATGATTCACCATTCCGTCACAAATGTTTAGTAACACATTTATAATGCTAATTTATACTTGATTCAACTGTTTCTCTATGACTACAATTTTTACTAGAAATAATGTATTTCATTCATTAGAAAGTAATTTTCCTACCCTAAGAAAGTGAGTAGTACTGTTTTAAATATGAATGTCCTTGTGAGCTTTGTTAAATAGTTATAGTATTACTCATGAACGGCGGCGAATATCAATTCTAATGTCGGACGTGCCGGAATTTAACGAATTACGCGCAAAGTAAAAACATTTAGCATTTTTCGACAAAACCGAGGTTATAATTGAAATTCATCACCCCGAGTTATCTATACTTGTTAATAATAAAGATATTTTGGATAAACATGACAAATAAATAATTAAAATAATGAAAACAAATGAAATTATTGATCAATGAATTGCATACTAATTCGCGTAACCTGATTCGCGCAAAAAACTTCATGTGGGTTAAATAAATTTGCACATGAGTTAAATAAATCCTGTAATTCACTAAGTGAAAATCGAGAAGTTTAATTAAACCAAAAATCTCAATTTTTCACTTATTTCTATATAATAATAAAAATAAATAAAAAGGAAACTATCGAGTCTCCTCTGAGATGAAATGGAATCGTTCCCTTTGAAATGTGAGAGACGAGTATCTATATAGATTTTAAATTGCGAATTTTAATATTTTTTTAACATTTAGGTTCAATGAGTTTTAACAAAGTAATTGTTTGATTTGAATTTTATATAGCACATATTTTACAAAGAATTAGCTATTGTCCTATTGGTGTTGTTTATTTTATTCAAACATAATACATTAAAACAGTGCCATAATTGCAGGGTGAAATTGAAAGAGGTTAATGCATAATTAATGCATGCCATTAAAACATGTAGTAAGTGAAATCATATCTTTGTATAGAATTATCGACACACTTAATTTTACCAATATTGTCATAGCTATTGTCAATAAATTTATAACAATGGCATCTTTTACTATTTTAGATTGTTTTCAATAATTGATATGGAAAACTTTATCCAAGATAAACGCAAACATTTTTATAAACAGTGTACCATCTTACTGACCTGTGATCTCTTATCATTACTAGGCACCCGTCGTCTGTTCGTCAGATTACTTTTCTTCAAGAGTTTTCTGCTATGAAATTACTATAGGGATTGCTTTTAAACTATGTGCGCTTACTCTTCATGATCATTTCTTTTCAGTTTTAGAAATTTATGCCTGCAAACCAAATATTATGTAGCTGTTGCAAAATAGAACAGACACAATACTTTTTGGCTTATAGTTCAAAAGTAATAAAAGGTAGGGTTAATTCCAGGCGACCCTCCTTCAGCATTAATACCTCGTACTACAGGTCTTTTTGAGTTGAAGATGTTGGACGACTTTTTATAGAAATCTGAATATCACCAGAACCAAGCATGCTGGAAACAGCAACTGTATGTGTCGTATGATATTAGGAAAACAGGAAAAGAAATAAGGATTATCTTACGAAACACAAAAAAGACATTTTACAAAATTTGGCACAAAAGTAAGAAAATTTAGGAAAAAACTACTGACTTTGTGAAAAAAAACCAGCCTTAATTTACTACATTATTTCTGAGATGCAGCAAAGGGTGGTTTAAAAAGTGAAAGTTTTTTGAAACTACTAAAGAAGGAAGTCCCAGGGTTTTGAATTTGTGAACTTGTTATTTTTTTATTTATTGAAGATAAAACAGATGGTTAAATGCATTTATCAAACTGTTTGAAGACTGAACTTGCATTTATATTTCAGTATGCAATCCCAAGATCTCTGTCGAAATACGAAAAAATCAAAACAGGGTTTACTTATATTTACTTCATTCAATACAGAAAAAAAATCCAATCAACCTGCCGTAAAATTGCATCGTAACAAGAGAGACTATGTAGGTTTTATATTTGTGACTTTCTCCATTTCATATATCCACAGGAACTTGAGATAAAGGACACAAGGGATTCTAGGAAGTCTGCTTCATATTTAGATCTACATCTCGAAATTGAATTTCAAGGAAGACTTTCAACAGGCCTCTATGACAAACGTGATGACTTTAAATTTCCAATTGTCAACATTTCCTTCTTGTGAAGCAACATTCCGACCGCTCCAGCTTAGCGAGTTTATGTATCTCAACTGATTCGTTACTCAAGAGCGTGCGGGACTTACATCGATTTCCGTAGCAGAGCGTCACATCTGAAACAAAAATTGCTCACACAGGGTTATGTTGCTCCTCGGTTGCTGTCTTTACTCAAGAAATTTTACGGAAGACATCATGCACTTTATAGACAAATATGGGATTTCGATCTCTCAGATGAGTGTAAATGTTGGTTAGTCATAGAGTTTTGTTTTGTCTTCCTTTACCGGATTTGACACGCTGAATTGACTGTTGGCAACGCGACGGATGTGCTATAGCAAGCAGGAACTGCTTATTCTTCCGGAGCACCTGATTTCACTCTCGCTTCGACTAGAGTTAGCGTTGTTGATTGATATTCAGTTATTTTGTACTTCCATGTTTTACAAGTTGTCTTTTTTTGTCCCGTTCTTGTTGCTGTTTACTGGATTTGTTTTTGCACTTTCGGAATTTTGACATTCGGATACCCCAATGGCACCTCTGCTTTTTATACATCGCAACAACAGCGCTAAATACAACCGAAAATTTACTATATAAAACGATTAAAAAATTAATTCATCCAATAACAACCAGTAACTTACCATTATCAGCGATTTTCAAAAAAATGTATGATAACGAAACAAAAGAAATACTGATTGGAAATCCAAAGTTAAAAGTTATAATAGGAAAAAAGAAAGAAAGTCAGTTAACACAAACGAGATCAACACGAAGAACGTTAGAACACACAAAAAAAAAGAAATTACAATCCACTATTTAGAACGCACAAAAAATTATTATAATTCACTAATTAGACCTGCCACTTGAAATAGACTCTCAAAGAAAACTTTCAACAAAGATCTATGACTAACCTGATGATTTCAAATTTACAATCGTCAACTTTCACTGCTTGTGTAGCAACATTCCGTCAACTCCAGCTTATAAAGTTTACGTATCAAAATCTATGCGTAATTCCAAAGCTTGTGGGACTGACATCGATTTCCTTAGTAGGTTGGTAGACCGTTACGTCCGACAAAAAAATTGCTCACACAAGGTGATGTTGCTCCTCTGTTGCTGTCTTCACTCAAGAAATTTTACGCAGGACATTGTGAGCTTATAGATACATATTGGATTTTTCAATCTCCAGGATGAGTGCAGATGTTGGTTTGCCATAGGGTAACGTTTTGTCTTTCTTTACCGGATTAAACACACTAATTTTACTGTTGGCAACGCAACAGGTGTACTATTGCTTTAACTGCTTACTCAACCAGAGCTCCTACGTTCACTCTTGTTACGACTAGAGCTTGCGTTGTTGACTGATATTCAGTAGTTTTTGTGTTTCAGTGTTTTGCATTTTGTATGTTTTTTGTCCCGTTTTTGTTGGTGTTTACAGGTTTTGTTTCTGTCATTTTGGACTATTGACATTCGAACCCCTATTGGTACCTCTGATTCTTTCGATCTCCAAAAGAAAAAGCTAAACATTTACTAATGTGTCAGTGTGTTTTTTTGTATATCCTCGGACGTCTTTAAAATGAATTATTTGAAGATATATCTTCAGTCGGTGTCAGTAATTTCAAACCGAAGTATTTTTTTATTAATGACTGACAACCACAGTAACTAACCACATCAGTTATTTTAAATCAAGGTAGATATATCTAAATTTAAAATGAATCAATTGACTGACATAAATTGACATGTTATGCCAGAATTAAAGACAACTTTAACAATAAAGAGACTGAGGATAAGAATTGCTGGAGATATTGCATCAAAAAGGATTTGCATTTTACATACTTATTTTGGTAGGTTACACCTCAAAGCAGTCTTTAATCGAATTTGAACTGTTCATGGTAATAAGGGACGAAGTTCCTTTAACACTGTTGACTCCAAGATACCCCAAGAGTATTTTTTACAGTGTCATGTGATTTTGCAAAAGTCACGTGGTCTTTATACTTATGGGCATCAAAATTTCATATCACTTTTTTACTTTTTTGTTCGAATTATATAAACAGTCCAAATATTTCTTTTTAATTGCTGTAAAATTATTTCAAGCCATCTGTGTTATTATACGTTTATTTTACTTTTTTTGAAAATATATAAACGTTTGGATGATCAATACTATTCAAGAACCCGCACGTGATCACATGACAATCAAAATGGTGGAGCTTTATTTACAAAGCAGACGACAACACCGAATGGATACTCAAAATTTATTACCCTTTCTAGACATCGCGTGTTATATTCGTTACATTAAACATTGTAGACCGTTGTGATTCTAGAATGGGGTTTTATGCTATGTATGGAAAGGCCACAGATTTACAAGTGCCAGAAAAAGCAGTGTCGACATTGAAAAGAAGAATTATTGGAAGAACAGGCATATGTATTTTATGGTTATTGGTTGGGTGAAATCACATATTTATTGTAATCATCGTTATTGACTAAATAGCAAAAAAGTAAATTGTTTGTCATACATTGATGATTTCAAGCGCTACATTACGTTATGGCGGATACATGGTAGGCTTCGTCCCACAAACAGGTTTCGCCTGTCTCACATAATCATTAATATTGTGACAGCAGACCGTGAACCTATGTTTCAACCCTTACTTCAGATCTGGAACCGTCAACTCACATCACAACTTCTTTTTATAAAAGATATTCATACTTTGGTGCTTTTACATTTACCGTCCAGAGATATCATATGCATTAAAAACTTATCAAGCGACCAAATAGAGTAAAACATTAATTTAAAAGGAGAATTTAGACTATTGAGAAAATAATGAGATCGAAACTTGATTATGTGTTGTTACTTCAGAAGTTTCATTGCATATCTGGAAAAGGAAAACAAAACATTACTGTTAGAGAAATACTTTAAATCTATTACTTAGAAAGCTATTAATCATCGAGGAATAACTTTATGGGAAATAAAGGTAATAACAAAACTACCGAACTTGAATGATCAATCTCATAGTCCAGAGAAAATGACAAAAACGAATCAGTCATACCGGAGAATTGGTGGATCGCAATGGTCCTGACTTGGTACAGGCAATCAAACGAAATGCTGGGTTAAACCAAGTTTTATGGCGCCAAACCTCCCTCTTCCATAGCGATCTTTGGATCCGGTAATGACCATCGAACACAACATAATTGTGAGACACAATAGGGATATAGAGGTGATCATCTCAGTACAGCAGACCAGTCAAACACTAATTAAAACAATTAACTATCATAACTTTTAACTCAATTTTGAACTTTTCTACTAGTGGCTGATAACGAAGAAAGAATTTTTTTAGGGATCGTGTGAGACATATTTTCTTATAGCCCTGCTCCAAAAGTCATAGAAAATATTAGCAAGTGGATTTATTTACAATTCTTGGTATAAATTAAAAGCATTCATATAGATACTACTAATTACATTTCCGTTATGCTTAAGTATTCGATTATTCTTTTGTATTATGGACCGCTTTAGGATTTCAGGAGGATAATATGATTCACGGACGTTGCCATTGAACAATGTCGTAACATACTTGGCCTCATTGCAAGTTACCAATTTATGCTTTAGATATTTTCTAAATTATAAGTTTTCAAATTTACACATAAGTTTCTTAAATAATTGTATGATTTTGTAACCAATAATATAATTTAAAACAGTTCAAACCAATTTTATTGACTAATTATCTAAAAATCATATTAAGTAAGAAAATTAAATTTCTACCAAGCTGTATAAATATCATATCTGTAAACAATTTTGTTGTTATTTTCGTCTAAATTTTGTTTTGTAAGATGACTAAAACTGAGGGCTAACTTAACCAAATTTGAAAAAAAAGAAAACATTTCAGAACAAAATTATACAAAGAAAATTACGCGAAATTGGGAACCGGGTAAAATTAGGGTTAGGGTTAGGATTAGGGTCAAAAGGGCTTGTGGCGTGGTAAAATTAGGGTTAGGGTTAGGGTTAGGATAAGGGTCAAAAGGGCTTGTGGCGTGGTAAAATTAGGGTTAGCATTAGGGTTAGGATAAGGGTCAAAAGGGCTTGTGGCGTGGTAAAATTAGGGTTAGGGTTAGGGTTAGGGTCAAAAGGGCTTGTGGCGTGGTAAAATTATGGTAAGGGTTAGGGTTAGGATTAGGGTCAAAAGGGCTTGTGGCGTGGTAAAATTAGGGTTAGGATTAGGGTGAGGATTAGGGTCAAAAGGGCTTGTGGCGTGGTAAAATTAGGGTTAGGGTTAGGGTGAGGATTAGGGTCAAAAGGGCTTGTGGCGTGGTAAAATTAGGGTTAGGGTTAGGGTTAGGATAAGGGTCAAAAGGGCTTGTGGCGTGGTAAAATTAGGGTTAGGGTTAGGGTTAGGATAAGGGTCAAAAGGGCTTGTGGCGTGGTAAAATTAGGGTTAGGGTTAGGGTTAGGATTAGGGTCAAAAGGGCTTGTGGCGTGGTAAAATTAGGGTTAGGGTTAGGGTTAGGATAAGGGTCAAAAGGGCTTGTGGCGTGGTAAAATTAGGGTTAGCATTAGGGTTAGGATAAGGGTCAAAAGGGCTTGTGGCGTGGTAAAATTAGGGTTAGGGTTAGGGTTAGGGTCAAAAGGGCTTGTGGCGTGGTAAAATTATGGTAAGGGTTAGGGTTAGGATTAGGGTCAAAAGGGCTTGTGGCGTGGTAAAATTAGGGTTAGGATTAGGGTGAGGATTAGGGTCAAAAGGGCTTGTGGCGTGGTAAAATTAGGGTTAGGGTTAGGGTGAGGATTAGGGTCAAAAGGGCTTGTGGCGTGGTAAAATTAGGGTTAGGGTTAGGGTTAGGATAAGGGTCAAAAGGGCTTGTGGCGTGGTAAAATTAGGGTTAGGGTTAGGGTTAGGATAAGGGTCAAAAGGGCTTGTGGCGTGGTAAAATTAGGGTTAGGGTTAGGGTTAGGATTAGGGTCAAAAGGGCTTGTGGCGTGGTAAAATTAGGGTTAGGGTTAGGGTTAGGATAAGGGTCAAAAGGGCTTGTGGCGTGGTAAAATTAGGGTTAGCATTAGGGTTAGGATAAGGGTCAAAAGGGCTTGTGGCGTGGTAAAATTAGGGTTAGGGTTAGGGTTAGGGTCAAAAGGGCTTGTGGCGTGGTAAAATTATGGTAAGGGTTAGGGTTAGGATTAGGGTCAAAAGGGCTTGTGGCGTGGTAAAATTAGGGTTAGGATTAGGGTGAGGATTAGGGTCAAAAGGGCTTGTGGCGTGGTAAAATTAGGGTTAGGGTTAGGGTGAGGATTAGGGTCAAAAGGGCTTGTGGCGTGGTAAAATTAGGGTTAGGGTTAGGGTTAGGATAAGGGTCAAAAGGGCTTGTGGCGTGGTAAAATTAGGGTTAGGGTTAGGGTTAGGATAAGGGTCAAAAGGGCTTGTGGCGTGGTAAAATTAGGGTTAGGGTTAGGGTTAGGATTAGGGTCAAAAGGGCTTGTGGCGTGGTAAAATTAGGGTTAGAGTTAGGGTTAGGATTAGGGTCAAAAGGGCTTGTGGCGTGGTAAAATTAGGGTTAGGGTTAGGGTTAGGATTAGGGTCAAAAGGGCTTGTGGCGTGGTAAAATTAGGATTAGGATTAGGGTGAGGATTAGGGTCAAAAGGGCTTGTGGCGTGGTAAAATTAGGGTTAGGGTTAGGGTGAGGATTAGGGTCAAAAGGGCTTGTGGCGTGGTAAAATTAGGGTTAGGGTTAGGATTAGGGTCAAAAGGGCTTGTGGCGTGGTAAAATTAGGGTTAGGGTTAGGTTTAGGATAAGGGTCAAAAGGGCTTGTGGCGTGGTAAAATTAGGGTTAGCATTAGGGTTAGGATAAGGGTCAAAAGGGCTTGTGGCGTGGTAAAATTAGGGTTAGGGTTAGGGTTAGGGTCAAAAGGGCTTGTGGCGTGGTAAAATTATGGTAAGGGTTAGGGTTAGGATTAGGGTCAAAAGGGCTTGTGGCGTGGTAAAATTAGGGTTAGGATTAGGGTGAGGATTAGGGTCAAAAGGGCTTGTGGCGTGGTAAAATTAGGGTTAGGGTTAGGGTGAGGATTAGGGTCAAAAGGGCTTGTGGCGTGGTAAAATTAGGGTTAGGGTTAGGGTTAGGATAAGGGTCAAAAGGGCTTGTGGCGTGGTAAAATTAGGGTTAGGGTTAGGGTTAGGATAAGGGTCAAAAGGGCTTGTGGCGTGGTAAAATTAGGGTTAGGGTTAGGGTTAGGATTAGGGTCAAAAGGGCTTGTGGCGTGGTAAAATTAGGGTTAGAGTTAGGGTTAGGATTAGGGTCAAAAGGGCTTGTGGCGTGGTAAAATTAGGGTTAGGGTTAGGGTTAGGATTAGGGTCAAAAGGGCTTGTGGCGTGGTAAAATTAGGGTTAGGATTAGGGTTAGGATAAGGGTCAAAAGGGCTTGTGGCGTGGTAAAATTAGGGTTAGGATAAGGGTCAAAAGGGCTTGTGGCGTGGTAAAATTAGGGTTAGGGTTAGGGTTAGGATTAGGGTCAAAAGGGCTTGTGGCGTGGTAAAATTAGGGTTAGGGTTAGGGTTAGGATAAGGGTCAAAAGGGCTTGTGGCGTGGTAAAATTAGGGTTAGCATTAGGGTTAGGATAAGGGTCAAAAGGGCTTGTGGCGTGGTAAAATTAGGGTTAGGGTTAGGGTTAGGGTCAAAAGGGCTTGTGGCGTGGTAAAATTATGGTAAGGGTTAGGGTTAGGATTAGGGTCAAAAGGGCTTGTGGCGTGGTAAAATTAGGGTTAGGATTAGGGTGAGGATTAGGGTCAAAAGGGCTTGTGGCGTGGTAAAATTAGGGTTAGGGTTAGGGTGAGGATTAGGGTCAAAAGGGCTTGTGGCGTGGTAAAATTAGGGTTAGGGTTAGGGTTAGGATAAGGGTCAAAAGGGCTTGTGGCGTGGTAAAATTAGGGTTAGGGTTAGGGTTAGGATAAGGGTCAAAAGGGCTTGTGGCGTGGTAAAATTAGGGTTAGGGTTAGGGTTAGGATTAGGGTCAAAAGGGCTTGTGGCGTGGTAAAATTAGGGTTAGGGTTAGGGTTAGGATAAGGGTCAAAAGGGCTTGTGGCGTGGTAAAATTAGGGTTAGGGTTAGGGTTAGGGTCAAAAGGGCTTGTGGCGTGGTAAAATTATGGTAAGGGTTAGGGTTAGGATTAGGGTCAAAAGGGCTTGTGGCGTGGTAAAATTAGGGTTAGGATTAGGGTGAGGATTAGGGTCAAAAGGGCTTGTGGCGTGGTAAAATTAGGGTTAGGGTTAGGGTGAGGATTAGGGTCAAAAGGGCTTGTGGCGTGGTAAAATTAGGGTTAGGATAAGGGTCAAAAGGGCTTGTGGCGTGGTAAAATTAGGGTTAGGGTTAGGGTTAGGATAAGGGTCAAAAGGGCTTGTGGCGTGGTAAAATTAGGGTTAGGGTTAGGGTTAGGATTAGGGTCAAAAGGGCTTGTGGCGTGGTAAAATTAGGGTTAGGATTAGGGTGAGGATTAGGGTCAAAAGGGCTTGTGGCGTGGTAAAATTAGGGTTAGGGTTAGGGTGAGGATTAGGGTCAAAAGGGCTTGTGGCGTGGTAAAATTAGGGTTAGGGTTAGGGTTAGGATAAGGGTCAAAAGGGCTTGTGGCGTGGTAAAATTAGGGTTAGGGTTAGGGTTAGGATTAGGGTCAAAAGGGCTTGTGGCGTGGTAAAATTAGGATTAGGATTAGGGTGAGGATTAGGGTCAAAAGGGCTTGTGGCGTGGTAAAATTAGGGTTAGGGTTAGGGTGAGGATTAGGGTCAAAAGGGCTTGTGGCGTGGTAAAATTAGGGTTAGGGTTAGGATTAGGGTCAAAAGGGCTTGTGGCGTGGTAAAATTATGGTTAGGGTTAGGTTTAGGATAAGGGTCAAAAGGGCTTGTGGCGTGGTAAAATTAGGGTTAGCATTAGGGTTAGGATAAGGGTCAAAAGGGCTTGTGGCGTGGTAAAATTAGGGTTAGGGTTAGGGTTAGGGTCAAAAGGGCTTGTGGCGTGGTAAAATTATGGTAAGGGTTAGGGTTAGGATTAGGGTCAAAAGGGCTTGTGGCGTGGTAAAATTAGGGTTAGGATTAGGGTGAGGATTAGGGTCAAAAGGGCTTGTGGCGTGGTAAAATTAGGGTTAGGGTTAGGGTGAGGATTAGGGTCAAAAGGGCTTGTGGCGTGGTAAAATTAGGGTTAGGGTTAGGGTTAGGATAAGGGTCAAAAGGGCTTGTGGCGTGGTAAAATTAGGGTTAGGGTTAGGGTTAGGATAAGGGTCAAAAGGGCTTGTGGCGTGGTAAAATTAGGGTTAGGGTTAGGGTTAGGATTAGGGTCAAAAGGGCTTGTGGCGTGGTAAAATTAGGGTTAGAGTTAGGGTTAGGATTAGGGTCAAAAGGGCTTGTGGCGTGGTAAAATTAGGGTTAGGGTTAGGGTTAGGATTAGGGTCAAAAGGGCTTGTGGCGTGGTAAAATTAGGGTTAGGATTAGGGTTAGGATAAGGGTCAAAAGGGCTTGTGGCGTGGTAAAATTAGGGTTAGGATAAGGGTCAAAAGGGCTTGTGGCGTGGTAAAATTAGGGTTAGGGTTAGGGTTAGGATTAGGGTCAAAAGGGCTTGTGGCGTGGTAAAATTAGGGTTAGGATTAGGGTGAGGATTAGGGTCAAAAGGGCTTGTGGCGTGGTAAAATTAGGGTTAGGGTTAGGGTGAGGATTAGGGTCAAAAGGGCTTGTGGCGTGGTAAAATTAGGGTTAGGGTTAGGGTTAGGATAAGGGTCAAAAGGGCTTGTGGCGTGGTAAAATTAGGGTTAGGGTTAGGGTTAGGATAAGGGTCAAAAGGGCTTGTGGCGTGGTAAAATTAGGGTTAGGGTTAGGGTTAGGATTAGGGTCAAAAGGGCTTGTGGCGTGGTAAAATTAGGGTTAGGGTTAGGGTTAGGGTCAAAAGGGCTTGTGGCGTGGTAAAATTATGGTAAGGGTTAGGGTTAGGATTAGGGTCAAAAGGGCTTGTGGCGTGGTAAAATTAGGGTTAGGATTAGGGTGAGGATTAGGGTCAAAAGGGCTTGTGGCGTTGTAAAATTAGGGTTAGGGTTAGGGTGAGGATTAGGGTCAAAAGGGCTTGTGGCGTGGTAAAATTAGGGTTAGGGTTAGGGTTAGGATAAGGGTCAAAAGGGCTTGTGGCGTGGTAAAATTAGGGTTAGCATTAGGGTTAGGATAAGGGTCAAAAGGGCTTGTGGCGTGGTAAAATTAGGGTTAGGGTTAGGGTTAGGGTCAAAAGGGCTTGTGGCGTGGTAAAATTATGGTAAGGGTTAGGGTTAGGATTAGGGTCAAAAGGGCTTGTGGCGTGGTAAAATTAGGGTTAGGATTAGGGTGAGGATTAGGGTCAAAAGGGCTTGTGGCGTGGTAAAATTAGGGTTAGGGTTAGGGTGAGGATTAGGGTCAAAAGGGCTTGTGGCGTGGTAAAATTAGGGTTAGGGTTAGGGTTAGGATAAGGGTCAAAAGGGCTTGTGGCGTGGTAAAATTAGGGTTAGGGTTAGGGTTAGGATAAGGGTCAAAAGGGCTTGTGGCGTGGTAAAATTAGGGTTAGGGTTAGGGTTAGGATTAGGGTCAAAAGGGCTTGTGGCGTGGTAAAATTAGGGTTAGAGTTAGGGTTAGGATTAAGGTCAAAAGGGCTTGTGGCGTGGTAAAATTAGGGTTAGGGTTAGGGTTAGGATTAGGGTCAAAAGGGCTTGTGGCGTGGTAAAATTAGGATTAGGATTAGGGTGAGGATTAGGGTCAAAAGGGCTTGTGGCGTGGTAAAATTAGGGTTAGGGTTAGGGTGAGGATTAGGGTCAAAAGGGCTTGTGCGTGGTAAAAATTAGGGTTAGGGTTAGGATTAGGGTCAAAAGGGCTTGTGGCGTGGTAAAATTAGGGTTAGGCTTAGGGTTAGGATAAGGGTCAAAAGGGCTTGTGGCGTGGTAAAATTAGGGTTAGCATTAGGGTTAGGATAAGGGTCAAAAGGGCTTGTGGCGTGGTAAAATTAGGGTTAGGGTCAAAAGGGCTTGTGGCGTGGTAAAATTATGGTAAGGGTTAGGGTTAGGATTAGGGTCAAAAGGGCTTGTGGCGTGGTAAAATTAGGGTTAGGATTAGGGTGAGGATTAGGGTCAAAAGGGCTTGTGGCGTGGTAAAATTAGGGTTAGGGTTAGGGTGAGGATTAGGGTCAAAAGGGCTTGTGGCGTGGTAAAATTAGGGTTAGGGTTAGGGTTAGGATAAGGGTCAAAAGGGCTTGTGGGGTGGTAAAATTAGGGTTAGGGTTAGGGTTAGGATTAGGGTCAAAAGGGCTTGTGGCGTGGTAAAATTAGGGTTAGAGTTAGGGTTAGGATTAGGGTCAAAAGGGCTTGTGGCGTGGTAAAATTAGGGTTAGGGTTAGGGTTAGGATTAGGGTCAAAAGGGCTTGTGGCGTGGTAAAATTAGGGTTAGGATTAGGGTGAGGATTAGGGTCAAAAGGGCTTGTGGCGTGGTAAAATTAGGGTTAGGGTTAGGATTAGGGTCAAAAGGGCTTGTGGCGTGGTAAAATTATGGTAAGGGTTAGGGTTAGGATTAGGGTCAAAAGGGCTTGTGGCGTGGTAAAATTAGGGTTAGGATTAGGGTGAGGATTAGGGTCAAAAGGGCTTGTGGCGTGGTAAAATTAGGGTTAGCATTAGGGTTAGGATATGGGTCAAAAGGGCTTGTGGCGTGGTAAAATTAGGGTTAGGGTTAGGGTTAGGGTCAAAAGGGCTTGTGGCGTGGTAAAATTATGGTAAGGGTTAGGGTTAGGATTAGGGTCAAAAGGGCTTGTGGCGTGGTAAAATTAGGGTTAGGATTAGGGTGAGGATTAGGGTCAAAAGGGCTTGTGGCGTGGTAAAATTAGGGTTAGGGTTAGGGTGAGGATTAGGGTCAAAAGGGCTTGTGGCGTGGTAAAATTAGGGTTAGGGTTAGGGTTAGGATAAGGGTCAAAAGGGCTTGTGGCGTGGTAAAATTAGGGTTAGGGTTAGGGTTAGGATAAGGGTCAAAAGGGCTTGTGGCGTGGTAAAATTAGGGTTAGGGTTAGGGTTAGGATTAGGGTCAAAAGGGCTTGTGGCGTGGTAAAATTAGGGTTAGAGTTAGGGTTAGGATTAGGGTCAAAAGGGCTTGTGGCGTGGTAAAATTAGGGTTAGGGTTAGGGTTAGGATTAGGGTCAAAAGGGCTTGTGGCGTGGTAAAATTAGGATTAGGATTAGGGTGAGGATTAGGGTCAAAAGGGCTTGTGGCGTGGTAAAATTAGGGTTAGGGTTAGGGTTAGGGTCAAAAGGGCTTGTGGCGTGGTAAAATTATGGTAAGGGTTAGGGTTAGGATTAGGGTCAAAAGGGCTTGTGGCGTGGTAAAATTAGGGTTAGGATTAGGGTGAGGATTAGGGTCAAAAGGGCTTGTGGCGTGGTAAAATTAGGGTTAGGGTTAGGGTGAGGATTAGGGTCAAAAGGGCTTGTGGCGTGGTAAAATTAGGGTTAGGGTTAGGGTTAGGATAAGGGTCAAAAGGGCTTGTGGCGTGGTAAAATTAGGGTTAGGGTTAGGGTTAGGATAAGGGTCAAAAGGGCTTGTGGCGTGGTAAAATTAGGGTTAGGGTTAGGGTTAGGATTAGGGTCAAAAGGGCTTGTGGCGTGGTAAAATTAGGGTTAGGGTTAGGGTTAGGATAAGGGTCAAAAAGGCTTGTGGCGTGGTAAAATTAGGGTTAGCATTAGGGTTAGGATAAGGGTCAAAAGGGCTTGTGGCGTGGTAAAATTAGGGTTAGGGTTAGGGTTAGGGTCAAAAGGCTTGTGGCGTGGTAAAATTATGGTAAGGGTTAGGGTTAGGATTAGGGTCAAAAGGGCTTGTGGCGTGGTAAAATTAGGGTTAGGATTAGGGTGAGGATTAGGGTCAAAAGGGCTTGTGGCGTTGTAAAATTAGGGTTAGGGTTAGGGTGAGGATTAGGGTCAAAAGGGCTTGTGGCGTGGTAAAATTAGGGTTAGGGTTAGGGTTAGGATAAGGGTCAAAAGGGCTTGTGGCGTGGTAAAATTAGGGTTAGCATTAGGGTTAGGATAAGGGTCAAAAGGGCTTGTGGCGTGGTAAAATTAGGGTTAGGGTTAGGGTTAGGGTCAAAAGGGCTTGTGGCGTGGTAAAATTATGTCAAGGGTTAGGGTTAGGATTAGGGTCAAAAGGGCTTGTGGCGTGGTAAAATTAGGGTTAGGATTAGGGTGAGGATTAGGGTCAAAAGGGCTTGTGGCGTGGTAAAATTAGGGTTAGGGTTAGGGTGAGGATTAGGGTCAAAAGGGCTTGTGGCGTGGTAAAATTAGGGTTAGGGTTAGGGTTAGGATAAGGGTCAAAAGGGCTTGTGGCGTGGTAAAATTAGGGTTAGGGTTAGGGTTAGGATAAGGGTCAAAAGGGCTTGTGGCGTGGTAAAATTAGGGTTAGGGTTAGGGTTAGGATTAGGGTCAAAAGGGCTTGTGGCGTGGTAAAATTAGGGTTAGAGTTAGGGTTAGGATTAGGGTCAAAAGGGCTTGTGGCGTGGTAAAATTAGGGTTAGGGTTAGGGTTAGGATTAGGGTCAAAAGGGCTTGTGGCGTGGTAAAATTAGGATTAGGATTAGGGTGAGGATTAGGGTCAAAAGGGCTTGTGGCGTGGTAAAATTAGGGTTAGGGTTAGGGTGAGGATTAGGGTCAAAAGGGCTTGTGGCGTGGTAAAATTAGGGTTAGGGTTAGGATTAGGGTCAAAAGGGCTTGTGGCGTGGTAAAATTAGGGTTAGGCTTAGGGTTAGGATAAGGGTCAAAAGGGCTTGTGGCGTGGTAAAATTAGGGTTAGCATTAGGGTTAGGATAAGGGTCAAAAGGGCTTGTGGCGTGGTAAAATTAGGGTTAGGGTTAGGGTTAGGGTCAAAAGGGCTTGTGGCGTGGTAAAATTATGGTAAGGGTTAGGGTTAGGATTAGGGTCAAAAGGGCTTGTGGCGTGGTAAAATTAGGGTTAGGATTAGGGTGAGGATTAGGGTCAAAAGGGCTTGTGGCGTGGTAAAATTAGGGTTAGGGTTAGGGTGAGGATTAGGGTCAAAAGGGCTTGTGGCGTGGTAAAATTAGGGTTAGGGTTAGGGTTAGGATAAGGGTCAAAAGGGCTTGTGGGGTGGTAAAATTAGGGTTAGGGTTAGGGTTAGGATTAGGGTCAAAAGGGCTTGTGGCGTGGTAAAATTAGGGTTAGAGTTAGGGTTAGGATTAGGGTCAAAAGGGCTTGTGGCGTGGTAAAATTAGGGTTAGGGTTAGGGTTAGGATTAGGGTCAAAAGGGCTTGTGGCGTGGTAAAATTAGGGTTAGGATTAGGGTGAGGATTAGGGTCAAAAGGGCTTGTGGCGTGGGTAAAATTAGGGTTAGGGTTAGGATTAGGGTCAAAAGGGCTTGTGGCGTGGTAAAATTATGGTAAGGGTTAGGGTTAGGATTAGGGTCAAAAGGGCTTGTGGCGTGGTAAAATTAGGGTTAGGATTAGGGTGAGGATTAGGGTCAAAAGGGCTTGTGGCGTGGTAAAATTAGGGTTAGCATTAGGGTTAGGATATGGGTCAAAAGGGCTTGTGGCGTGGTTAAAATTAGGGTTAGGGTTAGGGTTAGGGTCAAAAGGGCTTGTGGCGTGGTAAAATTATGGTAAGGGTTAGGGTTAGGATTAGGGTCAAAAGGGCTTGTGGCGTGGTAAAATTAGGGTTAGGATTAGGGTGAGGATTAGGGTCAAAAGGGCTTGTGGCGTGGTAAAATTAGGGTTAGGGTTAGGGTGAGGATTAGGGTCAAAAGGGCTTGTGGCGTGGTAAAATTAGGGTTAGGGTTAGGGTTAGGATAAGGGTCAAAAGGGCTTGTGGCGTGGTAAAATTAGGGTTAGGGTTAGGGTTAGGATAAGGGTCAAAAGGGCTTGTGGCGTGGTAAAATTAGGGTTAGGGTTAGGGTTAGGATTAGGGTCAAAAGGGCTTGTGGCGTGGTAAAATTAGGGTTAGAGTTAGGGTTAGGATTAGGGTCAAAAGGGCTTGTGGCGTGGTAAAATTAGGGTTAGGGTTAGGGTTAGGATTAGGGTCAAAAGGGCTTGTGGCGTGGTAAAATTAGGATTAGGATTAGGGTGAGGATTAGGGTCAAAAGGGCTTGTGGCGTGGTAAAATTAGGGTTAGGGTTAGGGTTAGGGGTCAAAAGGGCTTGTGGCGTGGTAAAATTATGGTAAGGGTTAGGGTTAGGATTAGGGTCAAAAGGGCTTGTGGCGTGGTAAAATTAGGGTTAGGATTAGGGTGAGGATTAGGGTCAAAAGGGCTTGTGGCGTGGTAAAATTAGGGTTAGGGTTAGGGTGAGGATTAGGGTCAAAAGGGCTTGTGGCGTGGTAAAATTAGGGTTAGGGTTAGGGTTAGGATAAGGGTCAAAAGGGCTTGTGGCGTGGTAAAATTAGGGTTAGGGTTAGGGTTAGGATAAGGGTCAAAAGGGCTTGTGGCGTGGTAAAATTAGGGTTAGGGTTAGGGTTAGGATTAGGGTCAAAAGGGCTTGTGGCGTGGTAAAATTAGGGTTAGGGTTAGGGTTAGGATAAGGGTCAAAAGGGCTTGTGGCGTGGTAAAATTAGGGTTAGCATTAGGGTTAGGATAAGGGTCAAAAGGGCTTGTGGCGTGGTAAAATTAGGGTTAGGGTTAGGGTTAGGGTCAAAAGGGCTTGTGGCGTGGTAAAATTATGGTAAGGGTTAGGGTTAGGATTAGGGTCAAAAGGGCTTGTGGCGTGGTAAAATTAGGGTTAGGATTAGGGTGAGGATTAGGGTCAAAAGGGCTTGTGGCGTTGTAAAATTAGGGTTAGGGTTAGGGTGAGGATTAGGGTCAAAAGGGCTTGTGGCGTGGTAAAATTAGGGTTAGGGTTAGGGTTAGGATAAGGGTCAAAAGGGCTTGTGGCGTGGTAAAATTAGGGTTAG